>JANHMN010000006.1:12614668-12632174 GCA_030674055.1 Rhabdomys pumilio | reverse complement strand
ACACCTCATAGTCACTTTCCCACATGTCCTGTCTCTTCCATAAACTGCACTGAGGTAGAAGCAATGCTGACCCTTCCCTGCTCTATCATTGTAGGACAGAAACAAACATCTGGGCTGAAAGACAGGAGCAAGAACCAGGAAACAACTCCTATCTGGGAAAGAGTCATGATCACAAAAGGAAGAGCTCCAGAAAGAAAAAGAATTTCTTTGTAAGAAAAAAAAAGCAAGTTTATTAGCAGGAGGCATTGTGGAAACAATGGCTGGCCAGATGGGACATCTTCTAGAAAATCCTGGTGTGGGAGACAAGGATGGGCTGAGCCACCTGTTTCTTGACCTATTCTGGTGAGGTCTACCTGGTGTCAGAGGTTCACTGGGCAGCAACTGAAGGCCAGGAGCAGTCAGTTCTCCTGTGCTTGAGTTGATGGTTCTCTTTTGGACTCAGAAAGCAGTCACAGACCATTCCTTTCTTTGTAATTTGATGTGAGTCAAGGTTTTTATGGTCAAACCCTGGCTGCTGTTAGTCTTTAATATCTCTGTATGTAAATGAATGCTGGTGCCCCCCAGGGATTCTAGGTGGACAGTGGTGTATTACAATCTTTGTTCTACATGGATCATGGGTCTCTGGACAGCAAGTTCTGGCATCTGCTTGTCTCCAATTCTCCCGTACCCACATGGAAATTATTTCCCCTTGGGCATGGGGAGTTGCTCAAAGCCTATCCCTCTGTTCTCTTTGTTCAAATGTTGGTCACAGGCTCTCTGTGATTTAATCTCTTACTGCAATTTGTCTTTATTTCCTCTGTATCTAAAGAGATAGCTATGTATGCATGTCAGTACTGGCATGGCCACAGCTTATTCTGGTTGCTGCTCCACTATGGTTTGTGTCACATAGACTCTCAGAAGAGTGGGTGACTCATCAGTGATTCAATTTTATACACTTGTACCTTTGATGATTCCCCTTTAATGTTCTCCAAGATATAAAACTGAACATTCGCAGAGGATGGCAGTTCAGTTATCATACTGTAGATGACTGTTGTCCTTGGTAAGACTACCTGTGTCTGCTCCTCAGATGGTAGGGGGTAATCTCCTTGCAAAGTGTATTTTGTGCTGAGATTTCCCTCTTAAAAAAAGCATTCTTTGGGATATTCTTGCAAGAGCTTTTAGAATGCTTGTGCCCCTTTAGGGCTCCTATGTGGAAAGTGGCTCATTACAATCTTTGTTCTGATTTCACCTGGGTTACAGTCTCTCAGGTCTACAAGACCTGGCTCCTGCCTGTCTCCAATTCCCCTTTGCCCAGATGAAAGTTACTTCCCCTTGGGCATGGGGAGCTGCTCAAAGCACATCCCTCTGTTCTCTTTGTCCAAACATTGATCAAAGGCTCTTTGGGATTTAATCTCTGCTGCAGTTTGTCTCCATTTCCCCTATATCTGCAGAAATATGTTGTTAGGGCTGGAGTGGCCACAGCTCATTCTGGTTGCTGCTCCACTATGGTTTGTGTCACAGACTCTCAGAAGAGTGGGTGACCCATCAGTGATTCAACTTTATACCCTTGTACCTTTGATGAGTCCCCTTCAGTGTTCTCAAAGGTATGAAACAGAACATTCGCAGGGGATTGCAGTTCAGTTATCATATTGTAGATGACTGTTGTCCTTGCTAAGACTACCTGTGTCTGCTCCTCAGCTGGTAGGGGGTTATTATTCTTTAAGTTATCTCCTTGCAAAGTGTATTTTGTGGTGAGGTTTCCTTTTTTAAAAAGCATTCCTTGGGATGTTCTTGCAAGAGCTTTTAAAATGCTTGTGCCCATTTGGGACTCCTATGTGGAAAGTGGCCCATTACAATCTTTGTTCTGATTTCACCTGGGTTACAGTCTCTCGGGTCTACAAGACCTGGCTCCTGCCTGTCTCCAGTTCCCCTGTACCCACATGGAAGTTATTTCCTCTTGGGCATGGGGAGTTGCTCAAAGCCCATCCCTCTGTTCTCTTTGCTCAAATGTTGGTCACAGGCTCTCTGGGATTTAATCTCTTACTGCAATTTGTCTTTATTTCCTCTGTATCTGAAGAGATAGTTATGTATGCATGTCAGGGCTGGCATGGCCACAGCTCATTCTGGTTGCTGCTCTGCTAGGTTTTGTGTCACACAGACTCTCAGAAGAGTGGGATGGGTCACCCTGCCGGATTGTCAGTGATTCAACTTATATTCTTGTACCTTTGATGAGTCCCCTTCAGTGTTGCCAAGATATGAAACAGAACATTCCTAGGGGATTGCAGTACAGGTATCATGCTGTAGATGACTGTTATTCTTGGTAAGACTACCTGTGTCTGCTCCTCAGATGGTAGGGGGTAATCTCCTTGCAAAGTGTATTTTGTGGTGAGGTTTCCTTTTTTAAAAAGCATTCCTTGGGATGTTCTTGCAAGAACTTTTAGAATGCTTTTGTCCCTTTAGGGCTCCTATGTGGAAAGTGGCCCATTACAATCTTTGTTCTGATTTTACCTGGGTCAGTGTCTCAGGTCCAGAAGACCTGGCTCCTGCTTGTCTCCAATACCCCTGTACCCACGTGGAAGTTCTTTCCTGTTGGACATGTGGAGCTGCTCAAAGCAAATCCGTCTCTTCTCTTGGTTCAAATGTTGGTCACAGGCTCTCTAGGCTTTCATCCCTGACTGCAGTTTGTCTCCAGTTCCTTTTTATGTGAAGGGATAGTTATGCATCTTGGGGCTGGCATGGCCACAGCTCATTCTGGTTGTGGCTCTGCTATGGCTTGTGTCACACAGACCCTCAGTAGCCTGGGTGAAAAACCTGCTTCAATGTCAGTGATTCCACTTTACACCCTTCTATCTTTGATTGGTCCCCTTCAGTGTTCTCCAACATCTGGAAGAGAACATTAGCAGCTACCATACCTTAGATGATGTTTTAAGGTTTTCTGTGTCTGCGCATTACCTGCTGTGTTTGTTGGGTGATCATTCGTTAATGAGACACCTTTCCCATTGTATTTTGTGCTGAGGTTTCCATCTTTTTGTTTTGTTTTTCAAGACAGGGTTTCTCTGTCTTGCTGAGAAGTTTGTTCCCTGGCTTTCCTGGAACTCGCTCTGTAGACCAGGCTGGCCTCGAACTCATAAATTTGTCTGACTCTGCTCCCCAAGTGCTGGGATTAAAGGTGTGCACTACCATTGCCCAGGTGATGTTTCCATCCTGTTAAGCATTTCTAGAATTGTTCTTCCAAGACCTTTTAGAAGTAGTCTCTCCGTTTTCTGGTATTCAAGGCTTGGCTGTATCCTTGAGCTGTGTGGAGCTCGGAATAGAAGGCCTTACTCTCCCAAGCTTTTCTCCCTGGCTCATGGCTCTAGATCTTATAATGCACTGTCTCTCTTCATGGAAATGAACCCCCTTGAGATCCTTCACTTAGATCTTATCCTTCAGAACTCTGTTCTCTTGAGTCTCCACCCTTTCATGTCTCTTCATGAAGACATCACATAAGCCCTGGGAAGTCTTGGGGTTTTGGCATCTCGTCTGGAAGCTGGGCAGAGAGTTCTGTGAAGACAAGCTGACCTTAGCAGGGTGTAGTCTACTGGGACCAGCAGGATGGTATCCTACAGACCAGGTCTCTCTGGCTGCTTGTTCACACTCAAAATGAGTTTACTGTACCCTTGTGTTTTTGGAGTTGAGTCCTGTGAGTTTGTGGCACAGGTGTTTGGAGGTGACCTGGGCTTCTAAAGACCCACAGGCCCTGGGACTGATATTGATGTCCTGGCTGTTGTCAATCTCACTGAATCCTAGACTTAGTCTCCAAGCACAGGGTGGCTCTTTTTTTACTTCAAATATATTAGTTTGTTTGGCTGCTGAAGTTGAGGCCCTTTCTTCAAGGCCTATCATTGTTACACTTCTGGTGCTATGTCCTGAGTCCACTTCCTGAATGCTCTTCTGTGGTGCATGCTTGTCCATTTGAGCATTGGTATGTTGTTGCAGGCTGCCTTTCCCAGTGCCTCGGATAGTCCTGTTCTGCTGGGATTTGCTACATGGAGGTAGAAAGCAGGTCGCTGAACACTCACATATCTCTGCAGTGAATCTGGATGGGCCTTTGAGGCCCCATGGCTGGCAGCAGGTGGAGGGGTTCTTTGGGTTTCCTGAGCCTTTGAAGTGAGTCTGTAAACACAGCACCCTCTAGCTTGGCAGCTGATGCACTTTGTACCAATGTCCCTCCTGGATCTTGGTGATGCAAATTTTCCAGGACTGTGGCAGCTTTGGAATAGTGTTCAGCCTTGGAATCACAGATGGGTGAGGAGGGATACACAACCTGGGGGAGGTTTGAGGCTGGAAGCCCAAGTGGGGTGGGATCCCTTACTTCAAGGATTTGCAAATATGATCTCATTTTACATTTCACTGGAAGCTCTGTGATGTTTGATGTTAGCTTCTTTAGTCAAGCAGGGAATGATGCTCAGTAGGGCTCATGTCAGACAGTTTGTCTGTCTTCAGTGCAGGATTCCTGGTTTTCAGCCTCTTCCCAGGGGTGCTGCATAAAAGGCAAGCCACCTTTTTTTGGCCTAGTACCAAAGCCCTCCTGATGGTGTTATGTTTAACCAACTTAATTATTTCCTTCTTTATGCATACTCTGTGGGCACAGACCCCACCATTTCTCTACATTTGCAGCTTTTGGAGTTGAGGATGGAGGGCCGGGCAGGCTGGGAGAGTTGAGACCTGCTCTTGGAATAATGATCGTAACTTTGTCCCTGAAGCTGGGTCAGTTTCCTGGATGGAGATATCTGATGGGGGTTCCCTGTTGTTCTCCCACAGTAGTTGCCTGTTGCTCCTTATGGTGCTGGAGCGTCTGACAGTGCTGAGTAAGGATGGATGCAGGACTGATAGCTTTAGTATCCAGGCTGACCCTGGGCAAGTTCCTGGGCTACTGTGAAATTGGTTTTTGGTGTTTTTGGTCATCGTAACCTTTGAGAATTTTCGAATACAGTCTCTGTTTTCAGGGTAGGTTTTCAGTTGGTAGGGATGCCTATATCCTTCTCTCAATGGTAGGACATGACACTGAAAGGTCCTGCATTTCATACAAGGAGGTATTTGTTTTGGGGTAGAGCTTGGGAGGATTTTCTTTCCTTGGACTGGTTTCACACCTACCAAGTTTGGTTTCACAGGTTGGTGAGGTAATGGCTGATACCTGGAATGCTGTGGAGGTCCTTTAACCTGGGCTAGAGCTTGGGCAGGTACACAGGTACCAACAAACCTCACAGATTTACATTTTCCCAAGCATGGACTTCTGAGGACATGAGCAGTAGCCACAACTAATTCAGAGAAAATAGAAGATATGCCCCCAAAAGTTGAGTAAATTTGTGCTTTATAACGTCCTCCAGGACCTTGAGGTAAGACAACAGCTGAGAGAGAGAAGATGATGATCCAGTTTCTGGCTAGGGTTCCAAAAGGGTTGTGGTGTGGAGTCATTGAAAAGTTGCTTGGTGACACTGCAAAAGACAGAATGCAAAAGCATCAGCCCCCAGGGGATCATGAGTCCCCTAGGTCCGTGTAAATATGGCACTTATGCTCTTAGAGCCCCTCCATTGCCTCCATATCATGTGTCCCTTAGTGTCACATCCAACAGGACTGTCTTCAAATCCCACACTGCATATACCCTCTCTGTCTAGGTAGACTTCAGTTACTTTGCAGGTTCTCCTTTCTTCTTACCGTCTCCACCCTCTTACTTCCACCCATTCTATCACCTAACACTTGAAAGGAGAGGAAAGAAAGGACATAGAGGAAAGGAGGAGATGTTATTGTTAGACTAGTTTCTGTGATTACGAAAAGGGGGTTGGGGGGCTTGACTTCTTTGGGGAAGTTTTATCTTCACTGTCCACATATCAATTTTCTTTTTCTTCTGTCTTCTGTTCACACAACTGCTGAAGAAACCACAAACACCAGCAAGGGAAAACAAACGGCAACAAGTTACAAACCACCGTGTCTCCTAAGGACCTAGCATTTATATATTCTCTGAAATGTCTCCGGAATTCCAAAAGTCACAGGAACAGAGAAATGATCAGCTGTTGACAAAATCGTACCCTGGCTTGAACATGAGGCAAGTCATACTTGTCTGCTGTGGACAATTTGAAGCAGCCTTATATCTCATACCTGAGATTAAAATAAAAGAATACGTTCGTATGTTAATATTTTTGTAAAAAATACCAAAACTGTCCCTAAACCTGTTTTCCTAGGAAATGTGAGAGTAAGAGTCATGACAACAGACTGCTGCTCCATTGTGTGTGAACCAAGGCTCTCCTCACCTTTAGGATGTCTCTTTCACTCTCAGGTGGTGATGACACTGGGTATTCCTTCAGGAAGGGGAGTAGTAGGAAAAAGAGCCCCACTCCACACACAATTGCAACGGTCATGTCCATTGCTATGTCCATGGAGCTGGGGCTCATCCATGAGTCACCAATGCTGTTCATCAGAGTGAGAAAATTCTCCATCTTCTGAATCCCAGTGCAGCTCTCAGGCTACTGAGTCCTGGAGTGCAGTGTGAGATGTGTCAGGA
This sequence comes from Rhabdomys pumilio, assembly GCA_030674055.1. Lineage (NCBI taxonomy): Eukaryota > Metazoa > Chordata > Mammalia > Rodentia > Muridae > Rhabdomys > Rhabdomys pumilio. The sequence goes on along the minus strand of JANHMN010000006.1, from coordinate 12,625,654 downwards.
GGGCTCAGGCCACATTACACGCATGTGGTCTCCTCATCACAAAGGTTCCCTGGCAGGAGAGAGGATGTGACATCCTCTCCCCAGCCACCAGCCCAGTGTCCCCTCCTGTGTCCTTTCCCTGCTCTGTCCTTCCAAATCCTGCTTCTGAACCAGGCACAATAGACCTCCCTCAATGTTTTGTTCCCTATCCCTGCTCTGCAGTACTCCTCTGTGTGGGCATATGTCTTGTTCAACCTAATTTCTAAGGGTTAAATTCCCCTCTATCTCACCAGCCACCAGAAGTGGGACAGAAAGGTTACTAGAATATCAGGAAAGTGGACCTGTATAGAAATAGTTCTACAGGGCAATTACAATCTTTGTTGCAGTCCACTGGGCAGACACCACACATGAATCAGCAAGCGCAGTTCAATGCAGATGAATCTGTGAGCCTCACCAATGGGGCCTGAGTCCAAGGAAGCAGCAAAAAGCCTCAGCAATCTCACCAGAACTCCTTTGATGAGATTCTCTCTAAGAAGACTGGACAGGAGAAGCTCAGCAGTGCAGCATAAGGTGACCTAATACAAGCTTGTCCCCAGAATGAGCAGCAAGTTAGAGCAAGGCCAACCAAAGCTCAAGCTCCCACTGCCTGTGGGGTCACAGTAATGTTCCTTCTAAACATCATGTATTCTTTACTTGTCTGTCTTAGGAAAATATTCTTTCACCTGTCTGCCCAAGCAAAATGTCAGTACAGCCTAACTGAGTCTCTAAAGAAACCAGAAATTGACATTGTGTCTTTGCCTCCTAGAAGATATCTATCTACTTGAGTCAATCGGGTTCTTAGTGTTTGACAAAGCGGGCTTGTCTGTGGAACTTGAGCTGTGTCTTCAGGATTGCTTCTCTCAGGTTGTCTTCTGTCTGCAGATCCCTGTCTGTTCATTATGTGATCACAGCTCGTCTCAAGTCAGACACAAAACTTCCTTATCTTTCTTATTTATTTAGCTTGATCATTATTCAATATAATCTAAAACAATGTACTTTTTTGCCTTCAGGTATAGAATGGTAAGGAAACTGAAATTCATTTGTTAACCATTGAATGCATGGGGCTGTCTTTTAACCAAACCTTCTATGATAATTGAAATGCTTTGTAGATTTTGCTTCATTTCTTTACATGTTCACTTTTTAAAATTAGCAAACCCTAATAAAATTTATTTAGTTATTTTAAAATACCTAATTGTCTTGCTATTGTGAGTATTACCACAACCAACATGGATGTGCAGGCATCTCCTTGGGAGGAAGTACACTGAATCCTTTGAGTCCACACTCAGGAATGGTACACCTGGGCCTGTGGTAGTTCTAATTTAGGAACCTCTGTACTGACTTCCACCATGCTGCTCCAGTTTACATGCCTATAGCAGCTCCTGACAGGTCCCTTCCCTCATCTTTTGTAGAATTTCTCATTTGCATTCATCTCAGTCAGTGCTGTAAGGTAAAATGGAATCTCAACGTTACCCTAATTTGTCACCTTTATTTGGTGGCTAAGCACTTTGTAGAATCCTTTGTTGTGAATTCTCTGTTATGCTCTGTATGTTATTATTTGTTGGGTTATTTTGTTTGACAGTGTCTATTTTCTTGAGTTCTTCATATATTCCTAAATTGAATTTTTCTCAAGGCTAGGAATACTGAACAGTTGGTAAAGTCGTTATTATACACTGTGTGTTTCAATTTAAAAACTGTTCATTAGTCTATTTTTGATTGATTTTTGATATTTAAATAGCAATAGTGTGTACATTCTAAATGTTAAGGCCCCACACTGGAATTTCACTGATAGGATGGCTTCCATCCTCTAGGCCTGTAATGCAAGCATCTCTATCTGCACAGAGCCTTTTAATTTCATGGAATCTCATTTTCAATGGATAGGGCTTCTTTATGTGCTATTGTTGTTCTTTTGTTCCATTATTTTATTCACTTTACATCCTGATCATAGTCAGTTTTACCCTCAGAAATCCCTCCCACAATACTCCTTTCCTTCTCCTTCAAGGTGACACCCCACATTTGGTAACAACAAGCTTCACCAGTCAACTGGGAGCAGGACTAAGTACATCCTGTCCTACTGAGCTCTACCCATGCAGTCCATCTGGGGTAAGTGAATCCAAAGGCAGACAACAGAGTCAGACACAGCTCCTGCTGCAATTTTAAAGGACCCACATGAAGCCTGAGCTGCACAACTGCTACAGATGTGTAGGGGGAACGATGGTTTTCATGTGTTCTTGAACTTGGTTTGCTAGAATTTTATTGAGTATTCTTGCACTGATTATAAGTGAAATTGGTCTGAAGTTCTCTTTCTTTGTTGGGTGTTTTTGTGGTTTAGGTACCAAAGTAACTGTGGCTACATAGAATGAGTTAGGTTGGGTTCCTTCTCTTTCTATTTCGTGGACCAGTTTGAGGAGTATTGGTATTAGCTCTTCTTTGAAGGTCTGGTCAAATTCTGCACTAAAAGCATCTGGTCCAGGGCTTTTTGGTTGAGACATTTTAATGACTGTGTGTATTTCCTTAGATGTTATGAGAATGTTTAGATAGTTTTTTGATCTTGATTTAACTTTGTTAGGTGATAACTGTCACACAAACGAAAAATCATCCATTTCATCTAGGTTTTCCAGTTTTGTTGAGTACAAGGTTTAGTAGTAAGATCTGATGAATTTTTTAATTTCCTCAATTTCTGTTTTTTTGTATTCCCTTTTCATTTCTGATTTTGTAAATTTGGATATTTTCTCTATGCACTTTACTTGGTTTTCCAAGTACTTTATCTATTTTGTTAATTTTATCAAAGAAGTAGTCCTGGGTTTTGTCGCTTATTAGTCTCATTTTTTTGTTCGTAATTGGTTGATTTCAGCAATGGGTTTGATCATGTTCTACAGTCTACCCTTCCTGATGTGTTTGCTTTCTTTTTTTTTTTTCTAGAGCTTTCAGGTATGCTGTTAAGTTGCTAGTGTAGTTTTCTCTAATTTTTTCATGAAGGCACTTGCTATTCTTAATTTTCTCTCTTAGCACTGCTTTCATTGTGTCCCATAGATTTGAGTATCCAGTGCCTTCATTTTTTATTACATTTTAGAAAGTCTTTAATTTCTTTCTTTATTTCTTTCCTGAAAAATTATCATGGAGTAGAATATTGTTCATTTTCCATGAGTGTGTGGGCTTTCTGTTGGTTCAAACTTTCTGTTAGCTCTACTGTGTCTCTGTGTCATGTCTGTTTCAATGACCTGTCCATTGGTGAGAATGTCCATTGAAGTCTCCCACTATTATTGTGTGAGGTTCAAGGAGTGTTTTGGGCTTTAGTAAAGTTTCCTTTAGGGATGTGGATGATCACATGAGCTCACACACCTGCCAGTGGTGCTGCTGTTGCTGCCCTGTTTACAGATGGTGTAACTGAGCAACAGTGGGTCTTGTGTTAGTGAGTACAAAAGCAGAATAACTTAAGATGGGGTACAGAGAGTGAAGACGCATCGTCTGTCACAGGTAAGGAGAGCATGCACGTCCTTTGGAGGGCAGCATCTTCCCTGAACACAGATGCATGTGGATTTTATCCAGTGGTAGATGGGAGAGTGTGATCTTGAGTATGCTCATTGAAGGAGGGCTCTACCATTCTGAGCTTGCTCAGCTTAAGGCCATGGAAACAAAGCTCTGGAGATTTAAGTTATATGGTAAAGATTGATTTGGCTCAGGAGGTAAAAGCATCCACTCCATAACCTGCCAACCTCATTAGGCCCCAGACTGAGATGGTGGAAGAAGATCAGGGATACCTCATGTTGTCTAAAAAGCCACATAAGTATATAAACACATGGTATATAAATATAAACACATGGTATATAAACACACAGACAAGAACAACAGCAACAAGAACAGCAACATCACACACACAAATAAATGCTTTTTAAAAAAAGATATTTAAGTTATAGCCTGAAAGTGCTTTGAACATTCACAGTTTGCAGTATTAATAGTGAAGCTGGGAACCATGGACTGGATTTTTATGGCTATATACACAAGATTTTTCCTTGGAAGGCAACAGCTTTGCTGTGAGGCTGAATCCATGAAAGTGGACACTTGGGTTCCTGTGGCTATGTGTGCTCTGAGGCACATGCTCTCAGGGATCGGGTGCAGCGTGGGCAGTCACTTTTAGTAAACTTCACATTGAAAGTGAGCAGAAGAAGGACTCACCCTGTGTCTCTTAAATTTCAGGTCTGTATGAAGTTTCCTGTAGCAGGCTCATCTCATAACCTGACCCCTGGTCTAAAAATGTGGGTGTGGAATCCACACAGGCATTCAGTGCTGGCAATGCCAGAGGCGCCAGAATCCGCATGCAACGGCAGCAGGAGGCTCTTCTGTTACATGTTGCAATACTTTAGTGTACACAACATCCAGGTGGTACTGCTTCCAGCTCCATCTCTCCTGATCCAATGCAGGTTTCTGCAGTGGAAAAGGCTGCATATTCCACCCAACCCTCAATTAAACAGAAAGATAGGAAGATTCAGGACTTCTATTAATTGTCCCCTTCCCCAACACACACACATTTGAGATCTAATTTCTGCCATGACAGAAGTGACTCTGAGACTGTTATGTTCTGGTGATCCCACACTCAGATCCCCTGGTTATGAGCCAGGACTTTTTAGAGAATCCCTCCTTAGAGTCAATAGTCTCCTCTTTGCCTGGGAAGGAATTCTATATATAGACTTGCTGTATTCCTAAAACTGAGGGGCATATGTACTGAAAGCAGAGTTGGACTTCTTGTATGACCCCAGGATTATAAGTAGGTATAAGAAAATCTTGGGGTCATAGTGACAGTTCCTGCTTCTTTTGATAGTGCATACACATTAACTCTACTGTGTGCTGAGGCCCAAGGGTCACACAGAAAGGTATGTTAGTCTGAAGGGAGCTCCAGATAAATCCAACAACGGGAATGCTCCTCTGGTAACTGTCACTGCATCTGTGATCTTGAATTATGCTGTGTTTATGTGTTTATGTTTGTGTGTGTGTGTGTAGCACTTTAGCTCTGACCCAGCACTATTGTCAGAGAACAATGTGACTGCCATATTCAATAATCCTGGTGTTGAGGCTTCCTGGCCAGCTTTGTGCTGCTAAGGTTTTGTTTTTTGTTGTTGGCTTTGAGATTTTCTTTAAATTATTCATCATGCACTATCACCTCTCAAGCAGCAGGTGGCGATAAGAGACAGAGTGACGCTAGCGAAAGACTGCAGTGAGGTTTAGACATGGTGCTGACACAAGAAGGAAGCAAGTAAGGCAATAAAAGGAAAGAAGATCCAGGAGAACGTCTAGGGTGCTGGGGTAGAGGAGGCTGAGGCAGCCCCGAGACGTCTTCTGTAAGGACAGCTTTACTCCCCTCAAACATTGAGCTGCAACAAGGAGATCGTCCCCACAACACAGTGTTTGAAAATGAAGAGACTGGGACCTCTGTTATAGGATTGACTCCAGGCACTGGGGATGATTCTCAATGGGGAACAGAGTTTGATTGGCCTGAGGACCATGTGACAGTGCCTTTAACATTCTGTGAACCTGGGTGGAGAGGGAACAACCTCCCCAAGAGGTGGGGAGAAAGGAGCTTCCACTGAGAAGAGAGAAGTTGAGTGTGGAGTGGTTGGCTGTGAGAGGCAGCTGGGTACCTGGTGGAGAGCAGGCCTTGAACCCCAGATACCCTTGTGGGACAGTAGGAGTATGGCCTTGCTCCTGGGACATGGTTCTTTTCACTTATCCACAGCCCCTCCCAAAGAACATTTGTGGCCTTAGGTGACTTAGGACACATAGAAGGCATAACTACATGCCACAGAGCCTCAAGGTATCTCCATATTAATGAGATACATATAGGCCAGAGGGCATAGCCAATTAAACATTCCTTCCCAGCCCTTCCTCCTTGCAAAAGATATTCAACCTCAGGCCCACCCTGAGAATCTGGGGGTACACCTTCATTCACTTTCCTCCATGACAATAAATGTTTTAAAACCACAGACCCTCTCCTACTTAGGGCCTGCTGTGGGGGACCAAGGAGATGGCCTTCAGCTACTGAGCCACAGACTAATCTCCCGCCAGAGGACTTCTCTACATTTCTGCCACAGAGGCCTGCCAACTCAAGCAAGGTAGATGAGCTAGCCTTGACTCAGCCAAGCAAGTTGTCTCCACCAAGTGTCTCTTCCACCCTGCATGGCGCTGCTGGAGCTTCTTCCCACTGCATGGAAAACTGAGGCCTCTCTGCTTCAGGAGTCTGGATTCTAAACCTCCCAGAACCCTGCCCAGTACTCACTGGGCAGTCTGTGATAACTGAAACACACAGGCCCCTGTGCAGCACATGCCCTGTGGACCATCCAAGGGAAGCAGAGCCCTGCCCTCTTTCATGTCCCCTTTTTACATTTAGGCTCCACCAAGTGTGCAGATTCAGCATAGGAGAGAAAACACATCTCCTTTGTCTTTAGAGACTTGGCTTGTCACATGTAGCATTATCCTTAGTTCCACCTATTTTCTGGAAAATGACAAAATGTCATGGTTAAGGTTAGGTGCCTTTTGTCTTGTATACACTTCACACACTTTTATGTATGCATCTGTGTATTTCAAACTCACCTCCTATTTGTGAGTGAGCTGATCTTGATCGTGAACATGAGTTTTTAAATGTGTAGAACTAGTGTGAATTACCATGAAAGCATGACTTTAGAGGAAGCCACTTTGCTGTAATTGAGGTAGAAGTAAGCAAGGAGCTGTAGTGAAAGGTCCCAGAATCTCACCATTACAGAGTATGAATCTTTGCGGTTTGAGTTGTTCTTAGTTTTCTATGACCTTAAGGTACATCATATAGGTTGTTTGTGGTCTCTCAGATTTTATGTCAAATTCATAGCTATAAACTTATGACCTGCATTATATTTCTTCCTAGCATCATGTGGTGCTACTGTTTCCCACAATAAAGTGGTGGAGATGGAGGCAAATTTTATGGCAAGCCAGATGAAGAGAGTTACCTTTAAAATGATTTCAGAATCTACTGTCTCTGAGCTCTGGTGCATTCAGGGAGATCAAACTGGTATTCTATATTCCCACACATAAACCAGTAACATTCCAGGTCCCAGAGAAGACCTGGAGTGACATCACCTCTGAGGCAGAAATTATTAAATCATTGGAACATCATTAAATTCTTTCACATGGTTGATATACCATTAACCACTTATATGATAACAGCATGTGTGGCAGGAGGAGACCCAGAGAGGTGCCTCAAGGAGCTGGGCTGTATAAAGGAGGAAAAGGCAGGACTAATTCTCCAGCAGGTTGTACCACCAGTTCACTTGCTGCAAGAAAGTCACATGACCACCAAGATATAAAACTAGAAAACATCCTAGTGGATGCAACAGTGAAGTCAGAGATTGAGTTTGGCTACAAAACTCAGAAGCGCACATTTTGGGGAAGGTCTGTGGCTCTCTGTTCTATTTAACCTTAGAAATAGGAATCCCTATGATGGCTTTACTGTCGACAAGTGGATCCTAGGCATCCCCTATGTCAGGCTCAAGGATAGCTTCTATACTTAGAAACAACCTTTCAGGCATGCACCAGCTCACTACCGCCACAATGTGTCATCGTCCCCATCACTTGTCCAAAACCAGCCAAGTGGTTATTGCAGAAATGCTGATGGTCTCCCCCACATTCCCTGTATAGAATGGCAATTGGTCACCTTGTGGGAACACCCATTGCTATGCCTCTAAACAAATAATCCTCATGGCCATGGAGATCATGTACATGATTGGATACAGGCTTCAGGAAATTGAGCCATATGTAAAACACAGGTTCCTAAATGAGGGTCACAGCAACATGCAATGTATTGAAACATCAATAGGGTTGAGGGAAAGCCATCTGCCAACTGTGCAGCCTTGGTTAATACCAGGCATGAAACACACTTTTTGCGATTGCTGATTTTTGCCTTGTCATTTGAAGCAAAGAGAGACTTTTGTCAAGGGGTGATGCCCATGCCATCAAAGCCACAGTCATATGCTGGGTCACATACTGTTAGGCATGGACCAGCTCTTGCCCTACCCCCACCCCCTCCTTGAAGAAAAGTGTGTACCTGCCTTAAAATCTTTGTATCACTTGGGAAGAATCACCTCTAGAAGATGATTTAAAAAGGAGGAAGAATTGCATAAGGCTCAGCATGACTAATACCCCAATGCTGTCTGGAGAAGATGTCCCGTTCAAGCTTCCAGAACTAGAAGATAATGCCTGCTCCACCGTTTCCCACTGCAGATTTTGAAGAAGAGAAACAGTCCCTGTTCTCAAGATATTTATTGTCAAGGCAGAAAGTAGATTAAAACTATACCCCAGTATTTTTAGGGTGGGCCTGAGGTTAAATACTTTTTGCAAGGAGGAGGGTCTGGGAAGGAATGTTAAATTGGCTATGCCCCTCTGGCTTTTAGGTACCTCATTAATATGGAAATCTGTCTTGAGGCTCCATGGCCAGTAGTCATGCCCTCTACCTGAGGAGGGGCTATGTGACTGAAAGACAAAAATCTATGGAGGGCTGTATCCTGGTGTCAGGAGCCTGGTGTCTAGGAGTGTGGCAAACACCTAGTGTCCCTTGCATGGAATCCTATGGGGTCACCTGCTAGGTCACTGGGGTTTCCAGCCTAGCTCAACCAGAAATCAGGCTTCCTTTCACAGTGCTACAAGCTGCTAGGGAATCTAGGTGCCTAATCTCTGTGGGTCATGCACCTAAAGCTAAGCTAGAGTTCACTGAGTATCTTCGCTGGTAGAAGATGAGTTTCTGAAGCCTTGTCTTGATGTAACACTGACCCAAGTTAAGACACAGGAAATGTGATGTAGCTTATGCTTATGGGACATTGATTTGCTTTGCTGAAGGGCAGTGGGAGACTGTAGGGACTGCAAAGGTGTGGTTAGGGAGAACCTAGCTGGTCTGTTGTGTGCATGGTTGCAGGTTTACACTCCGACTCTTTGTCATTGGGTTTCTATGAATCCATGGCAATTTGGCTTTCAGGAGAAGCATGTTTCTAACCTGGACAGGACATGTCCTACCCATGCTTCTCTCCATCTCCCTCCCAATCACACCTGTCTGACCTGTAGATAGGAGGATATTTTTTATTGACAAAACCACATATCCAACACAGTCACAAAGTTGGACAAGGTAACTCATGAGACCTAAATCAAAGGTGCCTTGTTAGATCTCTAGGACTCCAGGAGCCTCCTCCAGCTCATCTTGAGACTCATTCAGGGGAAAGTCTGGAAATTTTCCACAATCCCCACAATCTCTTATCTCCTCTCAGGTACAATTCCAGGAGCACCCTCTTTTATCTTCCAGACCTGTTTGATCAATCCCTAAACTCAAGGGATGTCTCTGTGGCAGGATTTGACTGCCATATTTTACCTTAGTCCCAACACCTGCTATGGGTTCCAAATTATGTTTACCAAGAGATACTCCAATTAGAAGAACTGAGACCCATAACTCTTCTTTGCTTCTAAATTTTTACTTAGTATACAACTGATAACAGTCATTGGCCAGAATTTTGAACTTTTGATTTTAACTGACTTAATTTCATAAGACAGAATGCAATATGACCTGAAGTATAACATATAACCCCTCTATGCCTTCTGCTACACCTACCTCCATGTCTCTTTTTTTATCTTTACTCCTGTCCATCCAATTCCTTAACACTCTTGGATACAAATCTTGCCAATACAACGTCTCTACCACACAGTTCTAAACATCTCTGGGAAGCTCCTTGTCTGCATCTGTGAGAAGTAGAGCTGCTCAGAGGAGATGCGCAGTAGGCCCTGCTGCATCTTAATGCTGGGTTCTTCTGCCTGCTATCTCTAGTCACATTGTCCTCTGACATAAACTTTCTTTCCCCCTCAAATCCCATTGTTCCACACATCATTGTTTTTCTGTCTGCCCAGTCTAACAATGTTTACTAAGGTTAACTTCCTCTTTCACAATAAAAATGATAAAAATAAATTTGCAGCAAACAATAATGCTCAAAATCTTAGTGTATTAAGATATGCCTTATGTATGAATAAATATGTGAATAAACCATATGTTTATATATGATTATAACTTGTTTTTTACATCTTAAACTACCAAATGGACTTTAGATTTATTTGTTAATGCTCTATCATGTAGCATGGTATTAAAAAATAAAAATTTATAATGATGAAAAACAGAAATTATTTGAATATAGAAAGATTTATATATAAGGATTTAGCTTCTACAAGTTATGAAAGTCTGAATTGTTTTAATAAAAAAGGAAAAGAAAATAGAAAGCATTTGTAAGTTATGAAGGGCTGAGTAACTTAAGGTGCATAAAAGATAAAACTTACAGATAATGTACATTGTATTGAAAGTTCTTAAGGTAGATGATCAGCAATTACAAAACTGGCTAAAATAAAAATCACATCAAAGTTTATTTAAAAGTATCTAACTATTAAAATATCAAATAGTAGTTAAAATGACCTCACTGGTGTAAGTGATCTTCTGGGTGTTTAGCAACCTTCATGAATGCTATTCTCATACAGGCAGAGAGGCCTAAAATGGAGACATTTTCCACTTTGCTCTCCATGGTGAAGGAAGTTCGAGAGGACTCTGGGTTATCTTGTTTTGCAACTGTGTGAAGTCAACTGTTCTCCTGTTTGGGAAGGGCATGAGACCCCAATCAGTGAATTCTAACCAGAGTCCAGTTTACCAAGAAGAGGGTCAACAAGCCACAGCCAGGCTGAGCAATCTGGCTTATCCTCATACACATGGACAACTGGTCATAAAAGGCTCAAGGTGTCAGAGGACTCTCAAAAACCCAGTGGCCTGCGGACTGCATCATCAATTGGCCTTAATAGGACAAAAGCAGGGACTGCTATCCTAAGACATTATATTAAGGTATATACAATGTAGACAATTATTTCATACTAATGATTCTCTATTCACACACACACACACACACACACACACACACACACACACACAAAGAG
>JANHMN010000006.1:12577057-12593852 GCA_030674055.1 Rhabdomys pumilio | reverse complement strand
TCCTTTGAAAATGTGACCCTTTCAGGTCATCTTGTCATCCTCAGAACTCTTGGCTGAGGCAGCTTTACAGAGCTGTGCCACCTCAACAAGGAGGTGTGGGCCACTTTCACTGTGCAGGAAAGGGGTGAGAAGAATGAAATTGACATCATTAAGCTTCTGGACCATCCACACATCATGAAGTGGTTCCACATCAGAAAACATCTTTATGTGCTGGAATGTGCTGCTGAGGGAGATCTGTTGAGCCACATTGCAAAAGTCAGCTGTCTACAGGAGGATCAGGCTCAGCACATCTTCACAAAGTGTGTGTTCTGTTCACTAAGTCATGAGAACAGCATTGGACACAGGGACATCAAACTGCAACTTTGGCCTGGCCATCAAAGTCACCTCTGGACAGATGTTCATGGGTGGTGGTGGTATAGTATGTGGTCTGATCAGACCAGATCCCCAACATATTACGTGTGGCACAGAGGGTCTCTCCAGCTGGATCTGATCATAGCCTTATATTTGCAGGTACAATTAGATGTGGTATCAACAGGTCATGATAACCTAGAGTCTTATATATGTGCTGAGCAAGCATCTCTCACCCCGTTAACATGCTCTATATATTTGTAGCTTAAGGACATGCAGGACAATCACCATATAGATTTCTAGATATCAGTCCTGCGTAAACAAACTCTTCTACTGTGGCACATATAATTTCAGGTGCCAGAAATTGATAGACAACTTCCTGACCTCAGTGTCACCTGAGATAAAGGGGTAGGGATCACGTCCTGCCGGACATTATACCTCCTGACACTGAGTCACTTAGCCTGCTAGGTTCAGATTTTGGTGGACATCTCCTACTCTGACATAAGAAAGATAATAAAAGTTTACCAAATTAGTTGTCAATAGAATTACTTCTCGGGGGGAGATTTAGCATTTACCCTTCTTCTTAGGATCCCAGTGACACAAACAGAATCCACTTTGGGAGTCAATGAGAGTACAGGGCTCACTCATAGAGCTTAGGTTAGTGGTTACACACAGAGGTGCAGGTGTTCCTCCCTGCAACGTTATACCACAAAAGTTAGTACCCAGTGAGTCTGGTGTCTTCCATATACATCTATGTAAGATGAAGGTCCTCTACCCTAGCCTTCCCTGGAATATACACTTAATATCCTCCAGACCACCAAATAACCCTATTAAAAAATGGGGTACAGAGCTAAACAAAGAATTCTCTACAGAGAAAACTCGAATGGCTGAGAAGCACCTTAAGAAATTCTCAACATCCTTAGTGATCAGGGAAATGCAAATCAAAACAACCCTGAGATACCACCTCACACTAATCAGAATGGCTCAGATCAAAAACTCAAGTGATAGCAGATGCTGACGAGGATGCGGAGAAAGAGGAACACTCCTCCATTGTTGGTGGGATTGCAAGCTGGTACAACCACTCTGGAAATCAGTCTGGCAGTTCCTCAGAAAACTGGACATAGCATTACCTGAGGACCCAGCTATACCACTCCTGGGCATATACCCAGAAGATTCTCCAACATATAACAAGGACATATGCTCCACTATGTTCATAGCAACCTTATTTATAATAGCCAGAAGCTAGAAAGAACCAAGATGTCCCTCAACAGAGGAATGGATACAAAAAATATGGTACATTTACACAATGGAGTATTACTCAGATATTAAAAATAATGAATTTGAGAAATTTTTAAGTTAATGGATGGAACTGGAAATTATCATCCTGAGTGAGTTAACCCAATCACAAAAGAACACACATGATATTTACTCACTGATAAGCGGATGTTAGCCCAAAAGCTTGGAATAGTGAAGACTCAACTCACAAATCACATGAAGCTCATGAAGAAGGAAGACCAAGTGGGGATGCCTCAGTTCTACTTAGAACCAGTAACAAAATTACTCAAGGGAGCAAATATGGAAACAAAACTTGGGACAGAAACTGAAGGAGGGGCCATCTGGAGACTATTCTACCTGGTATCCATCTCATGTACGGTCACCTAAGCTAGACACTGATGTGGATGGCTGGAAGTGCATGCTGTCAAGAACGTGATATTGCTGTCTCCTTAAAGGTCTGCCTGAGACTGACACATCCAGAGGACGATGCTCACAGTTAACCACTGATATGATCAAGGGTTTCCCAATGGAGAAGTTGGAGAGAAGACTGAAGGAGCAGAAAGGGTTTGGGACCCCATGAAGAAAGCAACAATACCAACCAACCAAAGCTCCCCGGGGTCTAAATCACCAGCCTGGGAGCACATAGGGAGGGACCCATGACTCCAACTGTATATGTAGGGGAGGATTGCCTTGACAGGCATAGCGGGGAGAGGAGATTCTTGGTCCCATGAAAAACAAACACAGAGTCGGGGGGGTGATTTTGAGGGCGGGGAGGGAGTAGTGGGGGTGGAGGGTAGGTAAGGGCACAGCCTCATAGAAGCATGAGGAGGCGAGATGGGATAGGAGGTTTCTGGGTGGTGGGAGGAAGTGAGGTAAGGGGATAAAATCTGAAATGTAAATATAATACCCAATTTTTAAAAAATCTAAAAAAAAATTTAAATAAAAAAAAAGAAAGCAAAGAACAGAAAAAAAATTTTAAAAAATTAGCTTGATACTAAAATTTGTTTTGAGAATTGTATATTGCAGAATACACAGCCTTGGTGTTTCTACTCATCAAGCAAGCTGAGCAGACCTGCTCAAATCTCTGATGTCCTGGAATCCCGTCTGGATGCAGTGAAGACCCAGTGTCAGAGGCTTATCAATTTACTCTTCCCCTCACTCCTCTTCCAATATCTCAACGCCCATAATCAGCTTGAAGAAGTTAATGATGAGTCAGCACCCCTATTCCCTGGGCTTGGGGACTAAGGTGGTTAATATTGGGCTGTCTTTCTAGGGAAAAGTAGTGGTTTTGTTGGAACAAGGAGTATTAGTTAGGAATTATTTCAGAGCCATAACCTATCAGTAGAAATCTGTATAATTATTCTCAAGATGAAGTTATAATTTCTTAAATTGCACAAAATTTACTTCGATTTCAAATTTAAGGTTTCCATTGGTATGAGCTTCTTATTGATATAAAAGTGAGATGAATATTGATACTCACATAGGCATTGTGCCAGTATAACACATTTAGGAATACAAGGCTTAGACCTAGTCCTTCGTTAACTTTTCTAACTGATTTGAGATGGTTAGCCTGTGAGTTAAGGGACTATAGCAAATTCAGGACTTAAAGTTTATTGATAAGGTGTTTTCTGTATTTTATTTAGAAATAGCTGAGAGGAGTTAACAGACAACAGTCCAGATTGCCTTACATGGATAGTTGGTTTTCAAAACGTCAGAAGCCCACAGAATTGACTTTACAAACATTTCTGTATTAATGTTCATTTTGATTAAAGACCTGTCTGCTCCTGACAGCTTCCTGTCTTGGATTCTAAGAAGAAATTGGGCATCTTTGGAGCTACTCCAGTTGTGGTGAGACAGCCACTGGGCAAGAATTGCCTCTTCCCATCTACAGAGAAATTACTGTCCAGAAAAGGATGCACTTGCAGACTAGTCAACTGATTATATCTGCCAAGACAGAGTAATCAGCCCTTAATAATTCTGCATCACTAAGGTCTGTCAGATGATCCTGGGCCAGAAGGCTGAAGACCAGATGCTCCAACGTTTTGAAGTATAGGGACTCTCCAGGTGCTCAGCAGTCTCTATAAATTGGCTAAGTTTTAGAAGCCATGCTTTGTGCTTCCCATAATTTCAGTTAACTCAGTCATTCTGAATTTCTGATTGGGTTGAAAACTTATAGGCTCATAGCCAATCCTGGCTATTTACTTAGAGAAAAGATTGGAGTGGAGGGTTTTCAGCTGACATTCATTCCAAGCCAAGAAAAAATCCAGGTTCAGAACTAAGTGTTTTAGTTAGGAGAGATGACAGAAGTTCTGGTTAGTCAACAAAATGATGGACTGGTTATTAGGACTAACTAGTACCTCACTGGTACAAATCGGCACAATTATGCACTAATTGTATTTTAAGAGAAAAGTTTTATTTTAACAGGAAGGGTGATATGTAGGAGGAGCTAAGGTGGGAGGAGTATGGAGAGGAAGAGAAGGAGTAAGGAGAGGAGGAGAAGAAGGACAGGAGAAACTAGGTGATGAGAGAGAGAAAGAGAGAGAAAGAGGGGAGGGGACATGGAGGCAGATGTTCATGTGTCTCCACCAGTCAAAGATAGTTGATATATCTAGGCTGAGTATTGGGTTACACTTCTGATTGAGCATTACCAAACTTATAAAGCCTTTGACTAACATTTTAAAAAATTGTATAAAAGCAAAAAGGAAAAGGGGGCATGGGATAGGGGTTTTCTAGGGAGGGGAAATGGGGGGATGAATCTGAAATGTAAATAAAATATCCAATAAAAAAAGAATCAATTTTATAATAAAACTCATTATTGTAATTGATATATATTCTAATGTAATGAAAATGAGAATTCAATATATTATTTTCAGATTTAATATTATTATAATAAAATTTAAGGTTTCCCCCCCCCCTTGGAATTTGACAAGTATACAAAAATAAATGGGAAAAATAAAATTATTTTGATAGATGAAATAGGTAAAGTCTTTCCATACATTGTTAAGACCTACATGACCGGAGAGGTGGCTGAGTAATTAATAGCCATGGCTGCCTTAGACAAGACCAGGTTTCAATTCCCAGAACTCACACAGTGGCTCACAGTAACTCAATTTTCAGGGGGAAAGTGCTTAGCATAGAATACTTTCCTGCCAAGACATACGACACATAAAGGGCTCATGTTGTGTGTAGCTGTTCACTACCCAGCCTATGCTCTGGGAACATGCTACACTACCAGTTCCTACCCAGCTTCCCTTAAATCCATGAATAAAACACACACACACACACACACACACATACACACACACACACACACACACCACACACACACACAGTTGTTCCTTTTCATCTTGTATTTGCACACATTTACTGGGCGGTACTATCTCCGGTCTGGAAGAGTGTGCCCTTAACAAGATTCTTCTCTCCTCTCCTCCCACCTGCCCTAAACTCTAGTGTTAAAATACATCTAATCCCTGCTAAACACCCCTGACCACTGCTCCTCCCAAGACCTCACATGGCTGCTTCACTTATCTCTCTCTTCTTCCTTGTGCCTGTCTCCTGGTCCTCCAGGAACACAGAGTCCTGCCTGTACCTTCTGCCCAGTAATTACTTCTTGGATTTTTATTGACAGATTAAGACCCAATTCAGGAGCAGGACCTTAGCATCAGAACTGCCCCTGCAGGCTCACATCCAGAATATAAGTTCTTATAAATCAATGAAGAGAAAGTCTATTAAAAGTGTGGGAGGATGGCCTAAAGCTGAGCTGCATGTAATAAAACAGAAATATAGACCGGCACCAAACATACTAAAAGTCCCTAACTTCATCGGGTAATGCTACAGTTACTGAAGCAAGTTTGGAAAAAGAGGAAAAAAAGGACCCGAAACTGAGCCCAGTCTTGTGCCAGTGGGAGCCTCTGTACACCTGAGCTGGAGCTGCTATTAATAGCAACATGCATGGAGGAAGTGGGTTCCAGGGAATTCACAGCAATTAGACAGGGGAATGTGAACATCTGTCAACTTTAGAATAAATAGAGAAATCTGGGTATATTAAAATTATGTGAGCCTACTTAATACAAATGACTCAGATGTGGCTCTACCGAGCAAGGCTGCATCATCCTATGCTACAGTGTTAAATGAGAGATGCCAGACAGAGAGGAGACACAGTATGAGCAAGCCAGGCTGCTGAGTTGAGCAGGACAAGCTCAGGGTATAAAAATGCTACTTAAATGTGAGGAGGAGGTTCCTAAAGTAAGGTGACATCCTTTGCAGGGGGGAGGGGTGACGACAGAGGAGCACATGGCCTTTGAGGGGCTGCAGCATCCTGCAGTTTTACCCTGGGGTGTTCATGCACTTGTTTTATACTTTTTTTTTTTTTTCAAAACGGAGGACTGAAACCAGGGCCCTTTTGCTTGCTAGGGAAGCGCTCTACCACTGAGCTAAATCCCCAACCCCTGTTTCATGCTTTTTGACATCACATTTATGTTTTGCTACATTTTCTTTTATCCTACACTAAAAACAAATCTATGAAGGAAATACAAAAGAAGTAGTGGAGATGAGATTTGGTGAAGCAGTGAGGGATGAAAAATGGATTCTTTCATTTGGGGCTTGGCAGGAGGGATGTAGAATTGAAAGAAACCTAAGGGAGGAAAAAGGGGAGGTTGAACTTTGACAGATAATGGATGCAGAGAGGGTCTCTGTTCTCCTCAGAGCTCACAGGATTGTAAAAGAGAAATGTCCAAATTATCCACAAACAAAACTTCTACCAGGAAACAATGACAAACTGACAGGCATTCTCTACACCACAGTGGCACTGGTGCAGCAACCTGTGAGCTGCATTTTCACATGTCAGCAAGGTGACGGCCTGGGCAGGATGGAACCAGTTCTCCAGGGAGGGCACTGAGTGGACTCAAGGGGATGCCTATGGTTTCTCTGCAGGATTTTCTGTGTTACTGGACCTGCCTGTGTGACCCAACCCTCAGTAACCACCCACGGTCACACTGCAGGTCCTATTATGGACCCTGCTCTAGTCAGGATGGCAGACTGTGGATAGTCACAGCCTATCACCAAGCATGAGGTAAGTGGTGATAGGGGCTCAGCCTGCATCAAAGTGTGGAGGGGCTTCTGGGATAGGTGATCTCTATGTCTGTCCTAGAAACGCAGGTAGAGATTCTACTTCATTGGAACTGGGGATGAGAATTGGTGATTGTTGTGTCTGGATACCATGTTGTAGAGTGATACAAAACTCAAGGGGTGACAGTGAAGGCAACACATTAGGCCACAGACCTGGGTGGGGTCTTCACAGGGTTGGCTCATCCTGAAAAACCCCTAGTGTTTTGTTGTCTCTGTAATGACAGAAAGATGAACACTAACTGCACAGCGATGGGACTGTGTGAGGATGACACCTCAAAGTGACCATGCCTTCCCCATGTGCCATGTCTCTCCATAAACTGCACTGAGGCAGAAGCAATGCTGACCTTCCCCTGCTCCATCACTGTAGGACAGAAACCACTGTGCTGAAAAGCAGGAGCACGAACCAGGAAGCAGCTTTTATCTGGGAATGAGCAAATGACAGGAAAGCAAGAACTCCCAAAAGGAAGAGTTTCCTTGCAGGGAGAAAACCAAGTTTATTACCAGGAAGCATGGGGAAAACAATGGCTGGGCAGATGGGACACCTAGAAAATCCTGGTGTGGGAAGGCTAGGATCGCCTGAGCCACCTGCTCCTTGACCTATTCTGGTAAGGTCTACCTGGGGTCAAAGGCTCGCTCGCTGGGCAGGAACTGAAGGCCAGGAGCAGTCAGTTCCCCTGTGCTTGACTGGATGGTTCTCTTTGGGACTCAGAAAGCAGCCACAGTCCATTCCTTTCATTGTACTTTGATCTGGGTCAAAGGCTGTATGGTCAAAACCTGGCTGCTGTGTGTCTCCAATTTCTCTGTATCTGAGTGAATGGTAGTGCCCCTTAGGACTTCTATGTGGACAGTGGCCCATTCCAATCTTTGTTCTACCTGTGTCACAGGCTCTCTGGTCAGCAGGACCTGGCTCCTGTTTGTGTCCAATTCCCATGTACCTACACAGAAGGTCATAACTCATGGGCATGGGGATCTGTTCAAAGTACATCACCCTCTTTGCTTGGTTCAGAGGTTGATCATAGGCTCTGTGATTTTCAATTCATAACTCTAGTTCATTTCCAATTCCCCTATATGTGAAGGGATAGTTATGCATCTCCATGGTGATGAAGCCATAGCTCAATCTGCTTGCTGCTATGCTATGGTTTGTGTCATACAGACCCTCAGAAGAGAAGGATGAGCCACCCAGCTGGGATGTCAGTGATTCCACTTTACACCCTTTTACATTTGATGGGTCCCATTCAGTGTTTTCTAAGTTCGGGATCAGAATAATCACAAGGGATTGTATTTCAGACACCATATTGTAGATGATCTTGTTTCTTCTTATAACCTCCTGTATTTGCTCAGCAGCTGATGGGGGCATTCATTTTGTAATGAATCCCCCTGTCCGAGGTATTTTGTGCTGAAGTTTTCATATTGTGAAGCATTCCAAGAGCTTTTAGAAGTAGTGTCTCCATGTCTCAGTTATATCCTTGAGGTGAGTGGAGCTTGGGATGGAAGGCCTTCCTCTCCCACACCTTTCTCCCTGGTTTATGTCTCTAGATTGTATAATACTCTGACTCTCTTCACCAGGATGAGCCCCCTTGAGTTCCATCACTTCGATTTTATCCATAGGGACACTGACATTTTCAGTCTCTACCCTCTCATGTCTCCCCATGCAGACATCACTTAAGGCCTGAGAAGTTTTGGGGTTATGACATGTATTCTGGAATATAGGCAGGGAGTGTTGTGCAGGCCAGCTGACCTTGACAGGGTGTACGGTACTGGGACCATCTGAATCATGTCTCACAAGCCAGGCTGTGGCTGCTCCTTTGATATCAAGTCAGTCTTGTTGTATGCTTGTGGTTTTAGACCTGAGTCTTGTGCATGCTCTGGGGTAGGTGTTTGGAGGTGGCCTGGTATTCTATTAGACTCAAAGTCCCTGGGACTGATACTGAAGGCTTGGCCATTGTTAACCTCACTGGATCCCGGCCACAGCCTCCATGCAGGAGGTGGCTCTTCTTTCCCATCTACTCTATGGCTTTGTTTGGCTGTTGAAAGTGGGTCACTTACTTGAGGGTCAATCACTGTCACATGATAGCAGGGTTGCCCTGAGCCCGCATCTTGAAACCCCTTCTGTTGAGCATGCCTGGCCATATTGGGGCTGGAATTTGATTGCAGGCCGACTGTTCCAATTGCTTGGATAGTCTCGCTCTGAGGGAGGTTTACCTGGAAGCAGAAAGCAGGTTGCTGAACACTCAGGTTGCTCTGCCTTGGATCTGGATGGGCTTTTGAGGGCTCATGGTTGGCAGCAGGTGGAGGGGCTCTTTGGGTCTCCTGAATCTCTGCGAGTGAGTGTATAGATGCATCACTCTCTAGCCTGGCAGCTGATGCACTTTCTACCAGTATCCATCCTATACCTTGCTGATGCAAATTTTCCAGGATCATGGCAGCCTTGGAATCACAGATGGGTGAGGAGGGATACACAACCTGGGGGAGGTTTGAGTCTGGAAGCCCAGGTGTGGTCAGATCCCTTGCCTCAGGGATCTGCATATATGGCCTCCTTCGTTTTACTGGAAGTTGCATGATGTCTGATGCTAGCTTCCTTTCAGTCTTTGAGTCAAGGAAGGAGTGATGTTCAGCAGGGCTCATGTGGAACAGCTTGTCTGTCCTCAGTGCAGTGTTCCTGGGCTTTAGCCTCTTCCCAGGGCTTCTGCTTGAATTTCAAGGCAGGTCTTGGTCCTCTAGACCCAGGCCTTTCTTGATGCTGTTATGTATATCACAGGTTTCTATGTATTTCTTTAAGGATACCCCCAAGAGCACAGAGCCCCTCGTTTTTCTATATTTGCAGTTTTTGGAGTTCAGGATGGAGGGCTGAGCAGGCTGGGAGAGTTGAGCACTGCTCTTCCAATAATTATCACTGTTTGCTGGGGAATTTCCCTGAAGCTGGGTCAGTTTCCTGGATGGGAGGGATCTGATGGGGGTTCCTCGTTGTTCTCCCACAGTAGTTGCACTGTCTTCATTCTGTGGTTCCTCGTTCTTATGGACCATCTGACAACGCTCTGGAAGGATGGATGCTGGCCTGATAGCCTTATTGTCCAGACTGCCCCTGGAGAAGTTCCCAGTGGGCTTGCTAATGGCGGCTTGTTGGTTTTGGGGTATCATAACCTTTGGTATCTTTCCAGTACAGTCCTTGTTACCAGGGCTGCTTTTCAGTTGGTAGAGATGTCTGTGTCCCTCTCTCCGTGGTAGGACTTGATGTTCCACAGGCCCTACTCTTGAAACAAGGAGGTGCGTGATTTGGTGTAAAGCTTGAACGAATTTCCATTCCTTGAGCCTGTGTCTCACCTGCCAAGCTTGGTGTCATAAGTGGTTAAGGCATTGGCTGATCCTGAGAATGGTGTGGAGGTCTTTGAGCCTGGGATAGAGCTTGGGCAGGGCCACAGGCATTACAAAACCTCACAGTTTTATGTTCTGCCAAGTTTCTGAAGACATGGACAGTAGCCACAAGCGACTCAGAGAACATGGAAGATATGTCCCAGAAAATTTAACTAAACTCCTTCTATATAAGATGCTCCAAGACCTTGAGATAAGACAACTGCTGAAAGAGAGGAAGGTGATTCATTTTCTGAAGAGGGTTCTACAAGGGTTGTGGTGTGGAATCCTGGAGAAGTTGATTGGTGGAGCTGTAAAAGACAGGAGGTAAAAGCATCATTCCCACACAGAAGATCAAGAGGCCCATCAGTCTGTGTAAACATGGTGCCTGTGCCATATGGTCCTCCATTGCCTCCACAGCACATGTTCCTTAGTCTCACACACAACAATGCTGTCTTTCCATCCCACCCTGGATGGCATCGTAAATATGAAGATACCCAGACCCTCAGCTCACATGTTGGCATGAAAAATTCCAGAAGACAAAGATTTCTTACATTTTCATTGGCTGTGATGGAGTCTTGGTGTCTTCCACATTGTTTCCAACAACTCTACAATCTGGAGATAGTTGTGCAGTATAAGTACAAGGAATGAGAACACCCAGGAGTGAGGCATCACTCGTATGACTACCCAGACTAGGAGTCTAATGCTCACCCACCATAGTGGAAGGACAGGACACTGAATGTGCACAAGGAGAATGGAGAGAGTTCATCTCTCTATTTACACTTTCCTTGTATCTCCCTCCACTCCCATCATTCCTCTTACAATACCCATTGCAGAGAATACACCTTGAAAGAGAAATGCAGCTGAGAGAATTGAAGCTACCTGCTGTCACGTGGACCTGGGAGTCCCCCATACAAGGGCACAGCATCAGTCCAGTGCCTTGAACAACACTTCCATGTGTAGCGCTCATCCCAGGCCAAACACAGCTTTTCTATCATAAGACCTGTGTTTTCTCTTAATCTATGTACCTTCCCTGAAGTTCCTCTTCCTTCCTGCATATCATGCATGGCCTTGGGAACATGGCTCTCATTATGACTCTGGTCACTAACAGATAGGCTAGATGGATTATCTCAACCCAGGAAAGCAGACGCCTACCTCTTACAGTAGCCATTTTCTTCCTGGTGTTGATCTGCCTCCTCGTCACAACCTGTCATTTAGAATGAACACATATGAGAGGGTCCCCTCTTCCTCTCTCTGGTAGACATTCTGCCTGCTCTCTTTGTCCTCAAATACATGAAATTTTCATTTTCCAGGGAGCTCTAGCTCATCCATCCTTTCCTCATTCACACTGTGAATAAATACATTTCCTTATTGCCTTAGTGGAAAAGAAGTAAAGGGGGCTGTTTATGCCACACTTACCAGGAATATCCTCAGTCAGTGTTCCTCAGACAGGTTCCTACCCAAGGCTAAGCTCTGTGGCCACCCCGGGGCTTTCAGGTGATATCTGCTTACTCAGACCAGAGAAGACTCAAGCCCTGATCTGAGGCCCTTGTTCTCATCACCTCCTTCATTTCAGCTCAACCCAAAGAAAAGCAAGCACCTGACCAAGGACAGATGATCTTTCTTTGAGCTTGTCCTGTGTCCCTACCAACTCAGAAATATAGTCTGTCTTTGGAGCTACAGTAGTCCTCAGTGGTTTCTCTACCTTTTTGTACAGATGCTCTGAGAGTTTCAGGCAGAGACCTCAGGACCACTCTCACCTCTGCCCTGCCTGCCAACCTCTGCAGACTCTTTCTGGAGATTTCCCCTCCCCTGTCTGTAGCAACACTTCTCTAAGTTGTAGCTTCATCTTTCGTCCATCCTTCTCTGCCATTTTTCTTCCACCCATTCTATCCCCCAAGACTAGATTGGAGACAAAAGGGATAGAGAAGAAAGGGCAAGAAGTTATTGTAAGACTCTTTTCTGCTAATTAGGTGGGTTTAGTTTGGGGGGCAAGTTCAATCTTTACTGTCAGGATATGTTGGATATCTTCTTCTTCTTTCTTCTGTGCACAGGACTAATAACCAAACCATAAACCCCAGCAAGGGATAGAAAGCAACAACAATGAAGAACCCACAGTGTGTCCCCAGGACCTAGGACTGACACTCCCTCTGAAAGGTTCCCAGAATTCCAGAAGTCACAAGATCAATGAAACTGTCTGCTGCTGACAAATTCATGCTCCTGCTTGAATATGAGGCAAACAGTCAGTTGCTGTGGACAATCAGAAGCAACCCCACGTTCTACATCTGAGACTTAAAAATAAATAAATAAATAAATAAATAAATAGCAACTATATTCTTATATTTTCTTTATACCAAAATTTGTCACTACACCTGTATTTCTATGAAATGTGAAATACATAGAAATACATGTGAGAGTAACAGTCATGAAAAACAGACTGCTATTCTATTGGGTGTGAACCAAGGCTCTCCTCACCTTTGGGATGTCGCTTTCACTCTCAGGTGATGATGACTGGATACTCCTTCAGGAAGGGGATTAGTAGGAAAATGAGCTCTGCTCCACACATAAAGGCAATGCTCATGTCCATTGCTATGTGCATGGAGCTGGGGCTCATCCATGAGTCACCAATGCTGTTCATCAGAGCGAGCAAATTCTCCATTTTCTAAATCACAGTGCAGCTCTCAGACCACTGAGCTGTGGTGTACAGCATGTGACTTGTCAGGAGGGCTCAGGCCACATCACACTGCTGTGGGCTCCTCCTCACAAAGGGCTCCTGGCAGGAGAAAGGGTGCCACAGTCTCCAGCCCAGCGTCCCCTCCTGTGTCCTTTCCCTACTCTCTCCTTTCAAATCCTGTTGCTGAATCAGACACAAATAAGCCTCTTTTCATTTTCTGTTCCTACTCTCTGAGCCCAAGTATTCCTCTCTGTAAGCATATATTTTGCTCAACCTACTTTTATAAGGGTTCACCCTCACCTCTGACCCTCCACCCACCAGAGTTAGTGAAAATGAAATGATATTAGGATATGGGGGAAGTGGACCTGTTTGGAGATAGTTCTTTTGGAAAATTCCAATCTTCATTGTTCCTAGGCCAGTCCCCCAGCAAACACCAAGCTTGAATTAGGAACTGCAGTCCAGTCTACTCACAGACACCACACATGAATGAGGAAGGGCAGTTCAATCCAGGAAAAACTGTGAGTCTCACCAATGGAGTTCAAGTCAAAGATCATCAAGAAGCCCCTGGAATCTCACTAGAACTTCTCTAGTGAGTCTTCTATGAAGATTCCTCAAGCTAAGGTCAACAATGAAATGTAAGGTGAACCAATACATGCTAGTCGCTAGCAGTAACCAGCAAGGTAGAGCAAGACGAACCAAAGCTGGAGCTCCCAATGTCTGTGGGGGTCAAATTAATGTTCCTTCTAAACGTCATGTATCCTTTCATGTGTTTACTACAGAAAAACATCCTTTCACCTGTCTGCTTCAGCCAAACATCCTTTCACCTGTTTACTACAGAAAAACATCCTTTCACCTGTGTCTGCTTCAGCCAAACATTCTTTCATGTGTCTCCTTTAGCAAAACATTCTTTCACCTGTCAGCTCCACGGAAACATCATTATAACCTAGTGAGTCTCCAAAGAAATCAGAAGGTTACACTTTACCTCTGTGTTCTGGAACATGTCTGCTTGAGGCCATCTGGTTCTTAGTTTTTGACAACATAGGCTTCTCTGTGGAACTTGAGTTTTTCTTTGGATTCTTTCTCTCAGATTGTCTTCTGTCTTCAGATCCATGTCTGTCTGTTACGTGAACATACCTCATCACAAGTCAGACACAAAACTTAGATTTGTCTCCTATTTATTTAGCATTGTCATAATTCAATATAACCTAAAACAATGTGCTTTCTTTGCCTTTAGGTATAGAATGGTAAGACAAATGAAATTCATTTCTTAACCCTAAGAATGCATGAGGCTAAGTCTGAGCTAAACCTTATATGATAATTGGAATGCTTAGTAGTGTTTTGCTTCTTTTCTTCACATGCTTACTTTTATAAATTAGCAAACTCTAATAGAATTTACTTAGGTATTTAAAATACCTATTTGTCTTCTTGTTGGGAGTAGTACCACAAACAACATGTATGTGCAGATAGCTTCTTGGCAGGAAGTAGAGCACATCCTTTGAGCCCATGCTCAGAAATGGTCCACCTGGTCCCATGGTAGTTCTGTTTTTAGGGACCTCTGTCCGGATTTCCACCATGCTGCTGCAGTTTACAAGCCCAATAGCAGCTTCTGACATGTCCCTTCCCTCATCTTTGGTAGAATTCCTCTTTTATTTAGATCTCACTCACTGTTATTAGGTAAATGGAATCTCAGTGTTGCCCTAATTTGAATGTATCTGATGGCTAAGAACATTGTAGAATCCTTTATTGTGAATTCTCTGTTATACTCTGTATGTTATTATTTGTTGGGTTATTTTGTTTGACAGTGTCTATTTTCTTGAGTTCTTCATATATTCCTAACTTGAATTTATCTCAAGGCTAGGAATATTGAACAGTTGGTAAAATCATTATTATACTCTGTGTGTTTCATTTTAAAAACTGTTCATTAGTCTATTTTTGATTTTTTTTTATATTTAAAGAGCAATAGTTTGTACATTCTAAATGTTAAGGCCCCACATTGGAATTTCACTGGTAGGATGGCTTCCATCCTCTAGACCTGTAATGCAAGCATCTCTATCTGCACAGAGCCTTTTAATTTCATGTAATCTCATTTTCAATGGATAGGGCTCCTTTATGTGCTATTGTTGTTCTTTTGTTCCATTATTTTGTATTCATTTTACATCCTGATCTCATTCCCTGCTTCTAGTCCAACTGTCAGAAATCCCTCTCACAATACTCACTTTCCTTCTCCTCTGAGGAGACACTCCACCTTTGGTACTAACAAGTCCCAGCAATCAACTGGAAGCAGGACTAAGTACATCCAGTTTTACTGAGGTCTACTCATGCAGTCCAGCTGGAGAAGGGAATCCAAAGGCAGACAACAGAGTCAGAGACAGCTCCTGCTGCAATTTTAAAGGACCCACATGAAGCCTGAGCTGCACAACTGCTACAAGTGTGTAAGGGGAATGATGGTTTTGATGTGTTCTTGAACTTGGTTTGTTAGAATTTTATTGAGTATTCTTGCATTGATATTCATAAGTGAAATTAGTCTGAAGTTCTCTTTCTTTGTTGGGTCTTTATGTGGTTTAGATATCAGAGTAACTGGCTTCATAGAATGAGTTAGGTTGGGTTCCTTCTCTTTCTATTTTGTGGACCAGTTAAAGGAGTATTGGTATTAGCTCTTCTTTGAAGGTCCGATCAAATTCTGCACTAAAAGCATCTGGCCCAGGGCTTTTTGGTTGAGAGATTTTAATGACTGCGTGTATTTTCTTAGAGGTTATGGGAATGTTTAGATAATTTGCCTGATCTTGATTTAACTTTGGTATGTGATACCTAAAATCACCCATGTCATCTAGGTTTTCCAGTTTTGCCTAGTACAAGCTTGAGTAGTAAGATCTGATGAGTTTTTTAATTTCCTCAATTTCTGTTGTTTTGTATCCCTTTTCATTTCTGATTTTGTAAATTTGGAGATTGCCTCTATGCACTTTACTTGTTTTTCCAAGTGCTTTATTTATTTTGTTGATCTTATCAAAGAAGTAGCCCTGGGTTTTGTTGATTATTTGTCCCATTTTATTTGTTGATAATTCATTATTTTCAACTATGAGTTTGATCATCTCCTACAGTCTACCCCTGCAGGCATATTTGCTTTCTTTTCTTGTAGAGCTTTCAGGTATGCTGTTAAGTTGCTAATGTAGTTCTCTCTAATTTTTTCATGAAGACACTTGCTATTCTGAATTTTCTCTCTTAGCACTGCTTTCATTGTGTCCCATAGATTTGGGTATTCAGTGCCTTCATTTTTATTAAATTTTAGAAAGTCTTTAATTTCTTTCTTTATCTCTTCCTTGGCCAAGTGAACATGGAGTAGAATATTGTGCAGTTTCTATGAGTGTGTGGGCTTTCTGTTGGTTCATAACTTCTGTTAGCTATACTGTGTCTCTGTGTCGTGTCTGTTTCAATGACCTATCCATTGGTGAGAATGTCCATTGAAGTCTCCCACTATTATTGTGTGAGGTTCAAAGAGTGTTTTGGGCTTTAGTAAAGTTTCCTTTAGGGATGTGGATGATCACATGAGCTCACACACCTGCCAGTGGTGCTGCTGCTGCTACCCTGTTTAGAGATGGTGTGACTGAGCAACAGGGGCTCTTGTGTTAGTGAGTACAAAAGCAGAATAACCAGGACAGGGCACAGAGGGTGAAGACGCATCGTCTATCGCAGGTAAGGAGAGCATGCACATCCTTTGGAGGGCAGCATCTTCCCTGAACACAGATGCATGTGGATTTTATCCAGTGGTAGATGGGAGAGTGTGATCTTGAGCATGCTCAGTGAGGGAGTGCTGTACTATCCTGAGCTTGCTCAACTTAAGGCCATGGAAACAAAGCTCTGGAGATTTAAGTTATAGGGCAGAGGTCAATTTGGCTCAGGAGGTAAAAGCATCCACTCCACAACCTGGCAACTTCATTAGGCCCCATATTGAAATGGTGGGAGAAGATAAGGTGTGGTACGCCAACGTCATTGGGTGTGGTGTGCCAACGTCATCACGCACTATCA
>JANHMN010000006.1:12515962-12556874 GCA_030674055.1 Rhabdomys pumilio | reverse complement strand
GTGTAGGCAAGGCCTGATGCCTAGAAGTTTGTAACTCCCACTCTCACATGATGCTGCCTCAAATACAGTGATAATTTTCAGGCAGGATTGGACACACTCTTCTCAAACCCTTGTAATATGTAATGTGTCAGGACTCAATGGACAACACACCAGAGTAGCTACACCACTTACACCAGATAACAGATGTTACTGGACCATGCCAACTCCTTGCTGCTTTCTGAAAAACACAAGCTAGTTAGCAGGCTCCATGTCTTGTCCCCTGAGGAAGCCACACATGTACTGCCATGTTCAGCTCCTTCTGGACACACTCCACCATCCATATCACATACACTGGGGTTGGAAGCCCTCTAGGACATGCCCTCCATTATCATAGACAACTGCTAGGCACTAAATCCTGAGGCACTAGTCTTCTCCCATTCCCACAGCCCTAAGTACGCTGCTTTTATCACTCCCTGCTGGATGTTCTCACAGTGCTATTTTCAGTCATGGATGACAACCAAGGTCACCTAACCACTTAATACTCAGGTGTTTATGCCTTTCTAAACAGCCCTTCACTGAGGATGCCACTCCACACACAGTGATAGGCATGTGACTTTACTGGAAATCCCATATACACTGCCACACAGCTTGGCCTAGTGGACAGTGTGCTGGCATTGCACACACACAGACTGGTGAGGGGATGTCCATCAAGACTGATGTCCTAAAAGTTTACTCAGCAGGGAATAGGACATAGTAGGTTGTTGTGACAGAGGTACATGAGTGTCCATGAAAGCCTGGTAACTATCGTCCTAGTATGTACTGATGACGGCTGAAGTCTAAGAGAGTCCTGATACCCAGCAGTACATGTGGATTTCAATAGTGTGAGGCTGTCAAGCAGGGCCTAGGACATAGCAATGTGTTGAAGGTACAGTGGCAGCAGAGTATCCAGCATGGCCTGAAGACTATCCGTTAATGTGAGGTTTTGTCAGGGATCAGTTAGGACTGGATACCCAGAACTAATGGGATGTATGTGTTGGGGACCTATTCAGCATGAGCCAATACCTAGCAGTCAATGTGGTGTTTGGAGGAAAATCATGCATGCCCCAATACTTCAGAATGTATTTGAAACACTGGGGAGGTTGTACAGTAAATACACTTCATGCTGTCCCACCAACACCCTTGAACTTCTGTCCAGAGGTGACATTGATGGCCAGGCCAAAGTCACACAGTTTGATGTCCCTGTGTACAATGCTGTTCTCATTGCTTTGTGAATTGAACACACACTTGTGTGAAGATGTGCTGAGCCTGATCCTCCTGTAGACAGCTGACTTCTCAATGTGACTCACCAGATCTCCCTCAGCAGCAAATTCCAGCATCATAAAGATGTTTTCTCATGTGGAACCATTTCATGGTGTGTGGATGGTCCAGAAGCTTAATGAGGTCAATTTCAGTCCTGTTGTCTGAGTCATTTTTCTCACCCCTTTCCAGGATCCTGACAGCACCCCACACCTCTTTGTGGAGGTGGCACAGCCATGTAAACTGCCTTTGCCAAGGCTTCTGAGGTGACCCAACAGGGTCACACTTTCAGAGAGCCTAGCCTCCAGGTCCAGTTGCAGTATTGCCCGCTCTCCTCACTTCCCTGCAAGTTTCTGGAAATTTCCATGCTAACACCAGCTGAAAAAATAGTGAGATGAAACCTGTAGGGCCCTGAAAGGCAGCCTGGTTCCTGGTTGAGCTAAGGTTAGAAATCCTGGTGACCCTAAAGGGACAATACATGTTTTTGCCTGGATCCAAGAAACTACACTCCCACAGGCCAAGAACTATCCCCATGGGATCCAACTGGAGCTCCCCTTTTCTCCCCCTCAGCCCCAGGCTAGATCCACCCCGCAGACCCCACTTCATTGTCAGCTCTTTCACAGATTCCAGGGGTGCCTGGGTGCCCAAGAGCCAGAGAAACAGAAGGCCCTAGCCTCCTTGTAGGTCCAGGGACCACAGACAGTTCTGGCTGTCCCAGGGACTTCAGACTGTGCTTCCCCATCCCTGGATAAGTGTCCCCAATGCTGCTTTATGGCCCAACAACAACCTGGCACTGGCATGGGGTAATCACAGTCAAAACTCCTGCATCCTGTCTCCATAGGCAGCTCGAGCCCTTTGATGGAGTGGATGCAGGACCCACTAAACCTACAGAAAACCATGATGTTACAAATAAGAGAAGCAGGTTCAGAAGAAGCTTTACTGTTCAATTCCCACATAGGAAGTGAGAGAGAGATGAGATGGTCCCTTAGTGCACTTCAGAGTCATAGAAAAATAACAAGAAGAGAGCAACAGTGTACTTACTTACATAAAACAAATAAATAGATCTTAAAAAGAAAAAGAACAAGTTGAACAGACCTAAGAATCTTTGAAACAGATATAGGAAACCTATGCTGCAATCAATTGTAAAACAGGGAGAAATGGGCAAATTTCCAAATACATATAAAATGCCTGAATTGCTCAATAACAAGTAATGAAGTTAAAAGATTGATAAACAAGAAACATTCAACAAAAGTCCAAGGCCACACGTATTCATAAATGAGATCCACCAAGCTTTTAAAGAAAACCAATGCTCCTAAAATAAGCCCATGAAATAAAAGGGAAGGGACACTTTCCAATGAGCTCCAGAAAGCCAGTGTTTCCCTGTAACCAAACCAGACAAAGGGAGACTGGCTGCTTCAGTGGATAGGGCTGCTTACAACCAGATCTGACGACCCAAGGGTTTTCCTCCAGCCCACATGGTGGAAGGAGAGAACTGGCCTCACAATTTGTCCTCTGTCCTTCACAAGTGTGCACACACACACATACAATTAAAGCTACAATAAGCTAAAGACTACACCAATATTTTCACGTTAAAGACATGGCGAACTTCAACCAGAGCACATGGTACTTCATACTATTTCAATGACACATTTAAAAGCTCGTGTTCATGGTCAAGACCAGTTCACTCACCAATAGAATGCGAGTTTGAAATACACAGATACATAAATAAAAATATGTGAAGTGTATATGAAACAAAAAAAAAACCCAACCCTTAAGAATGACATATTGTCATTTTCTAGAAAATAAGAATAATGCTACATGTGACAAGCCAAGTCTCTAAAGACAACTGTGGTCTGTATTCTCTCCTATGCAGAATGTGCACGTTTGTAGTATCCTGGACATAAAAAGGGGACATGAAAGACGACAGGGCTCTGCTTCTCTGGGACCATCCACAGGACATGTGTTGGGAAGGGTTATGGGTGTCTCAGTTACCACAGACTGTCCACTGTGTGCTGCACAGGGTCCTGGGAGATTCAGAATCCAGACTCCTGCAGCCCAGAGAGCTCCATTAACCAGGCAGTGGGAAGAAAGGGTCAGTTCTTAAAACCCAACCAAAATGATTCAGACAAACTGAGAAGGCATGGTGAGAGACCCACCTCAATAGCAAGAAACTAAGCCCAAGCTGTACCTGAGTATTGCAAGAGTAGACAGGAGCCCCTTCTCCTGAAACCATGGTGTCACATGCTGCCTCAGAGCACTGTCTCTGCCTCTGTAGTCTCAGTCATAGAGTCAGTTATAGCAGGCCAGTTACCAACTGTCTCAGCCACCTGGCACCAACTGTAACTCCTGGTCTATAACCTCATTGGTCACATGGCCAGAACTTGGCCAATCAGACTGCCTAGCCAACAAGGACTCTCTTGATTGGTCATGTTGAGGTAATGTGACTCCTGCTTTCTAGTGAGATGATTCACATCCAGACCACAGGTGGACAGTCCTTTTACTGCAGAGTTAAGGAAAGAGGCTTGGCATGCTCTCTGCTTCCTTTCCAGAGCTGTGCCAGCTAGGGTGCACCTCCCCTACCCCACTGCCTCTATCCATAGAACTCATGGCCACACTTCCTTTCTCAGGTCCTGAAATACAGACTTGTTTCTGAAGGTCAGATTTGGGGTTGTTCACAGCTGTGGATCTTCCCTGAGAAAAAGGGACTGAGCAGCCAGTGTAGGCACACATTTATCCATCCCTTCAGGAGCCAGGAAGATGGCCACTGTTACTCTTTCCACTGAGCCTGGGGATTCTGCTTAGTTTCCTTTGAACTCTCCTTTCCGTGGGTTATCCGTTGTAGGTCAGCTTTCAGCGGCTTCATGGCATGAAACCTCACATTCATCTGAAGACATCCATGCTCTTGGGCTGCTTAATGCAGATGAGGAGACAGCAGTTGGTCCTGTATGGAAGGCCTGGAGAAAAGAAGGTCCCCACCTGTCATAGAGCCACCAAGATGCAGAGAATTATGGTGTCAATCAGGGTCACTTGCTTGTGTACCAGGAAAGTCCTGAACTTTAACTGGATGACCAGCAGCCCCAGGATTTCCCTCAAGACCTTCTTTGCAACTTGAGTGGACTATATACTGTGCATGACGCTCAAAGTGAGGACACCCAGGTGCTGGCTGGAGAAATGATGTCACTCACTCTCACCTAAGCTCACTCACTGCGCAGCCAAGCTGCTGGCTCTGCCTGCAGTTCCCCACTGCTCAGGTAAAAGGGATGGCATTGCTCTCAAGCACACAAAGTTCATCTTCACCCTCAAATGCTGCACCCTCATGCACAGGGAGTTTGCTGAGAAACTCAGGGCTTCTGTTGGTTTGGCCAAAGTAGAAGGAAGATGCTGTGGAGAGCACGAGGCCTGAGCCCTTCTCCACTGAACACAATAAGGACTGTGAAATCTGGGAGTTTTCAGAATCTGTATTCAGTGGACACAGGGTAGGGGGAATGTTGGGAGCCGACTCCTAGCAGAAAGTGGCTATCATCTTTGCAGCCATCTCGAGCCAAATACCCTGACAAGAGACTTGTTTTCAACAACCTGCAACAGCTGAGCACACTCTGATAAACATCTTGTTTTCCTCATATATCTTGTTTTGTTGTTTAATGCCCCCAGCTGCAAGGCGCACATGGTAAAGTGTCTTCAGCTGTGTTCCCCTGCTTGTGCTTATAAATACTCAGGGATTGCCTTGCAATAAACAAGACTAGAGACTTGATCACACCCTGTCTTGTCTTCATTCTTCGCATCTCTTGCCCCTCCATCCCCACTCTCTCTCTTGCTAGACCCTGACTGGGTGACTGGAGCAGCAGCTCGGGCCGGGACACAGTGGCCCTCAAGCCAGGCAGTGCAGTCCTCAACATAGTGGCTCCCAAGCATGGGACAGTGTGGTCCTCAACAGGGGAGGGCTGTCTGTGCTTCCACGTAGACCTTTATGTGTCTTTACACAAACATAAAGTAATGTTTCTCTGGCTTCTTCCACCATCTTTGATGGTGTTCTACCTCAAAGTATCTCCCTCTGCCCCCCATACCACATCCCTCCCACATCCCCAGAGAATGTCATGGTCCCCTCCATATTTTTGCTATTTCCCTTTTTACTGCACTTATCCCCCTCTCTACAAACCCCCACCTCCTAGACCCTTGGTAATTTACTGTTTCTGGGGTTACTCCACTTGATATTCTCACATCTGAAAGTTTGGAAGAAAGATCCAAAATTCACTGAGAACCTGCAGCTATTGAGTTTCTAGATCTGAGTCTCTTCAGTCAGGATCATATGTGCTGGCTCCATCAGTGTACCTGGAATGTCACGATTCCATTCTTCTTGGAAGCTGAAAGGGGCCTCATAGTGAATAAGTCCCATGCTTTCACTACATCAGTAGAAGGACACTTCACACACTCACCCATAAAGGGGAGAGTAGACAATGAATTCAACAGGGCGAGTTTCTGGGAAGTAAGGTGCCCATTCTTTAGGGAGTAAATTTATGGGTGGTATGGTTTTGTCATACCTGGATTTATTGTTAGATTTTTGAGAGTTCTTCACACCAACTTGTAGAGCGGCTACACCATGGTATCTTGTTTTGTTCAAGATGAGTTTCATGTAGCTCAGGCTTGCCTCTAGACTGCTATGTGTCTGATGCTGGTCTTGAACTCCTGATTATCCACCTCCCCAGCATGGATCATAGGGAGGAAGTACTAATATTCCCAGCCAGAACTTGCCATTAAATGTGAGCCTTTCACCTGTTCCAGAGATGAGGAACTCAGCAGGCAGATGATTGGAGAAAAAAAAAAGATACTTTGTTACAGCCCTCAACAGGATGAGACAAGAGTTTCCAGCCATTGTGTTCCATTCTGTGCACCACACTTGCCTTGCTTTGTGCTACATGCCTGGATCCCAGCACTCGGAGGGGACAGGAGGAACAGAAGCACAGGTTTCAAGGTCAGATTCCGATATTTAAGAGAATTTAGGCCAGCCTGTGACACATAGAGCACTGTCTTTAAATAAATGTCCTTACTTAAGTGTATAAAATCATTGAGGATGACTATATTGACAGTAAAAACCTGTCACTGACAAAGGACTTTCCAGGGCCATATCAACAACCTGTACAACTGCAGACAAATAAGGAGACCAGATCTGAAACCCAGAAGGGACACAAACAAACATGTTACACTCATTTCATGCAGTGCTCCCACTCATCTCATGCAGTGCTCCCTAGCATGTCATAACTGTGTTCACTCATTCTTCCAGTGAGTATACACAGCTCACTGTAGTTTTCAGTGTGAAGTTTACTACAAGTGTCTGCCCATGCTCAACCTGCACCCTTTAACCCCATGGTCCACTTGGTGGATTCAGCATGAAAGCAAGGCTGGTGCCTTCCAAGGCAAAACCCTCTGTCAACTCCCTAAAAAGTTCTTGTCTACTGTTTCCAGCTTCACAATTAACAGTGCAAACTGTGTGTGCTCACAGCACTTTCTGGCCATAACTTAAATATCTTTGAAAAGTACATTCTCTCTCTCCCTCTCCCTCTCCCTCTCCCTCTCCCTCTCCCTCTCCCTCTCTCTCTCTCTCTCTCTCTCTCTCTCTCTCTCTCTCTCTCTCTCTGTGTGTGTGTGTGTGTGTGTGTGTGTGTGTGTGTGTGTGTGTGTGTTTCTGCACCTTGTGGGCACTTGTATGGTTGTTTAGACAACATGAAGCATCATTGCTCTTCTTCCATCATTTGCATCTGGGTCCTCATCTGGTTGCCAGAGCCCCACAACTTATCTCTGATGCTTTTGTCCCATGGCCTTAAGCAGAGCAAGCTCAGGATGGTACAGCCCTCCCTCACTGAGCATGCTCAAGGTCAGACCCTCCCATCTACCAATGGATAAAATCCACATGCATCTGTGTTCAGGGAAGATGTTGCCCTCCGAAGGACGTGCATGCTCTCCTTACCTGTGACAGATGATGTGTCTTCACCCTCTATGCCCCATCTCTGTTATTTTGCTTTTGCACTCACTAATACAAGAGCCCCTGTTACACCATCCCCTAACAGAGTAGCGACACATAGCACCACTTGCAGGCATGTGTGCTCATGTGTGCATGTGAGAACACCAGGCATTTTGCTCTGTTATTCTCCACCCTTTTCCTTTGAGGAAGGTCTTTAGGGACCCTATAGCTAAACTGGCAGATAGCAAGCCCCAGAAACCAGTATGCCTCCATGATCAAGTAAGCTTTGTCTCAGGGATGCAGGGATGGTGCAATGTATGAATTCCATCAAAGTGATCCACCATATAAAAACACTGAAAGGAAAAATAACCCACAGGATTATCTTATCAGATGGTGAAAAAAAAAAAAACTTAGACAAAATCCAGTACCACCTAATGTTAACGGAGACATCAGGGACACAAAGTGCAGACCTAAGCATAATGAAGACAATAAATAGCAAGTCAATAGCCAACATCAAATCAAATGGAGAGGAATTTAATCAATTCCATTAAACTCAGAGTCAAGACAAGGCTACCCACTCTCTCCCTGTCCATTCAACATAGTACTTGAACTTCTAACTAGAGCAACAAGACAACTAAAGGAGATCAAAGAGATACAAATTGGGAAGGAAGAGACCAAAGTACCATTATTTGCAGATGACATGATGATAGTATACGTAGTATCATCACATGACCACAAAATTCTACCAGAGAATTCCTGCAGCTGATAAACACCTCAACAAAGTGGCTGGATACAAAATTAACTTAAAAAAATCTGTACCCTGTAACTTTAATTTTTTCAAAGGCTATTTTTAATGATGGTTCTTAAATGCTTTAACCTCCCTTCCAGCCCACCAGACACCAGAGGTAGTGGAATATAAAGGATTCAGGGGAAGTGGACCCGTTTAGAAATGGTTCCTGCCTTGCCAGAAAATCAGCAGTTCAGTTCACAGGTCAGCAGCAGCTCCATCCACTCCCAAACACTTAAAAGATATACAGTATGGTCCAGTTCGGTATTGTCGGGATAGCAGCAGTGGTGCCATGACCTAGCAGGGACAACTAGGCCTCAGCTGAATAGGCACAAGTCAGCAAAAGGGATTTGTACCAGCAGGGATGCAAGGAGCATTTCTCAACTGTACCTCTCTGGACAAAGTGAAGATCAGCAAAGATGGGAGACCAAAAGAGATTAGCAATTGAAGTAAGCCAAATCTTCTCACAGTCCCTCGAGTCCTATTATATTTCCTCCAAACATCACGTGTCCTTTACAGGTCTTCCCTCACCACACATCTTGCCTCAACAACAACAGTGTGTCTCAGCTGACATCACTCTGCCAATAAGAGGTCACTGCACACCAGCACAAGTTTTTGGAGCGTTTCTCTCCATGGAGTCCCAACAAATGGAGCTCAACTATGCAACATAAGGAGGACCAATACATCTGTGTCCTTAGCAAAGGCTCCTTCATCACATGTCCTTTCACATGCTTGCTTTAGCAAAACATTCTTTCACCTGTGTCGGCTTCAGCAAAATATTTCTTCACGTGTTCGCCCCAGCAAAACACCATCCAACACAACTGACTTTCCAAAGAACCCTTGAGTTTTCACTTCATATCCCCTTTCTGTTCAAGAATTGTCCTTTATTCTCATGTTAACAATCTATACACAATAGAAATAACTATAAGAACCATCACATTTTCAATATATGGCTCATATACAGTACAGTCAAACAATAGTCTAACAAAACAACCTTAAGTCTCTGTCAATGGAGAGTGATTAAACAAAACGCCTTACACTTCTATCAATATAGAGTACACTAATTAAACAAAATCCTTAAAGTTTTATTAAGATACAATAATTCAAACAAAATAATGGACTAGTGTTGATGATAACAGCTATAACACATCAGTCAACCAAAACCACTCACTCCAAATTAAGGGATTGGGACAATGGTCTTCTTTTCTTTCTGAATTGGGGCAAAGAATTCCTTTCTGGGGCCCCAAGAGGGGAGTGAAATGGTTAGTCTGAAAAAGCTACCTGTAGCATTTATTGCCCATTCTCTAGGTTTATCCAGTCTCTGTATTGTCCCTTATTTGGGCCCTAAGGAAAAAGATGCTTAGTCTGAAAAAAAAAAAAAAAAAAAGCTGCCTGTGGCATTTATTGTGTTTATCCAGTTTCTGTATTGTCCTTGCAGTCTATATGTTGTACAGTCTCTGTGTTTATCCAGTCTGTGTGTAATAGATCACTTAGGTGAGCCCTTTTGAAGCTGATTTTCATGCATGTTTTGGAGAAATCAGACACTGAGACAGTCTTTGAATCATTTGGGATATTTGCTTTGTGAAGATATCCATGTCTCAGGTGACAAGAGGCTTTTTCTGGCCCAATCTAATTTTTTTTGGTTTTGTTGGTAGCCATATTTTCTTCACTCCCTATAAATACATAAACATAACAGCATCCCCATCTTAAAATTAATGCAGGTTTCTATCGTAATGTCAACACATCCTTATAGTATATTGGTTGGGCAAGTTTGTTCTGGATAGAACTGCCCTAATTCATGTGTGGTGTCTGCTGAACGGACAGGACTGCAGCTGCTGACTCATGTTTGGTGTTTGCTAGGGGACTAGACTGAGAACAAGAAAGATTGGAATTGCTGTAAAGAACTATTTGAAAACAGGTCCACTTCCCCTGGATTCTAATGCCCTTTCTTTTCCACTACCTCTGGGTGGTGTGCTAGAGAACAAGCTAATCCCTGATGGAAGTAGGTTGTGAGAAATACATGCCTACACAGAGGAATTCTGAGGCTCAGGGAAAAGGAACAAAACATGGACAGAATGTATTTCTGCCTGATTCAGAAGAAGGATTTGGAAGGAGGGAGCAGGGAAAGGACACAGGAGGGGACACTGAGCTGGGGGCTGGAAAGGGGCTGTGGCAGCCTCTCTACTGCCAGGACCCCTTTGTGATGAGGAGGCCACAGCAGTGTGATGTGCATCAGGAGCCCTCCTGACACATCTCACACTGAGCTTTAGGACTCAGTGTCCTGAGAGCTGCACTGCAATTCAGAAGACGGAGAAATCCCTCCTTCTGAAGAGATTTGTGGATGAGCCCCAGCTCCATGGACATAGCCATGGACGTGAGCATTGCTATTATGTGTGGAGTGGGGCTCTTTTTTCCTACTAATCCTGACTCTGAAGGAGTACCCAGTGACACCACCACCTAGGAACAAAAAGCACATCCCAAAGGTGAGGAGAGCCTTGGTTCACACACACTGGAGCAGTAGTCTGTTGTTCATGGCTGTTACTCTCACATTCCCTAGAATAATAGGTATAGTGACAAATTTTGGCATTTTTTATTTTTAAAATACATAAATATAAGAATATGGGGGGGTATATCTCGTGTGAGATACGGGGCTGCTTCAGAGTGTCCACAGCAGCTGACTGGGATTTGCCTCATGTTAACGCAGGAGCAACATTTTGCCAGCAGCAGATAGTTTCTGTTTGTGTGACATTGGGAATTCTGGGAACTTTCCAGGGGGAAAGGTCCTTGAGAGGCATAGTGGTTATTGGCTGCTCTCCCTTGCTGATGTTTGTGGTTTGTTAAGTAGTTGTGTACACAGAAGAAAGAAGAAGATACCCTGGATATCGTGACCAAACTTGACGCAGGGAACTCAATTCCCATAATCAGCAGAAAATAGTCTTACAAGAATGGCTGCCGCTTTTTTTTTTTTTTTTTTTTTTTTGTCATTTTTTCTCTCCTATCTAGTGTGAGGGGATAGAATGGGTAGAAGAAAAGGAGTGAAGAATGGTGGGGCGGGGAGAACCAGCAAAGTAGCTAAAGCCAAACTACAGACAGGTGAGGGGAAATCTCCACAAGAGTCTGCAGGGGCTGACAGACAAGGCAGAGGTGAGAGTGGCCCTGAGGTGTCTACCTGAAGCTCTCAGAACATCTGTACAAGGAGGCAGAGAGACCACTGAGGATGACCATGGCTCCAGGAAAGATTGGATTTCTGAGTTGGTTGGGACACAGGACAGACTATAGGAAAGTTCATCTGTCCTCGGCTGAGGCACTTGCTTTTGTTTGTGCTGAGCTGATGTAAAGCAAGTGATGAGACCAAGGGCCTCAGATCAGGGCTTGAGTCCTCTCCACTCTGAGAATGTGGATATCACCTGACAGCAGAGGCAGCTGAAGGTCTCAGCCTTGGGTAGGATCCTGTCTGAGGAACACTGACTGAGGACATCCGAGGTAACTATGGCATAGACAGTGCCTTCTTTTGTTTTTCCAAGGAGGCCAAAAAGAAATGTGTTTATTCACAGTGTGAATGAGTCAAGGTTGGATGAGAGAGGTCCCTGGGGAATGCAGGTTTCATATATTATAGGACCAAAGAAATCAGGCAGCTTGTCTACCAGAGAGAGGAAGAGGGAACCCCAGCTCATTTGTGTTGTTTCTAATTGGCAGGATGTGCAGAGGGGGCAGAGCAAGACCAGGAAGAAAAATGCTACTGTACAAGGTAAGTTTCTGCTTTTCTTTTGAGAGGTATTCCATCTGACCTGCCACTTGGTGACAGACATGTCTCTGAGGAAATGAGATGGAAGCAGGAAGAGGTGGCTTCTGGGAAGGAAATTAGTATCAGAGAATCCCAGGTTTTTTGATAGAACAGCTGTGTTTGGCCTGGGATGGGTACTACACATGGGAGTGCTGTTCAAGGAGCTGGACTGATGCTGTGCCTGTGTATGGGAGACTCCCAGGTCCACATGACGTCAGGTAGCTTCAATTCTCCCAGCTGCATTTCTCTTTCAGATACCTGATCCTGTGCCCCTTGCAGTATTGTAAGAATGACAGGAGTAGAGGGAGGTACAAGGGACATGTAAATGGAGAGATGAACTCTCTCCATTCTCCTTGTGCACATTCAGTGTCCTGCCCTTCCACTA
Source organism: Rhabdomys pumilio (assembly GCA_030674055.1). Classification (NCBI taxonomy): domain Eukaryota; kingdom Metazoa; phylum Chordata; class Mammalia; order Rodentia; family Muridae; genus Rhabdomys; species Rhabdomys pumilio. The sequence continues at coordinate 12,544,687 of JANHMN010000006.1, read as the reverse complement.
TGGTGGGTGAGTATTAGACTCCTAGCCTGGGTAGTGATACGAGTGATGCCTCACTCCTGGGTGTTCTCATTCCTTGTACTTATACTACACAACTATCTCCAGACGGCAGAAAGGGCAGGAAAGGGCAGGAAAGGGGTGGAAGAGATTCAGACTCCAGCACAGTTATAAAAATGTAAGAAATCTCTTGTGGAATTTTTCATACCAGAATGTGAGCTCAGAGTCTGGGGCTCTTCATACTGAAGATGCTGTGCAGGACAGGATTAGAAGACAGCCCTGCTGGGTGCAGTACTAACAGGCATCGTATATGCAGGCAATGGAGGGCCACATGGCTATAGGGGCCATAGTTACACAGACTGATGGGCCTCTCGATCCCCTGGATGGTACTGATGCTTTTGCTTCCTGTCTTTTGCAGTACTGCCAAGCAACTTCTCCTGGGCTCCACACCACAGCGCTTTTGGAACCCTAATGAGAAAGTAAATCGGTTTCCTCTCTGTCCCTCATCTGTTGTCTTAGCTCAAGGCTTCGGAGGATCCTATACAGCAGAAATTTAGTGGACTTCTCTGGGGCATATCCTCTGTATTCTCAGAATCAGTTGTGGCTACTACTCGGGTCTTCAGAAGCCCTTCCTTGGAAGGACGTAAAACCGTGAGGTTTAGTGTTGCCTGTGATCCTGTCCAAGGACTACCCCAGGCTCATGGACCTCCATAGCTTTCTCAGGACCAGCCATTACCTCAACAATTCGTAATACCAAGCTTGGTAGGTGTGACAAAGTTACAGATACTGGAAGAACAACCAAGTTCTACACCAAACTAACACCATTTTGTTTCCAGAGTAGGGCCTATGGAGAAGCATCTCCTACCATTCAGAGAAGGATGCAGGCAACCCTTCCAACTGAAAACCAGCCATGGCACATGGACTGTATTGGAAAGACATTAAAGGGTTTGATATCCAAAACATCAAGCAGCAATTAGCCAGCGGACTGGCAATTTGTCCAGGAGCACCATGCACAATAAAACTATCAGGTCAGCCTCCATCCTTCCTGACCATTGTCAGATGCTCCAGCATCATGAGAAGCCAGAGAATGAAGACAAGGCAACTAATGTGGGAGAACAACAAGGAATCTCAGTCAGATCCCTCCCATCCAGGAAACCAACCCAGCTTCAGGGACATTTCCCAGAAAACAGTGATCATTATTGCAAGAACAGGCTTCAACTCTCCCAGCCTGCCCAGCCCTCCACCCTCAACTCTAAATGCTACAAATGTAGAAAAATAAGGGGTTCTGTCCCCTTGGGGGTACCCTTAAAGAAGGAATTAGCAAACTGTGGGATACATAACAGCATCAAGAAGGGCCTTGGTCTAGGAGACAAAGATGTGCCTTGCACTTCAAACAGAAGCCCTGGGAAGGGGCTAAAGCCCAGGAACACTGCACTGAGGACAGACAAGCTGTTCCACATGAACCCTGCTGAGCATCACTCCTTCCTTGACTCAGAGACTGAAAGGAAGCTGGCATCAGACATCATGCAACTTCCAGTAAAACGAAGAAGGAGGCCATATATGCAGATTCTTGAGGCAAGGGATCTGACCCCACCTGGGCTTCCAGCCTCAAACCTTCCCCAGGTTGTGTATCCCTCCTCACCCATCTGTGATTCCAAGGCTGAATACTATTCCAAGGCTGCCATGATCCTGGAAAAGTTGCATCACCAAGATCCAGGAGGGACATTGATAGAAAGTGCATCAGCTCCCAGGCTACAGAGTGCTGTGTCTAGACACTCAGTTACAGAGATTCAGGAGACCCAAAGAGCCCCTCCACCTGCTGACAGCCATGGGCCCTCAAAGGCCCATCCAGATCCATTGCAGAGAGATCTGAGTGTTTCACAAACTGCTTTGTGCTTCCAGGAAAAACCCCCACAGAGCAAGACTATCCAAGCAACTGGGACAGGCAGCCTGAAACCAAATTCCACCCCCAATATGGTCAAGCATGTGCCATAGAAGAGGTTTGAAGATGTGACCTCAAGATGCCCCTGCTGGAGTATGACAATGGTGAGCGCTGAAGAAAGGATCCTACCTTTAGTGGCCAAACAAACCAATATATTGTAAGAGAAGAAAGAGCCACCCCCTTCATGGAGAGTAAGTCTGGGATCCAGTAAAATTCCCAATGGCCAAGCCATCAATATCCTCCCCAGGGACTTTGAGTCTTTAGAGATCAATAGAATCCCAGGCCATCTCGAAACACCTATCCCGCAGCACTCATGGGACTCAGCTCTAAAAACACAAGTGTATAGTAAGATTGACTTAGATCAAGCATGCAGCCACAGCCCTGGCCTGTGAGATAACATCCTGATGGCCCCAGTACACTACACCCTGTCACGGTCAGCTTGCCCTCACAGCACTAACTGCCCAGCTTACAGAATATATGCCAAACATCCAAGACTTTTCAGGGCTTATGTGATGTCTTCATAAGAAGACATGAGAGGGTGGAGACTCAAGAGTTCAGAGTCCCGAAGGATGATATTGCAGCAAAGACCACAAGTGTTTCATCCCCATGAAGAGAGGCAGAGTATTATAATATCTAGAGGCATAAGTCAGGGAGAAAGACTTGGGAGAATAAGGCCTTTCATCCCAAGCTCCACCCAGCTCAAGCTACAGCCAAGACTGGGAGTCAGTTCTGTCTTGATAGACCAGGAAAAGGAGAGGCAGCCTCTTCCTAAAAAGCTCTCTGAAGAACATCACCAGGAATGCTGTACAATATGGAAACTTGAGCACAAAATACAAGGGGCAGGACAACTCTTTAAAGAATGAAATTCTCACACCAGCTACTAAGCAGACACAGAAGGTTGAACAAGAAACAAGGTCATCTACAATACAGTAGCTGAAATACAATCCCTTGTGAATATTCTGATCCAGATCTTGGAAAACACTGAATGGGACCCATCAAAGGTACAAGGGTGTAAAGTGGAATTCCTGACGTCACAGCTGGGTGGCTCATTCCATTCTTCTGAAGATCTCTATGATCCAAACCACAGTGGAGCAACAAGCAGAATGAGCTATGGCCACACCAGCCCTGAGGATCACAACCATTCATTCATATATAGGAGTATTGGAGACAACCACAGTAAGGCTTTGATGCCCAGAAAGCCTATGCCCAACATCCAAAGCAAGTGAAGAGAGGAATGGGCTTTGACTAGCTCCCAACTCCCAAGGGGAATGACTATCCATATTGGTACAGGGAACTGGAGACAAGCAGGAACCAGGTCTTTCTCACAACAGAGCCTGTGACCCAGCTCAAATTAGTACAAAGATTGTAATGGGGCACTGTCCACATAGAAGCCCTGAGGGCCACAATCTTTCATTCAGATACAGAGAAACTGAAAACTGGAAAATGGAAATTGCCAGGCATTACCCATAAAGCCTGTGACCCACATCAGTGTACAAAGAAAAGGATGGGCTGTGGCTGCCTTATAAGTTCCCAAGAGAACAATCCAGTCAGTCACAGGGGAACTAACTGCTCCGGGCCTTCAGTTGCTGCCCAGCAAGCCTCTCACCCCAGGTAAAGCTTACCAGAGCAGGTCAAGGAGCAGGTGGCTCAGACCGTCCTTGCTTTCCTACACCAGGATTTTCTAGAAGATGTCCCATCTATCCAGCCATATTTATATTTTCCCTATGACTCCTGTTAATAAACTTGTTGAAAAAAAAAAAAAAAAAAAAAACTCTTTCCTTCCTGGTTGCTCATGACTCCTTCCCAGATAGGAGCTGCTTCCTGGTTCATGCTCCTGCCTGTCAGCACAGTGGATTCTGTCCTACAGTGATGGAGCAGGGGAAGGTCAGCATTGCTTCTGCCTCAGTGCAGTTTCATGGCACATGGGGAAGGCATGGTCACTTTAAGGTGTCATCCTCACACAGTCCCATCGCTGTGCAGTTAGTGTTCATCTTTCTGTCATTACAGAGACAACAAAAGTCCACATGTTTTTCAAGATGAGCCAATCCTCTGAAAACCCCACCCAGGTCTGTGACCCAATGTGTGTATTCCCTTCACTGTCCCATCTTGACGTTTGTGTCACTGTACAGAACATTGTGCAGAGACAATAATCACAAACTGTCATTCCCAATTCCAAGACAGGAGAATCTCCTCCTGCATTTCTAGAACAGACACAGACATGACCTATTCCAGGAGCCTCTATTCACCTTGACTGAGCCCCTATCACCACTGCCTGGGTGATAGGGCAGTGACTATGCACACTATGCCTTCCTCTGTAACTAGAGCAGGGTACAGCATAGAACCTGCCCAGTGACACAGCAAATCCTGCAGAGAAACCACAGACATCCCATTGAGTCCAATCAATGCCCTCCCTGGAGACCTGGACTGCCCCGGCCCTCGGGGATTTGACAAGACCTTAGGGAGGGGGCAAACGAATGAAAGGACAAGAGCACAAAGAATGAGAGCAAGTCTGAAGTTCTGATCAAGCTCTGAAACTTTAATTTTGGGGTCAGGTTATAAAGACACAGCAAACCAGGAAGTTTGGGCGAGGGTCATTGCTTAGAGCTGTCCCACTATTGAATCCTTATTGTCTAAGACAGACCATCCCATTATCATGACCAACTCCCAAGGAAATGCCAGACGTTCTTTAAGTTTCTGGGACCTGAGACCCGTGAACGTCCTTTCTTAACCTTGTACTGACTAGTCTTTCTAGAACAGCAGGTAATTTCCTGAGTTTGACTCCTGGCACTGGATCATCCTGCCCAGGTCATCACCAAACCGTTTAGTGTAAAATAAAGGAAATATGCCAAAATACATGATATCCATTCATGACTATCCTGTAAACAATTGCATAATTCTCCCAGGGTGGAAATCTCACCATAAGTTTCCCCTACGCAGCTTTGTACCATGACATCTCATGGGGCCTCTTCACAGGGAGCCCTACCAGGCCACCCCAGTCTGTTCATCGGCTCTCTAAGAGCTTGATGCAAGCCTGCATGCCACTCCCACACTAGCATTTTTGCAATCTGAAAAACCCATACCATGGGATACTGCTTGCCTAATCTGTGGCCAGCCTTGTGTGATCCACTCTGCGTGACCACAGCCAAGTGGCATCTCTGCTCCTTAGTGGATGAGACTTAAGATGCTGTCCTTGGTAGCTGCTGTTAAACTTTTGGCAACAGCATCAATTAAGAGGTGCTTACTCCAAATCAATTTGCATTCTCTCAATCTGAAACCTTTGATGAGTGGTATCCTGCCCTAACTGGACGTTTCCTACAGCCTGAGAGGTTTGCCCTTAACGGACCTGTTCACTCTGTAAAAGAATTGGTTCCTGGAGAAGTTTGAATGATGCATTTTGATGATATGCACTTCTCCCCAATTCTCCCCAAATATTCACTCCTCCATATTCACCCCAACATCCTGGGCACATCTGTGAGGTTCAATCCAAATAGGTTTCCGTGAGCAGGGAGGAACCAGCCTGACAGCAACATCATTCTATGGACTTGATGTTAAAAACTTAAAAGACACACATGACACGGACACAGCATTCACCTCTCTCTGCTTCCTGACTGCAGTCACCTCCCTAGGACGCCTCAGGCTCCCAGTCCACTGAGGCTTCCTGTCAGGAGAGCTCAATGTTACTGACAGAGTTTGTTCCAACCCAAATTGTGACCATGAGTTCCCACCTGACTTCTCTTAGGGTATCACTTAAGGAAACCTACCATCACAGATGCTCTTCCTGCCAATGAGATGTCTGTCTCCTAGAAGTCTGGAATCCTCCTCTCTCTTCCTGTTTTTCTTTTTCTTCTTTTGGCTTTTTGGACACAGTGTCTCATGCTGACCTCAGACGCATGATGCTCACGTCTTAAATGCTGGAGTGTTGGGTTGACAACCATACACCATCATGCCTACCCTGACTTCCTACTTCAGTTTGCTGCTTTCAGCATACCTTTGATTTTTTTAAAAAAGATATCTCTAATTGCTCAGTGCCATCTTCTTATTTTTGTTCCAGAATCCCAGCGCTTAAAAAAATACTACCACCATTCGCATGTATCCCCACACCAGTTGTGTTTGTTTTGTTTCTTGCCTTTTGGTTTTTAAGGTGGGATTTCAACATAATCCCTGTTAGCTACAAACTCTGTCTGTAGCTGAGGACAGCCTTGAGGTCCTTGATCCTTCTCTACCTTCCTAGTTCCAGGCATACACCATCCCTGGACCATTCTTCTGTCCCTCTCAGTCAATATCTGATGTTCATAGATGTTTTCATCTCTGTACATATAGCAGAGTGTCTTAGGGTTTGTCTTCCTGCACAAATATCATGATCAAGAAGCAAGTTGGGGAGGAAAGGATTTATTCAGCTCACACTTCCACATTGCTGTTCATCACTAAAGGAAGTCAGGACTGGAACCCAAGCAGGTCAGGAACTTGGAGGCAGGAGCTGATGCAGAGGCCATGGAGTAGTGCTGCTTACTGGCTTGCTTCCCCTGGCTTGCTCAGCTTGCTTTCTTATAGAACCCAGGACCACCAGCCCAGGGATGGCACCACCCACAATGGTCTGGGCCCTCCCACCCTTGGTCACTAATTGAGAAGATGCCTTACAGCTGGATCTCATGGAGGCATTTCCTCAAGGGAGGCAGGCTTCTTTCTCTGTGATAATGTCAACTTATGTCAAGTTGACATACAAAACCAGCCAGTACACAGAGTCTGGAATCTCTTCCTCTGCTTATGTTGCCAGATCTGTCTATCTGTCTGTCTGTCTGTCTGTCTATCTATCTATCTATTATCTATCTTTTAGCTACTATTCATGAGCAATCACTTATTTACCTTATATCACTGATAATCTACTCAATCTAATTAATTATTTAATCTAATCTTATCCTCTGCCAATCACATTTATACCTGTTATTTATCAAATATCTGTCTATATTGTCTATCAATCATCTATCTATCTTTTTACATACAGGCTTCTTTGTTGTTTAGACAAGGACTCATTATGTAGTTCAAGATAGCCTATAACTTGCTTTGAATCCCCTCTGGCCTGGAACTACTTTCCCCCTACCTAAACCTCCTGGGTGTTGGAATTACAGGTAAGAGATATCATTTCTGGCTAGTTTAAGAGACTTGCCTTAAACTCCTGTGTCTGAGTAATTAAACTCCTGCCTCGGAATTCTGAGTAACTGAGACTATGGCGTGCACCACTCTGCCTGGCACTTTCGTCCCGCTCAATTTTCTTGGCTAACTCCCTGTGTCCCCTCTGATCTCCTAGTGTGCATCCTATTAGATGAGATGAGATACAGACGATTTCCGGATCCGGAGCAGAGGATGACCCTGAACTCCTTGATCCTCCTCCTTCACTACCCTGTATATTTTAGTGTTTCTCTGCCAAGTGCTTGGCCAACAGCTGCTGTAGTGAGTGAAGGACTTCCCTTTCTGATCTCACTTCAGGCCAGGAGTGGATTAAATAACAGGGAAGACTGCAATACCAGAAGATGGCAGCAGATGGCACTGTAGGGAAAGGATATGCAGCGACAAAACTGAAGTGTCTAAAGTGGCTACATCTGGTGTTATAGGTGTCTGAACAGCACCTCTTGCACGTCCCATATGTTTCCCCTATGGACTCTTCAATTCAGAGAGGCACTCGCTGTGGGACCCCTTCATCCCTCTCCCGACACTCATAAGTTCCTCATAAACTGGAAGAAAGTTTAGTGATAAACATTTGATACTGGTGACTGGGAAAGCCAAGCCATTTCATTGCTGATGTTCCCATCACAGGCTCAGGACACACGTCAATGTCGCTCTGCAAAGTCTCTGTGGTTGTGAACATGGGGTATCGCAGACTGTGCTATGACAGCACTCATACCTTAGATACTGTCTTAACGGAAGTGTTTATACCGTGATTTAGTTTCAAGGACTGGTAATGGTTGGTTCTCTTGCGGGTTAAGTTGAAACTGTGTTTGGGATGTGACCCCCACTTTTTGCAAAGCCATTGTTTTACAGTATCTGGAAAGAATGTCATGTGCTCCTTGGTGGGGTTTTCTTTGCATTCTTATTAAAGGGAAAGGACATCTGACCAACTAGAACTGGGAAACAAGGATGTAATGATTTATATATGCTTGGCTAGGGAGTGGTACTATTAGGAGGTGTGGCCTTGTTGGAGTAGGTGTGTCACTGTGCCTGGAAGCTAGTCTTCTCCAAGTTGCCTTTGGAACAAGAGGTGGGACTCTCAGCTTCTCCAACCTTATGCCTGCCTGGATACTGCCATGCTCCCACCTTGATGGTAACGAACTGAACCTGTAAGCCAGCCCCAATTAAATGTTGTCTAAGAGTTGCCTTAGTCATGGTATCTGTTCACAGCAGTAACCCCTAAGACAAAGAAGTTGAAAAGAGAAACAAAGTTTCATTCTCACTCACAGGATACAGTATCTAAAATAGGTGGAAACAATCAGACAACTAGGGATGTCGCCCAGTGGATGGAGAGCTTGTCCAGCTTGCACAGAGCCGCACGTACAGTCACCAGCACTGCACACTGTGGAGGTGAAAGAGGAGATGAAACCTCACTCGTGCAAAATGAAATCATTCCTACAGCAGTCTCTGTTAAGCAGATACTCCGTTTGATGAAGTTTCTATCTCTGCTGTGCTGTGCACATCTCACCATTGCTCTAAGCTATTTGGAATCCAACTTTGATTTCTTAGATTCAAATTCCTTCTGTGTTTTCAAATCATTCCCCCAGGTCTAGCGAGTTAGCTCAGTGATTATGAGCATGCCCCTGCAGAGGACTCTGTTTGGTTCTCACCACCCACATAAAAGTACACAACTGCCCGTAACTCCAGTTCCAGGGATCAGACGCCCTCTTCTGACCTTTATGGGCACTGCACACATGGAATACACATACTTGCATCAGGCAAATACTTATACACATAAAATAAAAGTAAATAATCTTTATGATTTGACTTGCTCACCACAGCCCTCCTTGGGACATCCTTAGGGAAACAATTTACCTGTGCAGACAATTTCAGTGGCTTGTTTGTTTGTTGGTGTGTTTGTTGAGACAAGGTCTCATTATGTGTGGAGACCTTTTGGGGGTCAGTTCTAGACACTTAGCAGGAATTTGACATCCAGTCAGGACAAAAGAAGTAAGCTCAAGGCTGGAATCTGACTTTGGGACTGGTCTCAGGCCCAGATTAAGAACATTAACATTTGAGTTAATGAAAAGCTCGGAGCTGGTTCAGGGGAGGTATGTGTGGCATACCTTTTAGTCTTGGTCTTCCTGACTGGGCCCTAGAAAGGTGTTTACAGGAATTTGTTTACTGCCTTGCTTGTTCCTTGACCCAGAACTGATCTTATAATTTTGAATGTACTTAAAGAGATATAAGGGCAGACTTGAAAAAATAAACCCATCTCAGTTTCAGATCTAGCCCTAAACATAACTATAACCACAACCATAACCCTTACTCTAACCCTAACCCAACCTTAACACTAACCCTAACCCTAACCTTATCCCTGTCTACCCCTAACCCCCTACCCCTAACCCCCTAACCCTAACCCTAACCCCAACCCCAACCCCAACCCCAACCCCAACCCTAACCCTAGTTCTCCTCATAAAGTCTGCTTCTCCGCGTATAAAACATTTGCTCCAACAACCATCTGTCTCCTCTAGCCTTCTTTACATGTCGATAATTTGTTTACTAATTTTCTTTTTAAAATATTTTAAAAGGACATAGATTTTATTGTTTTATTTCTAATTGTGTGTGCGTGTGTCTATGTGTCTTTGTGTGGGTGTGTGTACATGAATGATGATGCCAGTGGATGCCGGAGTCATCAGATCTCTGTGGAGCTAGGAATAATGGGCAATTATCCCAATGTAAGTGTTGGGAACCAAACCCAAGTCTTCTGCAAGAGCAGTGTGTGCTCTTAACTACTGAGCCAGCTCCCAGTGCCACCCCTCTTTATTTTTGTACTAAGAACTGAACCCAGGGGCTTGTATATGCTGGGCAAGCATTCTACCACTAAGCTAAAGCCATGGGCTGATATTTTTTAATTAATGTATTTGGAATGCGTTAGGGACCTTTTTAAGAACAAAGAGAAAAAAAAATATGACTCGATTAGTGTCAGTGTACTTATAACCGCACAGTGTTTGCTGGGAGCCAAACCCAGGAAATTACCTGCTGTTCTGAGAGAACCTCAGGGAATCACCTGCTGTTCTAGAAAGACTAGTCAGTACAAGGTTAAGAAAGGACGTTCACAAGTCTCAGGTCCCAGGAACTTAAAGAACGTCTGGCATTTCCTTGGGAATTGGTCATGATAATGGGATGGACTGGTCTTAGACAATAAGGATTCCATAGTAGGATAACCCTAAGCAATGACCCTCGCCCAAACTTCCTGGTTTGCTGTGTCTTTATAACCTGCCCCCAAAATTAAAGTTTCAGAGCTTGATCAGAACTTCAGACTTGCTCTCATTCTTTGTGTCTCTTGTCCTTTCATTCGTTCGCCCCCTTCCCTAAGGTCTCGTTGAATCCCCGCAGACTGGGGCAAGTGTTATTGCATTCTTCAGGCTCAGGACCACAGCCACCCTGTTACGTTGATGGAGCCTTAGTGTTTTGGTAACCCTGTAGCCATAAAATCCCCAGTGAAAATACATGTTACCATATAAGCTGCTCCCTAGCAAAAGGTCTCAGTGTCCTGTTTCTCTAAACAAGAATCCTATAACAAAACCACACATTCACATCACATAAATGAGAGAGAAAGAAACAAACACAGAGACAGACAGACAGAGATACACACACACACACACACACACACACACACACACACACACACGGCAAAAATGTATTCAAAACCTGTATGGGAAAACCCGCAAATCTCCACCAAACGACATCACAGAAAAAATAGTCCATGTTCACGGATAAGACTTGACATTGTTAAGACATTCCTTCCAACTTGGTCTAGAGGATCCAGTGTAATCTCAGAAGTCGACTTCTTCATAGATATTTACAAACTGACTCGACGATTTTATCTGGAAAACTTAAGAAGACCAGAGTTGCCAACACAATGTTGACCAGGGACAAAGCCAGACTACTGACTCAGCTTCAAGCCTTTGCATGAGGCTCCAGTAATGAAGACAGCATGGATCGGGTGACAGAATGAATGACACAGAAAGAGCACCTGTCAGTGCTCTCAGACACATAGCCAGCTGCAGCAAAGCCTGCACAGTGAAGAAAGGAGAGACACACCAAACAGGACTGGACACAGTCACTACACAGTTTATATCACATTGATATATAGTTAATATTAAAATGAATCACAGACTTAAAAACAGTGTAAAACACAAAACTAAAAAATGTGTAAAGGATAACAGAAAAAAATCTAAATGACCTGATAATTGGTATTAAGTTTTAAGATACAATTAGAAAAAAAACTGGTAAATGAGTGTTATTAAAGACTCCTGGGGGCCCAGGAGCCGACTCCTGTGGTAAAGCCTTATGTGTGTGAGGACTTGAGTTTGGATTCTCCAGGACCTGGTGCCTGTAATCTCAGAGATGATGAGATGGGAAGCAGAAACAAGAAGGTCCCTGGAAGCTGGGGACCAGTTAGTCTGGCTTGTGTGACAAAGTCTCAGGCCACTGACAGACCCTATATCAAACAAAAGGTAGGTGACAGCTTAGGACTGACACCCTAGGTTCTCCTCTGACCTTTACACATGCACAATACACACGTAAGCACACACATCCCGTAAAAACTTAATTTTTATCTTAGACTTCTTACCTGAGAATGAACTAAAGAATGAAACATAAGTCACAGTGTGGGGATGTGTGGGGGGTGGGGGATTGCAGAGTACCACCTCATAGAGTCTTCGGCTCTGAATTGTACAAGAACTCTGCAAATGTCTCCGTATTAAAACAAACTGCAATTAGGGTAGCAAGCCATCTGACTAGACATCTCACCAGAGAAGACGCAGAGCCCGGCAACAAACCAGATGAGCAAAAACGTACAGTATGAGAAGTGCACAAGCTGCGAGACAACAGTTGAGCCCTGGAAAAACAGCCCAGATACCAAACGCCATTGACAAAGATAGCAGCTGACTCATTCAGTGCTGGCCCGAATGTGAACAGGTGTGGCTCCTTGAGGAGACCATCAGAAAGAAGTATCTCAGAAAGTTAAAAGCAATACTTGACCCAGCTACTCCTTGGTAATTAACCAAAGGAGTTGAAAGGCTCCAGAAACTTTTATACATGGCAACTTCCTTCATTGTCAACAGGGAGAAACAACCAAGATGTCCGTTACTAGATAAAGGAGACTAAAAACGAAAGAGATCTGTGTCTGCCCAGTTACTTAGCCGTAAAGGGAAATGAGCTAACCAGCCCCAAGAAGACATGAGCTGAGCCCTGAGGTGGCACAGACCTTAGAGGACATCGTGGTCTACATAGTGAATTCCAGGATAGCCAGACTATATAGATTCTGTCTCAAAACGAAACAAGGACACAAAAGCAACAAAGTATCCAGCCATGGGGGAAGGCCAGGGATGGGGGAGGGCAAACCAGTCTGAAAAGTTTATGTACCTCTGAGTTCCACTGTATGGCATTTTGGAAAAGGCAAAACTACAGAGACTATGAAAAATGTTAATGTTTTACAAGGGTTTAGGAGCACCAAAGAAGGCAGGAAGGATGAACACCGGAGGCCAAGAGATAGTTAAGACAGTTAACTATCAGTTAAGGCAACACTCTCCTGTTGTGTTGTCAAGGTAAGACTGTGGCTTTGTGTGTGCACCAAAACACCAGAGAACACAAGCGTGCGTCTGAAATATGCTGTGGGCTTAAGTTATGAAAATAGATGGGTGCCTCATGGTTTCCCGTGGCGCTGTACCCCAATAAGCTTAGTACCCATAGAAAATACTGTTCGGTCACAAGCACTGCTCCACCAGACCTGCTCTGTTGATGACTGTCCCCTGGCAGTGAGCAATGATGGACACCTGTCCCACTCACCATCTGCAAAGGCCACCAGTTAGAGTGAATACTCAGGCTTGTCCCCAGCAGCTATTCATACTGAGCTTCTCAGTTACAGAACTGATTTTCCCATCAGCGATTGGCAATTGTGTCCTTCAGGTCTGTGGCTTCTCTTTCATCCTTTAGTGAGGTTTTCAAAAGTGTTAACTTCTAATGCTCTCCTGCTTATCCACCTCCTCTCCCTTTTATCTCTCCTTCCTTCTTCTCTTCCTTCCTCCCTTCCTTCTAGTTATTTATATTTTAAGACAAGAGTCTCATATAACCCAGGCTGACTTTGAACTTCTGATACTCTTGCCACTACTGCCTAAGGGCTGGGATTGCAGGCATGTGCCACCATAGTCAGCTTATGAACACTAGGCAAGTACTTTACCAACTGAGTTTCATCTCCAGGCCCTAAGAATATTTTCTTATGGGGTGTGTGTGTGTGTGTGTGTGTGTGTGTGTGTGTGTGTGTGTGTGTGTGTGTGTATACATGCGCTCATACATGCATGTACACACACACTCATTCACATGCTTTGGGGACCAACCTTACCTATGACAGGCAAGTTCTCTATCATTGAGCTACACCCCCAGCCTTTCTCTGTGTCTTATTCCTTTTTGTTTTGAAACAAAGTCTCACTCTGTACCCAGGCTGACCTTGAACTTGTGATCCCTTAGCCACAGTCCTCACTGAAATTATAGACATGTTCTGCCCCCTCAGCATATTTAGCTTAATTAATTAATGATATAATGTATCTTGCCATGGATTTTGTTAACCCTGTACTATTTTACGGTCACTTAGCATGTCTAAACTGTAGATAAAGAGATTTTGCCAAGTTCGCGGTTTTCAGCCATTACCTCTCTGCACACGTCTCCAGCAGGGTTCTCCTTTCTGTTTGTTACTCCTAAGAGGTGAGCGTCGGATCTTTTGCTGTATTCTCATTAGTCCTTGATGCACTGTACTTTCCCTTCTTTAGTCTTTTTTCTCCTCTGTTTTTCAGATTGTACATATTCTATTGTTTTCTCTGATTTCCCCAATATTGAGCCCGTCCAGAGAGATTCTTTAGTTGGGAAAGTTAATCTTCAATTCTAGAATTTCCTCTAGGCGCCTTAGTATATGTTCTGTTTTCTTACTAGTCTCCCTGTTTCTTCATTTGTAAATCATAATTGGATTTACTCTTTTTAAAAAATATTTTGTTTTTAAATCATGTATATGTGTTTCTGTGTGCCTGCGCATGCGTGACTGCAGATGCATGAGGAGGCCAGAAGAGGGCGCCAAATCCACTGGAGTTGGAGTTTCCGGTGTTTGTGAGCTACTCTGCAGAGTTGCTGGGAAAACAGGTCCTCTGCAGAAGCAGCAAGTGCTCTTAACTGCTAGTTACCTTGTACTGTCACTTTCATGATGGCTTCTTTAAGATCCTTGCCAGGCAATTCCAGTATCTGATTCTTCCTGCCATCCAAACCTGATTTCTTTTTTCCAGTTGTAATTGTCCCAGGTTCTGTTATGACAGCTGAGCTTTTATTAGATCCTGGATGTGTGGATGCTATCAGGAGACCCTACAGTATCTCTGATCATGTTTTGTGAGCAGCTTATCTTGGCTAACTGTCACAGGCTGAGAATCCAACAGCGGCGGCGGCAGCGGCCCCAAGCCTCTGCAGAGCAATCGAAGCTCAGCTGGTGCTGTAAGAACCTCCTCCTGGCACACGCTGGAGGCCGGTGTAGGAATACAGATTTCAGACATGAGATGTCAGGGTCAGGAAAGCTGCTGGTCCGATAGGCCACAGGAAATGGCTTTCTTCACAAGCCTGATGACCTGAGTTCAATCCCCAGAACCGGTGTAAAAAAGCCAGATGTAGAATGCATCTGTCATTCCAGCCCTCCTTAAGCGGAGGTGAGAGGCAGAGACAGGAGATCAGCTATAAGCTCAAATGTCAGCTAGCCTGAAATATGCAACAACAACAAAAAATAAAATAAAATAAAAAAATAAATAAATAAAAACACACAAGAGAAACCCACCCTTGACAAAGTAAGAGGACCCATCTTTTAAATGGTGTCCTCTGGCCTCTGCATATGCACCATGATACACGGTGGCCAGACACATATACTTCATGCACACAAATAGTGGTGGTGATGATGATGATGATAATGATGGTGATGGCGATGGCGATGGCGGTGGCGGTGGCGGTGGCGGTGGCGGTGGCGGTGGTGGTGGCGGTGGCGGTGGTGGTAGTAATAATACTTAATAAACTTTTTAAAAAATTCCCTGAAGGGTGTAAAAGTTTGGGGCAGTCAAGGTCATCAGAGCTCCCAAGAGCAGAGGCCAACACAGGTGCACATCTAATGCATGAAACCTGCAGGAAACAAAGATTGTGAAAGGCAAAGAATTATGTTAAGCCACAGGGAGAGCCTCCTGAGACCAAGAAGCCATTCAGAGGTACCCGACTGTCACTAGAGCTCCTCTCAACCAAAGGGGTCTCAAGAAAAGGTTGTAACTGTCTAGCTCTTGCTTTGGGGTTGAAGGATGGGCTTTGCAGACAGGAGGGAACCACAGGGAGAGCAGCCAAAGGCTGTCAGTCAGCATGCTGCCAGCTGTGTGCATCTGTGGTTTTCTAGTAAATGGGATGCCTTTAGCTACAGTCCCAAGTAGTTGTCACCAAGCAACAAACTGTGAGCTCAGCTAGCAGTAGAAGCCTTCAGGGTCAGGAGCTCACTTGACTACCTGGTGGAGTCCAGCTAACTCCTGGCCTCACTAGGACAACAGCCCTTTCCCCCACTTGTACCAGCCTTGCCATTTTTGATGGGAGCAGGCTAAGCAGGAGGAAGCTCTTCTTAATTCTACTTCTGAACTGCTTCTGTCTTTGGGGTGCATACTGGGGTCCCTGCTTATAAGAAGTATGAACAGAAAAATTTAAAAACGAAAACTCAACTTGTGTCCAGAAAATAAAATTCTTCCTTCTTATTTTTTAGACTTATCTTATTTTGTATTACACACACACACACACACACACACACACACACACACACAAACACACAACTATTTGTTCAAATGCATATCTATGTGAGGACCTGGTGCCTGAGGAGGTCAGAAGAAGAGAAGAAGGCACTGGATTTCTTGGAGCCAGAGTTGTTGACCATGTGAGCTACCATGTGGTTGGTTACTGGTAATCAAAGCCAAGTTCTCCACAGAAACAACAAGTGCTCACAACCAATTACCCTCCTCCCCAGACACCTCCTTTCTTTCTTCCCACACCTTGGGGAAATCGGTTTTATATTTTTTTTCTCCATTTCAGATTATGATGTCATGTCCAGTTATGAACTGCCCTCTCCCTCAGGGAGCTTTTCTGTCATGTGTCCCCTTGTCCCCCTGTCCTCCGTGTATACACAGAGAGTGATCCCACCAGGCTATGCTCCACTTCTCCTCCTCCAGACTGCAGCTCTCAGCAACAAGTTCTCAAGGCCCAGTGGCCCCTTGTTCAATGGCAGCCCTGTGACCAGGCACACACCTGCATAGGGCCATGCTCTCTACACTCAGGAGCTTCCAGCATTGTCATCTTATGGGCTACACTAAGATTTTCTGGGGCTTTCTCTTCACTTATGGGCTCCATCTTGTACCCTACCATAGACCAGAATCCATCCTTGCTGCTGGGTCAGGCATGGTCTTGGTGGGGACAGAATGACATGGTTCCTGCCCAGGGCACAGAGCCAGGGAACATGGGCCTCCAGGAGTGTTGATGACCGCTGAGGGCATAAGGATTGTTTGTATAATAATGTATATATTTCCACATTTTTTCCTTTAAGGAATGTCCTCCCTGTTAACGTTAATGATTCCATGATAATCAGACAGCAGGAGTCCAGGAGGTGAAGGTGAGGCTAATGTCTCAGCAAAATGGTAAACACTGGGACCTTCAGGACAGCCCTTGCGGCTGTGGGAAAGAACTCTAAAATCATGAGTTCAAATACATATAATTTCTCAACTATGCAAAAAATAAGGATGGGATATGAATTATATGAGGGGCTTCACGAATCTAAAGGAACAGAGGCAGCTGTACTGTGAGCCAACTTGTCAGAAAGACACTAAGGAAGGAGATAAAGAGCTTTAGGGAGAGGTGATTGCAGGAGATCCCACCTGGCTGAGTTGTTTGGTTTGTTTGTTTGTTTGTTTGTTTGTTGCTTATTCTTACAAAGGCAAACAGAGGACGGTTAGGCTCAGGTATGGTAGAAATGCTAATTTCAGGTTATCGAGTGTCACTCAGCAAGCTTAGCATCTGTGCTTAATAGAGGCAGGAAGATGTCTGAATTCTTGTACAGTGTTAAAATATGTCAGCAACAAGGCTGCCACCTCTCTCCCTATCTACTCAATACAGTATTTGAAGTTCTAGCCAGAGCAATAAAACAACTAAAGGAGATCAAGGGGTCACAAATTGGAAAGGAAGAATTCAAAGTATCGATATTCTCTGGTGATGTGATAGCATACATAAGCAACCCCAAAAACTCAACCAAAGAACTCCTGCAGCTGAAAAACACCTTCAGCTGGATACAAAATTAACTCAAAGAAATCAGTCGCCCTCCTTTATACAAATGATAAAGGGACTGAGAAAAAGAGTAGGGAAACAACGTCCTTTACAATAGCCAGGAATAATATAAAATATATTGGTGTAACACTAACCAACCAAGTGAAAGATCTGTGTGACAAGAACTTCAAGTTCTAGAAGAAAAAGTTGAAGAAGATCCCAAAAGATGGAAAGATCTCCCATGTCCATGGATAGGTGGGATTAACATAGTAAAAATGGCCATCTTACCAAAAGCAATCTACAGATTCAATCCCCATCAAAATTCCAACCCATTTTTTTATAGACCTGGAAAAAGCAGTTCTCAACTTCATATGGAAAAAAAACAACAAAATAAATAAATAAACAAACAAACAAAAGAAAAAAACAGGATCGCCAATACAATCCTGAACAACAACAAAAAAAAAAAAGAGAGAGAAGAGAAGAGAAGAAAAGAAAAGAAAAAAACCTTCAGGAGGAATCAACATCCCTGACCTCAAACTGTAGTGCAGAGCAATAGTGTTAAAAACTGCACTTCCGGTCTGCCCTCAGCACTGAGCAGATCCTGGGCTTCAGCTCTGCACCCAATCTCACAAAATCCAGAGGAGGAGGGGCTTCCAGGAGCTCTATCCACGGCAGTATCTTAGGTAAGGAGACAGCAACACTCACCCCAAACAGGGAGTAACAGGGACCCACTGGGAACCAAGAATTCACTCCTGGTCAGGGGCACTGGTTCCTTCTGGTCTGCACCCAAGCACTGAACAGATCTTGGGCCTCAACTCTAATCCCCAACAACAACACCCACCCCAAACAGTTGTAACACAACCAAGATAATAGGAAAGACAGGCTCCAGTCAGAGACAGCGCAGGTAACACTAAGGAGATACAGATGGCAAAAGGCAAGCAAAAGAACATAAGCATCAGCAACCCAGGGTACTTGGCATCATCAAAATCTAGTTCTCCCACAATAGAAAGACTTGAATTCCCTATATCACCAAAAAAAAGCAAGATTCAGATTTAAATTCACTTCTAATGATGATGATAGCGGACTTTAAGAAGGACACAAATAACACTCTCAAAGAAATTGAGAACACAGTAAACAGGTAGAAGCCCTTAAAGAGAAAACACAAAAATACCCTCAAGAATTACAAGAAAACACAACCAAACAGGTGAACGATTGAACAAAACTATCCACGACATAAAAATGGAAATAGAAACAATAAAGAAATCACAAAGGGAGACTACCCTGGAGATAGAAAACCTAGGAAAGAAATCAAGAGTCATAGATGCAAGCATCACCAGCAGAATACAAGAGATAGAAGAAAGAATCTCAGGTACAGAAGATACCATAGAAAATATTGACACAACTTTCAAAGAAAATGCAAAGTGCAAAAAGTTCCTAACCCAAAACATCCAGGAAATCCAGGACACAATGAGAAGACCAAACCTAAGGATAATGGGTATAGAAGAGAGTGAAGATTCCCAATTTAAAGGGCCAATAAATATCTTCAACAAAATTATAGAAGAAAACTTGCCTAACCTAAAGAACAAGATGCCCATAAACACACAAGAAGCCTACAGAACACCAAATAGACTAGACCAGAAAAAAAATACCTCCCGTCACATACTAATCAAAACACCAAATGCACAAAACAAAGAGAAAGTATTAAAAGCAGTAAGGGAAAAAGGCCAAGTAACATATGAAGGCAGACCTATCAGAATTACTCCAGACTTCTCACCAGATACTATAAAAGCAAGAAGATCCTGGACAGATGTCATACAGACCCTAAGAGAATACAAATGCCAGCCCAGGCTAACTATACCCAGCAAAACTCTCAATTACCATAAATGGATGAGTATGAAATGTCCTTCCTTCTCAGCATTGGACAGATCATGGAAACAGAAACTAAACAGAGATACTGTGAAACTAACAGAAGTTATGAATCAAATGGATTTAACAGATATCTATAGAACGTTTCATCCTAAAACAAAAGAATATACCTTTTTCTTTTTCCCAGCACCTCATGGTACCTTCTCCAAAATAGACCATATACTTGGTCACAAAACAGGCCTCAACAGATACAAGAAAATTTAAATAATCCCATGCATCCTATCAGATCACCATGGACTAAGGCTGGTCTTCAATAACAGCAAAAACAATGGAAAGCCCACATTCACCTGGAAACTGAACAACACTCTACTCAATGATAATGTGGTCGGGGAAGAAATAAAGAAAATAATAAAAATTTTTTAGAATTTAATGAAAATGAAGACACATCATACCAAAACTTTTGAAACACAATGAAAGCAGTGCTAAGAGGAAAACTCATAGCTCTAAGTACTTACAAAAAGAAAACTGGAGAGAGCATACACTAGCAGCTTGACAACACATCTGAAAACTCTAAAACAAAAAGAAGCAAACACACCAAAGAGGAGTAGATAGCAGAAAATAATCAGACTCAATGCTGAAATCAACCAAGTAGAAACAAAAAGAACTATACAAAGAATTAACAAAACCAGGAGCTGGTTCTTTGAAAAAATCAACAAGATAGATAAACCCTTAGCCAGCTGGGGTGGGGGGCTGGAGAGATGGCTCAGAGGTTAAGCGCACTGACTGTTCTTCCAGAGGTCCTGAGTTCAATTCCCAGCAACCACATGGTGGCTCACAACCAACTGTAATGGGATCTGATGCCCTCTTCTGGTGTGTCTGAAGAAAGCAATGGTGAATACATAAAATTAAAAAAAAAAAAAAAAAAAACCTTAGCCAGACTAATCAGAGGGCAGAGAAAAAGTATCCAAAGTAATAAAATCAGAACTGAAAAGGATGACATAACAACAGAAATCGAGGAAATTCAAAAAAATCATCAGATGCTACTATAAAAGGCTATACTCAACAAAATTGGAAAATCTGGATGAAATGGACAATTTTCTAGACAAATACCAGTTACCAAAGTTAAATCAGGAGCAAATAAGCCATCTAAACAGTCTCCCCATCAAAAAAAAATAAGTCTGGGACCAGACTGCTTTAGTGCAGAGTTCTATCAGAACTTCAAAGAAGACTTAATACCAATTCTCTATAAACTGTTCCACACAATAGAAACAGAAGGAACACTACCCAATTCATTCTATGAAGCTACAATCACGCTCATACCTAAACCACACAAGGACACAACAAAGAAAGAGAACTTCAGACCAATCTCCCTTATGAATATTGATGCAAAAATACTAAATAAAACCCTCGCAAACCAAATCCAAGAACACATCAAAACAATTATCCATCATGATCAAGTAGTCTTTATCCCAGGAATGCAGGAATGGTTCAATATTTGGAAATGCATCAATGTAATCCACTACGTAAAAGAAAAAAAGAAAAAGAAAAAAACCCCACATGATCATAGCACTAGATGCTGAGAAAGCATTTGACAAAATTCAACATCCCTTCATTATAAAAGTCTTGGAATGATCAGGAATCCAAGGCCCATACCTAAATATAGTTAAAGCAATATACAGCAAGCCAGTAGCCAACATCAAACTAAATGGAGAGAAACTTGAAGCAATCCCACTAAAATCAGGAACTAGACAAGGCTGCCCACTCTCACCCTACCTATTCAATATAGTACTGGAAGTCCTAGCCAGAGCAATTAGACAACAAAAGGACATCAAAGGGATACAAATTGGAAAGGAAGAAGTCAAAATTTCACTATTTGCAGATGATATGACAGTATACTTAAGTGACCCCAAAACTTCCACCAGAGAACACCTAAACCTGATAAACAACTTTAGCAAAGTGGCTGGATATAAAATTAACTCAAACAAATCAGTAGTCTTCCTCTACTCAAAAGATAAACAGGCTGAGAAAGAAATTAGGGAAACGACACCCATCACAATAGTCACAAATAATATAAAATACCTTGGTGTGAATCTAAACAAGCAAGTAAAAGACCTGTATGACAAGAACTTCAAGTCCCTGAAGAAAGAAATTGGAGCATATCTCAGAAGATGGAAAGATCTCCCATGCTCATGGATTGGAAAGATTGATATAATAAAAATGGCTATCTTACTGACAGTAATCTACAGATTTAATATAAACCCCATCAAAATTCCCACTCAATTCTTCACAGAGATAGAAAGAGCAATTCTCAAATATATTTGAAATAACAAAAAACCCAGGATAGTGAAAACTATTCTCAACAATAAAAGAACTTCTGGGGGAATCACCATCCCTGAATTCAAGCTGTACTACAAAGCACTAGTGATAAAAACTGCATGGTATTGGTACAGAGATAGACAGGAGGAGCAATGGAATAGAATTGAAGACCCAGAAATGAACCCACACACCTATGATCACTTGATCTTTGATAAAAGTGCTAAAAGCATCCAATGGAAAAAAGACAGCATTTGCAACAAATGGTGCTGGTCCAACTGGAGGTCAGCATGTAGAAGAATGCAAATCAACCCATTTTTATCCTCATACAAAGCTCAAGCCCAAGTAGATAAAGGACCTCAACATAAAACCAGCTACACTGAAACTAATAGAAGAGAAAATGGGGGAAATCCTAGAACACATGAGCTCAGGGGAAAAGTTCCTGAAGAGATCACCAATGGCTTATGCTCTAAGATCAAGAATTGACAAATGGGACCTCATAAAACTGCAAAGGTTCTATAAAACAAAGGACACTGTCAATAGGACAAAGCTGCAACCAACAGATTGGGAAAATATCTTTACCAATCTTACACCTGATAGAGGGTTAATATCCAAGGTATACAAAGAACTGAAGAAATTAGACTCTAGACAATCAAATAAACCTATTAAAAATGGGGTACAGAGCTAAACAAAGAATTCTCAACTGAGGAAACTCGAATGGCCAAGAAGCACCTAAAGAAATGTTCAACATCCTTAGTCATCAGGGAAATGCAAATCAAAACAACCCTGAGATTCCACCTCACACCATCAGAATGGCTAAGATCAAAAACTCAGTTGACAGCAAATGCTGGCGAGGTTGCGGAGAAAGAGGAACACTCCTCCATTGTTGGTGGGATTGTAAGCTGGAACAACCACTATGGAAAGCAGTCTGGTGGTTCCTCAGAAAACTGAACATAGTATTAACTGAGGACCCAGCTATACCACTCCTGGGCATACACCCAAAAGATGTTACAACATACAACAGGGACACCTGCTTCACTATGTTCATAGCAGACTTATTTATAATAGCCAGAAGCTGAAAGAACCCAGATGTCCTTCAACAGAGGAATGGATACAGAAAATGTGGTACATTTACACAATGGAGTATTATGCAGCTATTAAAAACAATAAGTTCATGAAATTCTTAGGCAAATGGATGGAATTGGAAAATATCATCCTGAGTGAGATAACCCAATCACAAAAGAACATACATGGTTTGCACTCACTGATAAGTGGCTATTAGCCCAAAAGCTCACAATACCTAAGATACAATGCATAGCCTACATGAAGCTGAAGAAGGAGGAGGAAGACCAAAGTGTGGGTGCTTTGGTTTTTCTTAGAAGGAGTATCAAAATACTCAACCAAAACTCCCAGGGTTTAAACCTCCAGTCTGAGAACACAAAGGGAGGGACTCATGGCTCCACTGTATAAGTAGTTGAGGATGGCCTTGTCAGGCATCAATGGAAGAAGAGGGCCTTGGTCCCTGAAGTTTTGGATCCTCTGGTGTTGGGGAATTCAAATGCAGGGATGCGAGAATGGGTGGATGGTGGGAGCACACCCTCATAGAAGTAGGAGGAGGGGACGTGGGTTTTAGGGGATTGGGAGAGGGGATAGCATTGAAAAGTAAATAAATAAAATATCCAATAAAAAAAAAAACAAATAATGGGTCTGGCAGTTGTAGTCGAGCAATCAAGACTTTTTGTCAACAATTTATTACGGGGAATTCTCAAGGACAAGGTATTGTGGAAGAGGCCCATGGAACTTTAAAAAGGTTGGTGAGACATACCATTGCTGAGACAAAGAATGATGCCACCCTGTGAGATTGCTGAGTGCCCTGACAAGGGTGACTGGGAGCTTTATTGGACATATGTTTCTGACCCACCTTTGCTTGACTATATCCCAGATGGGACAAGCTGCCTTGCCTCAAGTTTTTAGACCTTGTGGGATAGAGAATCAAAAAGAGAAATTATAATGTCTCTTGAGTTTTTCTTAAAGGTGACCAGCTATTAGGACTCAATCATATACTGATCTAGAAATCAATCCAATATTGGAAATATCGGTCTACTTTTGGAAGACTGGATCTGGACATTGTCAGAGACATACTTGGAAGTTACCTGTAGCTTACTGTGATGTTACAATAGCAAGAGATAAAGTTGGGACAGGATCTGGATTTCAAACAAGGGTTAGTGCATGTTTTAAGGCTCTTTTAATTGTCAAGCTAAAATTGGTTTTGTCTCTTCAACAGTATTCATTGTAAGTTGCAATGACTGTATAATTTCCAATTGTATTACTTTGTTGAAGCCTGACATGTCTGTTACGGGGGTTTATCAGCCAGTTTTTGTCTTACTGTCCTTGATTCTCGGAAAAAAGCTTGAAAGTGCTGAAAGAAGTGAGTTAGTTAGACTTTAAGCAGAAGCAAGAGGGTAGTGGACTTGATTATTGCTGGTATAACATCTTTAATTTAATTAATGCTACTACCACTGCTTCTGCAATAGCATTGACAAAAGGAGTTAAGATGGCTATTTTTGGTTTGGTTTGTTGTTGTTGTTGTTGTTGTTGTTGTTGTTGTTGTTGTTGTTGCTTTTCAAGACAGGGTTTCTCTGTGTAGCCCTGGCTGTCCTGGAACTCACTCTGTAGACCAGGCTGGCCTCGAACTCAGAAATCCGCCTGCCTCTGCCTCCCAAGTGCTGGGATTAAAGGCGAGCGCCACCACTGCCCAGCTCTATTTTTGTTAACCATCTAGAAAAAAAAAGTTACTAATGTATTGAGCATACAAAAGGATTTATATAGGTATCTGGAACAACAGATAATGCTCTATAACCTATTCAAATTATCTGAAAGAGGTTCAGGGTTCAAGAGTTAGGAGTCATTCCAAGTGTTATGACAAATATCATTGGAGTAGTGTTACTTTTGAAATTCACAATGATTGTCATTATAATAAGAAAAAAGTTTAAAGGCACTTTTAGGATATTTGGCATAATCCTAACACCTCTTTGGTTGTGTTAACTTTTCATAGTGAGATTATGAATTTAAACAATGCTGCTCTGTTGAGCTTTGATGCTGCAGATAATGCCAATAAAATTATCCATAGCCTGAGGTCAATATTTCCATTTTGGTCAAACCTCAGAAATGGCATATATAGCTTGATCAGGCTAGCCCTTCTTGTCCTAGGAATACTTTTATTCCTGCCCATCATGTTAAAGCTTGTCTCTAACTACATCAACAGGCTGGCAGCCAAAGTAGATGACTTGAAACTGATAATGGACCCCCAGACAGAGTTATTAATTTAACAGGCTGGCAAGCCAAGGACGGGTAAGATTCTGCAGAGAGCCTTACCAACCTAAGACAGAAGTGCATTGCTTTTGATAACACATATTCCATGACAGATAATGAAGGCATTCTTGTCAGAATGACCTAAGACAGGCTCAGTCTTGTTAATGAAATAAAGAAGGATACCGGGAGGTGGTAGCACACGCCTTTAATCCCAGCACTTGGGAGGCAGAGGCAGGTGGATTTCTGAGTTCAAGGCCAGCCTGGTCTACAGAATGAGTTCCAGGACAGCCAGAGCTACACAGAGAAACCCTGTCTCGAAAAACCAAAAAAAAAAAAAAAAAAAAAAAAGAAAAGAAAAAAAGAAAAAAGAAAGAAAAGAAAAAAAGAAAGAAAGAAGGGGGAGAGGTGGAGAGCCTTTGGGACTGCTTGGCAAGAAGCTGACATGGGCCAAGGACAAGGATGTAGGCTTCAGGCAGGAATCTGATATTAGGCTAGAACTAAGAAGTAATTTTAGGTAGGAATCTAAATCTTAGGCTACAACAAAGAAGTAATCTCAGGCAGGAATCTAAATATTAGGCCAGAACAAAGAAGTAATTATAGACAGGAATATAAGTGTTAGGCTAGAACAAGGAAGTAGGCTTCAGTCATGAAAATGACCTTGGGCTAGGACAGGGAAGTAGACTCAGACACTTTCTTTGGTCATCCTGATAAGCCTTTAGAAACAATGATCAAGGGAGTATTCACATAACTGGGTTTAATGCTTTTTCTTTGACTATTTGTGTTTATTATATTGCTTGTTCCTTGACTATTTGCATCTATTATATTGCTAGACCCTCAATGTAAAACTGACCTTAATACATACATGTAAACAAAATGGTATAAAAGCATAAAGGAAGAGAGGGTATAAGATAGGGGGTTCTAGGGAGGGGAAATGGGAAAAGGGGATGACATCTGCATTGTAAATAAATAAAATATCCAACAAAAATAAAAGAAAGACTATTTGATAGACTGAGTATATCGGGGAGTCGGAACAAGAGCAGAGGAGTAACAGAGGGAGCAGATACTTCAAAGTATATTATATACATGCACAAAAATATTATGATGAATCATTGTTTTGTCTAATTATATTTGCTAGTATAAAGCTTCTACTTAAAAAAACTGCATGGTATTGGTGCAGAAATAGACACGTTGATCAATGGAATCAAACTGAAGATCCAGAAATAAACCCACACACCTATCAACACTTGTTTTTTGATAAAGAAGCCAAAACCATACAATGGAAAAACGAAAGCATCTTCAAAAAATGGTGCTGGAGTAACTGGATGTCTACATGTAGAAGAATGAAAATCGATTCATACTTATCACCCTGCACAAAACTCAAGTCCAAGTGGATCAAGGACTGTCACCTAAAACTGGATATACTAAATTTCATACAAGAGAAAGTGGGAACTACCTTTGAGCACGTGTGTATAGGAGAGAATTCCCGGACAGACCACCAATGGCTCAGACTCCAAGATCAACAATTGATAAATGGGACTTCACGAAACTGCAAAGCTCTTGTAAGGCAAAAGACACTATCAAAAGGACAAATTGGCAGCCCACAGATTTGGAAAGGATTGTCACCCTATATCTGACAGAGGGCTAACATCCAAAATTTACAAAGAACCCAAGAAGTTAGGTACCAACAACCCAAATAACCCAATTGAAAAATGGTATACAGAACTAAACAGAGAATCCTCAACAAAGGAATTTCAAATGGCTGAGAAGCACTTAAATGTTCAAAGTCTTTAGTCATTAGGGAAATGAAAATCAAAACAACCCTGAGGTTCCATCTTACACCCATCAAAATGGCTAAAATCAAAATCTCAAGGGACAGCACATGCTGGCAAGAATATAGAGCAAGGGGAACACTCCTCCATTGCTGATGGGACTGCAAGCTTGTACAACCACTTTGGAAATCAATTTGACTTTTTCTCAGAACACTGGGAATAGTTCTCCCTCAAGACCCAGCCATACCACTCCTGGGCATATAACCAAAAGATGCTCCAACATCTCACAAAGACACTTTCTCAACTATGCTCATAGCAGCTTTATTTGTAATAGCCAGAAACTGGAAATAACCTAGTTATCCCTCAACTAAAGAATGGATAAAGAAAATGTGGTACATCGACACAATGGAATACTGTTAAGATATTAAAAAAACAAGACATCATGAATTTTGCAGGCAAATAGACAGAACTTGAGAATATCATCCTGAGTGAGGTAACTCAGTTCCAAGAAGATGTACATGGTTTGTACTCACTTGTAAGTGAATATTAGACATAAAATACAGGATATACATGCTACACTCCACAGACCAAAAGAAGCTAAACAAGAAGAAAGGCCCAAGTAAGGAATCTTGAATCTCACTTAGAAGAGGAAATAAAATAGTCATAAGAGGCAGATGGAGAAAGAAAACTGGGAGGGAGGGGTATAGGGAGGTGAATGGCGGGGGAGGTTCAGGACCAGATGTGGGGAGAAACAGGAGAGATGGCTAGATGGCTATAAGAATGAATGGAAATCTGCAGTTGACAGGGGTGAGGAGGTTGGGGGCATCTCCAGGATGAGACACGGCCTAGGACAAGGAAGACACCCAAGAGTCAATGGGGGTGACCTTAGCTGTGACTACATTGGGGATATGGAACCTGAAGAGGCCACTTCCTGTATCCAGACAGAAACCCCAGTGGATTAGCAGAGACATTAACTAATCCAAAATTTATCCTATCTACAAGAAATGCAGGCACAGGGGAGGGAACAGAGACTGAGGGAATGGCCAACAAATAACGGACCCAACTTGAGACCCATTCCATGGGCAAGCATCAGTCCCTAACACTATTATGATACTCTTGTTATGCTTGCAGACAGGAGCCTGTAGTCCTCTGAGAGGCTCCACCCGGTAGACTCAGACAGCTAGATGTAAAGTGAATAAGTTAAAAAAAAAAATAAAGAAAGAAAATGTGGAAGGAGAAAAAGGGATGAGATAGGGGGGCACCAGGAAAGGGGATAAAATCTGAAATGTAAATAAATAAAATATCCAATTTAAAAAAGAAAGAAAGAGAGAAGAGAGAGGATATGTGCTTTTCCTAAGAATTAAGGGGCTTGGGTCATGAGATGCTGATTCATAGGATAATAAAAAAGAAACTGGAAGTAAATGAACAGATTGATATATAAAATAAAATACTGGGCTCATGATCTGCAGGAGATGAGCTATCCACAGAACTGTTTAGAATAGCAAGAGAGAACCACTTGGAGAACTGTCTCCAGAAGAACATAGAGCTGTCTAGAGATCTCCAGAGAGAGCAGATCAGAGAGAACGAATGCAAAATAGAGAGAGAGCAGGCTGGAAAGCTGTCTCCAGCAGAGCACGGGCCACCAACCTGGACACACGATTTGACTTGGAGTCATTTGTTTGTTTTCGCCACTCCCAGACACCCCTTCTCTCAGAACCCTTCTCCCCAAAGAAAAGCAAACTCCCCTCCCTGTGGGATGTGTGCTTGCCTTTTAACTTCTCCGTCCCATTCCCCATTGGAGGAACAGTTCTATGCTTCCTCTGTGAAGCCTTGGCCTTTGATTCCCACACCAAGGATATAGGGAAGCTTCCAGCAAGAACCTCCCCACCACCTACTACCTATTAAAAAAAAAAAAAAAACAGACTGAGACTGGACTGCATTGGCCAGGTAAGAGAGACACATGCCAGTGCTATTCTTTGCCAGATGCCAAACATCCTC
>JANHMN010000006.1:12468501-12515952 GCA_030674055.1 Rhabdomys pumilio | reverse complement strand
TAGCTTAAAAGTCTCTCTCTGATGAAAACAGTACATCATTAGGGAGATTAAACGTCTAAGGATGGACATTTGGGGTTGGAAACCTGTTCTAGGAAGATGGACGCGCTCTATCCAAACATCCCGCCAGGGCTGCTCCTCACAAAGTCCTTCAGTGTCCACCCTCATGTCTCATGACATGAAAATGTTGTGTCTGCGGGAACATGGCTGCTTCTGCTTCATCCCTTCATCCTCCTGAGTGACAGGAAAAGCAGAAACAAAGTAACAACAAATTCCTGGCTCCCTCAGAGAGACAGGAAAAGATGAAACAAAGTAACAACTGCTACAAGGGGCGGGGCCTGGGAGATGACTCAGTGTTGGCTCCTCAAGCATGAGGACCTGAGTTCAGATTCTGCAAAAGGCCAAGTGTGATGGTTCATTGGTGCCTATAACCCCAGCACTATGGGTGAAGCCAGACAAATCCCAGAGGTCATCAGGTCATCGGCCAGGTGTTTTAGCTGGATCTGTGAACTCCAGGTTCAGAGAGAAAGAGAGAGATGCTGTCTCAAAAAATAAGATGGAGAGGGGTTGAGGAACATACCCAGTGCCAGCCTCTGACCTCCACACCCACAGCACCTCCTCCACTCCCCCATCCACATGTGCCTAAGTTCCTAGAAACACAAGAGATACAGGGGAAATCCTCCTTGGCTCTGAGTCAGATCGGAGAGAAGCATACAGAGGAAGAACCCAGAGTTAAGCAGAAGGACCTACAAGCCCCTCCTCCCTGGCAGCCAAACTGAACCAGTGATGTAGCTTCTCCATTAGCGAGAATTCAGAGAGCAAGGGAAAATACACGCTTCCTGCTCAGACTGTGGAACTACGATGTTCACCATGGCGCAATCGTCCGCGGGACTAAGGAGTCGTGACAGATGGTCGTCACACCCTCGCTAATCACTGACAATGAATGTGAGTGTTTTGTCCTTTAGAACGCTCAATTCTGTCTTATAACCACCATATGGTCCCCTGTCATCTGCAGAGTTTTCTGTCACTTGGGCACTGACTTATTTATTATACTTCAAAAAAAATATTTGCAGCGACAACAATGAATTGGTGACAGTAAAACAAGCAAGCAAACAACAACAAACAAACAAACAACAAACAACAAGCAAACAAACAACAACAAAAGCCGTGAGCGTCCTGTCGTGAAGACCTGGGGTGCCACTTCCAGCCCCCCAACCCTAATCACTCACAGAGCCAAGGCCTCTGTGGTCGGAGGCAGAGAATAAACCTACTTTTATATTATTGATGTACTTATTTCTCACCATGTAGCCCAGGCTGAGTGCAAACTCACAATCCTCCTGCCTTAGCCTCCCTAATGCTGTCAGACCACACCAGGCTCTCCTTGTACACATCACAAAGCACACATATTACACAACACACATTCACACACCAGACAACATGCACATTATATGCCATATACCACACACACGTTGTACAACACAAATAATTCGTACACAATGCACACGTGTATCCACACACTGCATACAACACCATGCACACACATCACACAGTTCACAAAGCACCCATACACACCACACACACTCACGTCGATACACATATATAAAAATAAATCAATTAGATAATGGGCGGTCTCTGACAACAAGCAGGGTGGTAATGCCAGAAGCAGGACCTCTGTGGGCATTACAGACACGGAATTAGCCAGACACGGACATTATCAGATCCCTCGTAGGAAAAGGGGGCACACAGAGATCACGTTCTCTGGACTGCATATACACAGCAAGGGTCATTGAATGCTCCATACACAGGAGCATTCAATGAGAACACGTGTGGAACATCCAAAGTGTCGTCTGTGGGATTCATGTACCCAAAGCTAGCTGTGAAGGCAACCCAACAACAGAGGTGTAGAAGGCAGTGTTAAATTACAATGTCAAAAGCCTGGACATCTCTGCTTCCAAGGATGTGTAGTCCCGGAAGTCTTCTGAGAATCCCGCAATGGTGATAGCTATGACCACTGCCAGCAGAAGCGGAGTTGAGCAGGCTGGAGAACGTGTTTTTGCTGTTGTTGTTGTTGGTTTTTTGTTTGTTTGGTTTTTTTTTTTCTTCTCCTGGTTGCCATGGAAGCACAGTGAACAGTGAGAACAAGCCAAGCGGGACCAGGGCTTGCGCACTGCACTACCTACCGCTCTCTTTGGTATCTTCAGGGGAATCTCGGGGATCAGCCGCTGTCAGCTATTTTATCACAGGCCACCGGTGAGTATTGCACTTCCTTATCTCATACACGCACACATGTATCCCCAACATAATCTTCAAAGCTCTGTGTATTTATCCCTTAGTATCTGTGCCAGCTTTCTATCACTGTGATAAAATACATGAGGGTTTTTTTAAGCACATAAAGGAAAAAGGGAAGCTGATGAGATAGCGCCGTTGGTAAAGTGCTTTCCTGAGTTCAGTCCCCAGAACCCACGTTATTAAAAAGAAAAAAATAATGGGAAATAATGGGTGTGGTGTGATGTGCTTGAAATCCCAGGGTTGGGGAGATGGAAGCACAGTGATCCCTGGGCTTCACTGGTTAGTCAGTTTACCTTACCTAGTGAGTTCCAGGCCAATGAGAGACTTTGTCTCCTAAGAAGGAAGGGGGGATGCATAAGGACTACCACAGGAGGATGTCCTCCAGCCTCCATGTGCAACCACACACATGAACACACAAACAGACTAACTCAAATAGGAGGAAGCCTTCTCTATCTCACACATCAATGGTTTTGATCTACAGTCACCCAACCTAGTTACTTTGAGCCCAACACAACATAGTGTCCTGTGGTGGGACATGGTGGTAGGAGGCCTGTTCACCCGATGGCAACTGAGAAGAAAAAGAGAAGGGAGAGATAAAGAGATGAGGTCCCAGTGTCCCCTCAAGTTCATGTCCACAGTGATCTGACTTTCTTCCACTAGGTCTCACCTGTTATGCTGACAATGCCAGGGCTTTGGACCAAGCCTTCACTATATAAGTGAGAGGACCGAACTCACTCCATTTTAGAACAGGCAGCCATTTAGGCCTTAAGCTCCAGTTTCCCAAAGAAGCAGGAAAATGTAAAAGAAAAAAAAAAGACAATGGGCCATTAATCAGCAGTGGCCTGACATCTAGCCAAGAGAGATAGGCAGCTCAAGGACTGAGACAGTTCCTAGAATTTCTCTAAGGCCTGACCAAAAATGGTAAAGCTAACAAAGCAACCAATTAAAAATGTACTAATGAAATTGCTGCTTACCTAGCTGATCACATTAAAAATGACCCAACAATCCCTAAAATTCCCCTACTTGTTTTTAAAAGGAGCCTGCGGTCTTCGTCATTTTGTTTGAATGGCCGACCCCTACATGCTGGTTGTTTCTGCAGAATAAACACTCTTGGCTTTTGCATACTATTTGAGTCTGGGATTTGCCTTCAGCAACTCGAGGACCCTTACAACAGGTCTTGGGGGATATTTCAGCTCTAAAGTACAGGAGTATCTGCAAAGGATTGGTTCTAGTATCCTGGTCAGGCACCAAAGTCCTCTGATACTTAAGTCCTTAATGTAAAATTGTGTAGCATTCTCTTAAAAGGAGTCTATACATATCCACCATTATAGTGTGTGTGTGTGTGTGTGTGTGTGTGTGTGTGTGTGTGTGTGTGTGTCTTAGTTAGGGTTTGTACTGTTGTCACTTCTACATCAAAGAAGCCAGGATGGGAACTCAAGGTGATGTAGAAAAACAGAACAATAAGTTGATGTTATAAGGAATCTACTAACACCCCCCCCCCTTCAAGAAACGTTACGTTACATAAAGTAAAACTCTGGTTCTCCAATCAGCATTATTTCTGCCAGGCAGACAGGATGACCTTGGTTAACAGCTGCCTGGAAAAAAGAAGCACTAGTCTGTGTCCCGATGACAATAATAATATTGTTACATTGTAAATCTCTCCCACAAACGACCAGACCTTGGAATTTCTGCATCTGAGAAACCTGTTTAATTGCTCAAAATGTAACTTCAGGCCATGAAACTATAAACTGATGGGATTGTCATCCTGGCCTTGTTCCCTTTGCTACATTAGCCAGAACCAAGTGTTAAGGAGTTGTTCCTTTATTAATCTTAGTGGCGGCATGATTTCTCACTGGGAAGGCAGTCATTCCATACCAAGGGCAGGACCCTGAAGCAGAGGCATGGAAGGACACTACTTGCTGCTTGCTCTCCATGCTCAGCTCATCCTGCTTGCCTATGCCATCCAGAAACAACTGTTCAGGAGTGGCATTATTCCCAGTGAATCAGACTTTCTCTCGTTGACCATTAATCAAGAAAATGGTCCATAGACTTGCCCACAAGCCAACCTAGTGAGGCCATTTTCTCAATTCAGGTTCCCTTTCCCTAAACAACTCTAGCTTGTGTTAACTTGACAAAACAACAACAAAAGAACAGTGTATGTGTATGTGTGTGTATGTGTGTGTGTGTGTGTGTATGTGTGTATGTGTGTGTATGTGTGTGTATGTGTGTGTATGTGTGTGTGTGTGTGTTGCCAGAGATTGAACCCAAGTCTCTGCACATGCTAAAGACATGTTATACCAGTGAACTTTACATTTCCCAAACTTCACATTTGCCTTCCCATGTTGTTTCTAAATTACTGCTCATACCCAAGACCACGTAGTAAACACCATGTAAGTTGTTACAGTCTAATGTTCAGGAAATAAGGACAAGGGGGAAAGTTGCGCACGCTCAGTACAGAGGAAACATTCTTTTTCAAATAGTCTTAATCCACAGTTGGTTGAACCCGTGCTGTGGAGCCCACATAAGCCGAGGGCTGGCTGTACTCTGAGTTGGCTCTCCCTAACACTTCATGCAATTCAGCTCTATTTCGTTTAGAAAGGCAGATGTGGGAACAGACCTAAGTTGATCATCGCTGACCTGCACCTCCAGGTGTTGATACCATGCATGATCTTGTCCTCTTGGCCCAACACAGGATCTGTGCCTTCTGTTCTGGCCAGCAGAATATGGCAAAAATTATCATGTGCTAGTTTCGTGATTAAGCAATTATATATATGAATTCTCTCTTAGCACACTGGAGTGGCCCCGTGAAAAAAAACAGTCATTTGAGGCACCACAGGTGGTAAAACCCCATAGAAGGACTCCGACACCCAGGCAATGTCTAGAACAAGACTAGTAACAAGACTAACACTAGCAAAAAGCAGAATCCTTGAGCAAATCGGACCAGAGGAGGCAAACTGTTGATAAATTGAATGAATTTGAAAGAGGCTTCGCTCCCTGTTGGGATTTCAGATGAAGCACACAGCTCATCGGCCATCTTCATTGTACCTGAGTAAAGGGTCTAGCTAATCTGGACTCTGAGTCCTGGCCAGAGGATCTGTGAGACAGCAAATGTCTACAGTAAAAAACAAACAAACAAACACCTGCTTTGTGGTGGATCACACTCACTAAATGAGTTTTGTGACTGGGTTGGGTGCCATCCTTTGAAAAACACAGATGTAACCAGTGGACAGCCACACTTTTGAATTGTGTAGGAATGTGACCTTGCCAGGCGGTGGTGGTGCACGCCTTTAATCCCAGCACTTGGGAGGCAGAGGCAGGCGGGTTTCTGAGTTCGAGGCCAGCCTGGTCTACAGATTGAGTTCCCAGGACTACACAGAGAAACAGAGAAACCCTGTCTCAAAAAAACAAAAACAAAAAACAAAAAACAAGAATGTGACCTTTGAGGATGTCAATAAATTATACAAGAATATCTGTGACAGGCATTTGAACATGTGCGCTGGGAGAGGGAAGCCAGTGTAGAATAGAAGT
The DNA here is from genome assembly GCA_030674055.1 of Rhabdomys pumilio. Taxonomy (NCBI): domain Eukaryota; kingdom Metazoa; phylum Chordata; class Mammalia; order Rodentia; family Muridae; genus Rhabdomys; species Rhabdomys pumilio. The sequence continues at coordinate 12,510,138 of JANHMN010000006.1, read as the reverse complement.
ATTGGAAATGATGATTTAGATTCTCTTTCTCCCTCCTTACAGGGAAAGATGATGCAGAAAAGTCCTCACTGAGCCAGCCTCTGGGAAGTGGTCAGACTCTAAGAGAAAAGAAGAGATCATTAGGGCAGCTACCGAAGATGAGCACGGGACTCGGAAAGCGAAAACAGTTAAGGTTTCCTCGAGGCTTCTGGGACTGAGCCTGCTACCGCTGTATGCTCCATTTCTTGTTTCCAAGGCTTTGGTCTTCACCGCACACAGGTAGCCAATCAAGACTCCATGATGTCACCTGTGAAATATGAGGTTGTGGCTTAAAGAAATACCCCCAACCCTCATCATTAGGATCCCAAAACAAAAAGAAACATAAAATTGAAGCTTCTTCTCTAATACAGCAATTTCCTCTGAATAGAAACATCCCTGCCACCCACCATCGGAGGTGTGACTCGGGAGACCCGGGAAGTAAACAAACATTGCATGATTTGCTAACCTAAACAGACAAGGTTCACCAGGGCCCCTGCTAGACGTTATTGGAAGCAGTAAACAATTTCAGCTGAGTTACAGAGAACAGATTCTCCGGTAGTGGAGAGGAGGTTCTCTCAACCGTTGAACTGCTTGCAAGTCTTGGAGAGGAACTCCACAGCTGCATTTTTCTGTCACCATGTTGGGGTGGAGCCTTTCAATGATGCTTTTGAATCATTCCTGTAAACCCCCCAAGACCTGAGTGGCCAGGCCCCGCCCCCAGACTGCTCTAAAGGCCAAGCCCAGTCTCATGAGTGGCCCAGCCTCACCTCCCAGACTACAAATCTCAGACTACCTTGAAAAGCGCCTCCACAAACCCCCACAGAAACCCTATATACATGCTGCCTCCTGCTCAGTTCTCTGCTGCTTCTCTCTGGAGCAGAGGTAGCTATTCTCTGGTGTCCTTCCCAATAAATCTCGTGTGAGGTTTGTTGTGTGGCGTGACTTTGGTATTCCTGGGCTCCCAACTGCGGGGATACCTTTCCCAACTGAACTGTAAAACTCACAACCCCTGCTCCTATGAAGTAACTCCTCCCATACACATACCCCTATAAGTAACGCTAACAAACTCCTTGGTTCACAGGGTTAGTGTTAGTTGTTAGATGTCCAACTGCAGTTCAGAACAGACCACTCCAGACCACACGGTTGGGGGGGGGGTATTATTCAGGAGATAGGGCAAAGGTGGGGAGAAGAAGGTGGAAAGATAAGAGAGAGAAAGAAGAGAAGTAGAGGCTGGCCATGACCACGTGGAAAGAGAGGAAGAGAAGGGGGGAAGGGGACAGAGAGGCAAGAGGGTAAGAGAGAGAGGGTAAGAGATTAAGAGATTAAGAGAGAGAGAAGGGGGCAACCAGCCCCTTTTATAGTGGGCCAGGCCTACCTGGCTGTTGCCAGGTAACTGTGGAGGTGGAGTTTAGACAGAGTACTAACAGTTAGTATAATCATAAACCAAACCTCCATAGTGTCTGGTGACAAATACTTTTTTATTTTATTTTTTAAAGCTCAGACTGGCTTCAAATTTAGGATTCTCCTAAATCTTGTAGGTGCTGGGATTATAGGCATGTACCACCATGACCAGCTAAGATATACATTCTTCCTGTATGTGAATCATAATGTCATTGGTTGGGGGCCTCTTTTCACAGATGGGAGCAGTCATCTAACCTTTGAGAATTCAATAGCAGTCTGACAAGAGTAAATATGGTCTGCTAGGGGCTGGAGAGATGGCTCAGCGGTTAAGAACACTGACTGTTCTTCCAGAGGTCCTGAGTTCAATTCCCAGCAACCACATGGTGGCTTAATCTTAGTAGAACCTGTGGGAATTATCAAAAAGGCAGGACAAAACTGAGAAATATTTGAGTACATTAGACTTTGTAAAAGAAACAGAGCCATATAAAATATCTATCTATACTCTATCAATCAATAATCTTTTCATTACCCACTTATGTATCTGTTTAAATGGATGTATTGTGAGAAATAGGCTCACATGACTACATAACCTGGGAAATTCCACACTTGCTGTAGTTCAAAGGTCTGACAGCAGGGATCCAGAAAGCCAATGGAGTAGACTCCAGTCCATCCAAGAAGACCTGGGAACTGTCAGTCACTGCTGAGCAGATCCCGGAGCCAGCACCAGGGGTCAGAGAATGTGATCCTGTTCCCTCTTCTTGGTCCTCTGTTTGGTCTTTCAGTGGGGTGGGAGAGGCTCACCCACAGCAGAGAAGGTGGTCCACATTTACCAGTTCTAATGCTGAGCTCCTCTGTGATGTCCTCACAGACACACAAGCAATGGTGTTTAATTTGATCTCTGGACTTCTAGTGACAATGATCAAGTGAACCATCACAAACAATGTGGGACTGGAGTGACCGAAAGAGATTTGTCTAGGAAGAGAAAGACCTTGGGGACCATTGATGTTGGGGTTGAGTAAAGTCACAAGTAGTCAAATTGTCCAGCAGGAAAAGTAACCAAACTTGGAGAGGAGAGGGGAGGGGGAAAAGAGGGAAGAGAGAGAGAGGGAAAGAGAGAGAGAGAGAGAGAGAGAATAAGAGAGAGAGGCTCTGAGGATAAAAGCACTGAGAGACTGGATGAAGGAAGGGAACTCATGTGTTCAAGTTATGAGAACTAAACAGTAGAGAAACGGAGAACAGGTAGTATCATAACCGCAATGGTTTAGGATTTTTAAAATGAGTCTACACCTACAATTATTTTAATTAGCAAAAAAGAACTTGTAAGATGTTGTTCAAGACATTTAGTCATCTACCAGGCCTCCGACCACCAGGCCTGATACCCTGAGTTTGTTCCGGAGGCCCACATGGTAGAAGAAGAGGACACCTCCTGAAAGTTGCCTTCTGACCTCCACATTATGTGCAGTGGCATACATGTGCCCAAATATACAACATATACACACATGATGATGATGATGATGATGATGATGATGATGATGATGATGATGATGACGACGACGACAAGGAGGAGGAGGGGGGAGGATAAATCTCTGTAGCCACCCACGTCTCAAATTTATTAGTGGCTATGACAAAGACTTCCGGTGAGACGGAATCCAAGACATGCACATAGTCCCTATGTTTACAAAAAGAGCATCAAGTATAATTTGGGATATAAAGAATCAAGAGTACTAGGTAAGAATAGTTGGATGTGATTGTCCAGAATGGCTGGAGAACTGAAGAAGCATGCTCTGGGACCAAACAAAAAAAGTGGAGGGTGATGGATGTGAGCAGAGGAGCCTCTATGGGCAGGGAGGCAGCTTCCATGAGCAAGTGGAAAGAAGAAACCAGTCAAGATCCAAAGAAGAGAGGAGATGCTTAACAAGGTTAGTTAAGAAGAATTTCAACAAAGAGATGAATCAGGATAAGGGAGAAAAAGAGAGAGAGTCGGAGCACGTAAGGGCTAGCTCCAAAGGACGATCCCTCACTTCAAGGCCTGAAGGGGTGAGGGGAAAGGAGGGAACCGAGGTGCTATTGGAGCCTGCAGAGACCAGAGCAGGAGGCAGGGCTATGGAACAGGAGGCGGGGCTATGGGACAGGAGGCGGGGCTATGGTGCAGGAGGTCTGACCTTGTTACAGGAGGCAAGCCTGTGGCTCCAACCTTGGTATAAGAAGCCTGACTACAATACAGGAGACGTGGCTATGGTACAGGGGGGTGGCTATGGGAGGGGCAGGGAATGGCTGTTTCATGAGACCTGACTGGTGAATTCAGAAGGCATGGTCATGGTGGGTACAGGAGTCTGTTCTCTAAAATTCCCCAGAAATGTCTTGTTTGGACCAGTTGAACCATTACTCTTGGGCACACAGAATTAGGCACCAAGTCTTAGTTGCTACATATTTGTCATCTGCTCTAATATGATACGTTTGATCCATATGTTTGTCAATATGTGTGTTTTTGCTTACAGATCTCTTATGGGACGTCTTTTTTTTTATTACAAATAGATATTTGTATGCTTTATTTCTTTATAACAAAATGCAAATTGAGTATGAGTACTAGGTATGAGGATTGCTCATACCAAGTGAGAGGCCAGCCTGATCTACATACAGCCAGGATGAATGGCTGCAAGTGAGAGGCCAGCCTGGTCTACATACAGCCAGAACTACAAAGCAAGACCCTATTTTAACAACAAAATCCAAAACACACAGCAGCTGGGTGTTTTGCAGTGTCAGGACCCAGGTACCGTGACTGAGAATGTCTTTGACCTTTAGCCCTACAAAATGGAGGCCTACTCTGATTCCAATGCTATGATTTCAGAAGCCCACAAATTCCCACCCTGTTTTGCTTGGCTTCGGCTCCACCACACGCTATGGAGGTTACTTGGGTGCTTTACAGTGGCCTCACGAAGATGATCAAATTTCCTCTTCTATTTTCAGGATGTACCTTACTGTTGATTCATGACAGCCAGACTTGTGGCCATAAGCAGCCTTGTAACTCACCCTGATCGCAGCTATACACACATGCACATGCACAGAGACACATGTGGGCATACACACGTGCACACATGCGTGCACATTCTCACATGCACCAAGCACACCACACCCTTCCTGGGCTCATGAATACTAGGAATCCCTTCAGTTGTAGGGGACCATTTTTAAATCGAAATCACCCAGGAAAACAAAAACAAAAATTGAGGTACCAAATGACTATAAATATAAGTTAGAAAAGCAAAGATGAGCTAAGGAGGTGGCTCAGTGGTAGAGTGCTTATGATTCAAGCCTGAGATCCTGAGTTCAAATCCCCAGTAAAAAGCTGGATGTGGTACTACACACCCCTAGCGCTTGGGAAGCAGATACAGGAGGATCCCGGGAGTTCACAACAGACAAGCCTGGTTAAATTCAGCCTCCACATCTCCCATCAATCCCCAGTACATTGCATCTTCCTGAGGCTGAAGAAGGTAGTGCACCCATCCCCCCAAGGAGTAGAAAACTAAAATTTATCTTCTTCAGTTTTCCCACTCACTGTGTGGACAGACTGGTCTGGAACAAATGGAATTTCATGGCAACAATCCCATGATTGACCACACCCTGGCTCCGAAGGTTTAGGGTGGCACCTAATGCACATAAAGAGGGTGGGTGAATCAAAGAAAACCCACCAAGAATCAGGCAGTTTCTCGGCAGCTGTCTTCCTCTTGCAGCAGGTTAATAATTCCACTGAGGGCCCTGAAATTTGCTAGAAGTCTTTGCCTATGTTTCTTACAGATGCAAAAGGGATGCTCACCAGGAAGGGATTAATAAAAAGCAAGAACCACTTTTAAGATCATATTACTTCTCCAGTGAGAAACGTGTGTCAAGAATCCAGCAGAGGCAGAGAGCCCAGGCCAGTTAATGAGGTCACACAAAGGGCCAGAAGAGAAAAGATGGCGTGTCTCACAGATTGATGTTTCTGGTCTCTCCTCACATCTGGAAGTATTAAGATTTTCCCACAATTAAGACACACTTGGATAGGCAGTCAGCCCTCAGCCCAGAATCAGTACTTGTAGAAGCATCTCTGTATTCCTGTTATTTTTCTTTGTAGTCTGTGTGTGTGTGTGTGTGTGTGTGTGTGTGTGTGTGTGTTCATGTGTGTGCGAGTGCCTGTGCACACATGTGTGTGGAGTTCAGAGTGAATGGTACCTATCTTTTTCTATCATTCTCTATCTTGGTTTTTGAACCAGTTCAGCTCGTCTGATCAGCAGGGTCTTCCCATCTCTGTTCCCCTCTTCACTGAAGCTACAGACAGATGCCATTGTACCTAGGTTTTTATGTGAGTGCTCCAAGCCCCTCCTCTTCCTCTTCCTTTCTTTTTTCTCCCCACCCCCTTCCGTTCTCTTCCTCCCTCCCCTCTCCTTCCCTACCACCTCCAGAGATTGTCATAGTCAGTATGTGTTGTTTCTTCAAGGTTTTTGTCTGGAGGTTTTCAAACACACACAGAAGTTGATAAAGCATACAACTCGTCTCTATATTTCTGCCACGCAGCCTCAAGTATTGGCAACATTTTTTTCACCTCGGTTTTATCTGTTTTCCACGTCTCACTTTGTCTACTGCTCAGTGTTTCCCTGGAGCATTTTAAAGCAAATTCTAAAATTTCACTCTTAAAGGGGTCATATACTGTTCTAAAAGATAAGTCGTTTTTAAAGTCTTAAGCCTGATGTGTTAATATTACTTCCCCAAATAAATCACCTTGATGTCATCCGATACCCACTTTGTTTTTAAATCTCCCTAATTTTCTCAAAAGAGAGAAAAAGAGCTTTGTATATTTGGTCTGTTCAAACAGGCTCCAACAGAGTGTGATAGATCTATCGGTGTCGAAAGTCCCTCGGTATGCAACGCTGTCCTTGTTCCTGGGTTTCACGCCATATGTTTGGGCAGCTCAATTTTCCACAGTCTAGATCTTGATGAATTGCTTTCTCATAATGTAGCTTACACATTCCTCTGCTCCCTGTGTTTCCTGTAAGCTGGTGTTTAGACTTCGAAGCTTGCTTAGGCTCCATTAGAACTTTAAGTATGAACACTCCACAGCAATGACAGGAGTTATGACTGCAGCACTGGGGTCTGGATTCCCAGGTTTTGTACTTAGAGGTTTGAGCATTTGAAACATGGATGCGTAGAAACAAAGAGCCTGTGTGAGCCACTCCTGTGTGTCCAGTGCAAAAGCAGTGTCTAACCAGAGAAGTTCCCAGCCAGTGCAGACTGGGTCCAAACAGTTCATAACACCAGGATCTTTAGGACGTCACACAAGCCTGCAGTTCTTGGAGACCACTGGGCTTTATTAATACACATCGATACTCTTTTAACTTTAAAATACCAGTCAGCTTGTCTTCATTCCAGTCCTTTGTTTCAACATTTTTCTCATCAATAGAAATTAAAATAAGAAAACCTCTAACATTTCCCATAAAACCTAATCTCCAGGCAGTTGTTCAAGAACAAACCTATAGTTCCAACACTCAAGAGGCTGAGGCAGCAGGATAATGAAATTGGAGCTGGCCTAGGACACGTGGGAAGACCCTGTCTCGATAAAGAATACATGGAGTTGGAAAGGAAAGGGTATGTGAGAGAGAGAAGCTGGACGGGAGAGAATAGGGGATGGATTTGATCAAAACATTATATTCATATATGAAATTCTCCAACAGAAAAGTGAAGGCCGGGCGGTGGTGGCACACGCCTTTAATCCCAGCACTTGAGAGGCAGAGGCAGGTGGATTTCTGAGTTCGAGGCCAGCCTGGTCTACAGAGTGAGTTCCAGGACAGCCAGGACTACACAGAGAAACCCTGTCTCGAAAAACCAAAAAAAAAAAAAAAAAAAACCCAAAAAAAAAGAAAAGAAAAGTGAAAGTAATGATCTCTTCAGTGAGTACAAAAACAGAATATGAAAGTTGCATGAGGCTGGAAAGATGGCTCAGCAGTTAAGAGCTCTTAGTGCTCAACCAGAAGACTCACCTTCAGTTTCCAGAATGTCCCCAGCTCATGCTGATGTTGCTTGTCCAAGGAAAATACTTTTGACCCAGAGATTTAGCCTAGGCCCATAATCTATACCCCCTTTAAAAAGACCCAAGTCTCAGATCCCTTCATTCCTCATAAGATCTAGCACAGAGACTTACAGGGGCTTCGTATCCTCTGAACTGCTGAATTTAAAAGATGCTGAGTTATCTCAGCTGGTCAAGTACTTGCCTTGTGAGAGCAAGAATCTGAGTTGGATTGCCCAGACTCTGTAGAAAATATCAACCTCCAGCCATCATAAGGATTGGTAAATTAGAAAACAAAACAGGAAATCTGCTGGGTGAAAAAAAATTAAAAGATGAAAATTAGAAAATTGTTTGAAAAGAATTGAATGTACAAATGAAAGAGTAAAGTGAGCATTGCAACAACTGAAGAGATGAAAGCTAAGATTTCTGGTGTAAAGATGTTCTAAATATTTTCATGACAGTGAATTCCTAAGCAGAGACATCAGTTTATAGTGTTTATTGAAGTATATACGTGTGCGTGTGCATGCGCGTGCGTATGTGTGGAAATCGGAGGACAACTTGTGGGAGTCAGTTCTGTCCATTAACCATGTGCCCCAGGAATCAAACTCCATCTTCAGGCTTGGCAGCAACCACGTTTACCCAGGGTTATCTTACCATCCCAGGAGATACATCACGGTAAAACCTAAGAACATTAAAGATAATGGAAAGTCTTTAAAGTTACCAGAGAATGAAAAAGTTATTGATAAAGGGAAAAAATCCAGGGGAAATAAAACTTTCACCAGCTACAATAGATTCAAAGCCTGTGAGACTCATAGATTCTGAGAACTGAGATTCAAGAATTCTATGCCTAGAGGCTGGAGAGATGGTGCAGCAGTTAAAAGAGTTGAATGCTCTTCCAGAGGACCTGAGTTCAATTCTTAGCACCAACAGTGGCTTACAACAGCCTGTAATTTCAGCCTTGGGGGAATCTGATGCCCTCTTCTTGTATTCTCAGGTACTACACACACACACACACACACACACACAGTGCTCACATGTATATACATGCAAGCAAACATTTGGTTTTTTTGGGTTTTTTTTTTTTTTTTTTTTTTGTTTTTTGGGGTTTTTTGTTTTTTGTTTTTTTCGAGACAGGGTTTCTCTGTGTAGTTCTGGCTGTCCTGGAACTCACTTGGTAGACCAGGCTGACCTCGAACTCAGAAATCTGCCTGCCTCTGCCTCCCAAGTGCTGGGATTAAAGGCGTGCACCACCACCGCCCGGTGGAAGCAAACATTTGTATACATAAAAATAAATTAAATCTTTAATGGGGGAAGGCACAGATATGGTGGCACATGCCTTTAATCCCAACACTGAGGAGGCAGGTGGATCTCTTTGAATTCCAGGTCAGTTAGAGCTAAACAGTGGCACCCTGTTTAAAAATAAAAATAAAAAATTCTCTGCCCAAACAAACTAACATTTAGCAGAGGCAGCAAGCAGGACAAACATTGTATTTATTTTCTCTCCTTCCCAATGTGTCAACAAATAACTTTTTAGGAGCTATAAATTCTTAACCATCTTTTACATTACTCTTGCAAAAATAAAAATATTTTAACCCTGACTCACAAAGAACATTCATTCTACCCTAATTTCCTTCTTAATATATATTCTTTGAGAATTTGATACATTGTATTTTAATCATATTCACTTCTGCCCACAACTCCTTCCAGAGCCCCACCACAATCCATACCCACACAACTTTGTATCCTTATCTGAAGAGAAAAACAGAACAAACAAGCAGCCCCACGCTCTCCTAGTTCAATTAGAGCTGGCTATGTACTCTTAGATGTTTGACCATCCACTAAAGCATGCTCCATTTTCCAGAGGCCACACCCTTTAAGAAGACTAATTCTTCCTTTCCTGGCAGCTATTACTTTACCAATAGCACCTCAGGTATGGGGGTGGGTACCAAAGGCCAGTTTAGACAGGTCAGGTACATTGAGTAACGGCATAGAGTCAGAGGTTAATCATTCAGCAGATTCTTCTCTGAGGGAATAAAACTTAATTCTCTGGGGCCAGTGAAAAATTCTCAGGGCTTGGCAAAAAAGGAGGAGGAGAATCTCTCTCTCTCTCTCTCTCTCTCTCTCTCTCTCTCTCTCTCTCTCTCTCACAGACACACACACACACACACACACACACACACACACACGGTGGATGAAACAAGCTCCAACAACTTTTTTTTTCTCTTAGCCATTTCACACCACCTAAGACAAGAATTCTCTATGTTAAAAAAAAAAAAATCACCTCATAGCCACAGGTTACATATTCTCCAAAAACAACTACCACAAAAACATATCCTTCAAAACACATTAAAATTATTGCACAAAAGGAACTTTCAACAACAGGATTATTGGTTATGCATTCTTCTTTTGAAATGACATAACTGAACAGTTTCTGTCTATCTTTCTCTCCTCGAATTCATTGTAACCTCAAAGCGGTAACACTCTTGTTGATTAACAAAGTTGAAGCAAGCGTTTCTCCCTGTGCTTAGCTGACGACAATTTGTATTTACCAAGAAACAGATTGCCTGTCTTACGGCTTATTTTTGAAGTCTTGTTCAACTAACCTGTCTAATCATGTATTCTCTATTCTTATACTCATAATAGAATTATTTACTCTTTGTTCATAACCCTGCCTTTTCATGGGGTACACTGAAACCTGTGACCATATCCCCAGATCACAAGATTAAAGAACTCAGACCCAACCTAGGATGAATGTTTTCTTTGATCATTAGTTCGTTTCAAGCCTATTTTCTCTTCCACGTACAGTTACGTGTTTGTAACGCATGAAAGCTCACTGTACCCCTTCTCTAACCTATGAAGACTTTACTACTGTACAAGGAGAGGGCACGTTCTATTCTTGATTCTAACTTTATTACATCTTTCTGGCAAAACAGCCTAAACCATCTCCTTAAACTTTCTACACACTAACCAAACTTCCTAAAACTATTTAAATCAAATCAGGAATTCTGGGAAAAAATCATTACTTCATCTAAACAACATTATTCCATGAAACTCCATCTCCATATTGATCTGTAGGAAAATTTTCCCAATAAAGTGGTCTGGCTGTCTCCCAAGAAGCAGTCACACAAGACTATAGACAGTGAGGGTCGCTCCCTGTGCCCAATCACACCATGCTAGATACAGGAAGAATATAGCAACAACAAACATGAGAAGGCACAGCAGCAGCAAGAAGCAATCCAGAGACGAACACCCTGGGGCTGTGTCTCAAGATACAGCCATTGCAGTTATGCAGAGTGGTGGACCATCTCCAAGAGGCTCACTTGCCCACCACTGCAGTTCCACCTCCATGGTGTCCATCACATGGGGTTGTGACCACCTCCCCACCTCTATGCTGGCAGTCATTCTGGCTTGAGCTTGAAAGTCTTGTGCATGCTGTTACAACCACCGAGAATCCATGACTATCTGTCATCCAGAAAATACTATTTTCTGCAATCATCTACCACCTTAGGTTTCTACAAACTTTCTGCTGTCGCTTCCACAGTGATTCCTGATCCCTGGGAAGTGAAGATGTGTTACAAATGTCCCATGTAAGTCTGAGAACTCGGCAGTTTCTTATTCTTTGCCTTGACTAGTTGTGGGTCTTTGTGTTAACTGTCATCTACTATAAAGGGAAGTTTCTCTAGCGGCCAAAGTAATAACCTATGAATATAATAAATCATTATGATTTATTAATGCTTTGTCCTTTTTATTATTTACCTTTTAAATGTTTTCCCCCTTCCCAGTCTCCCCTCCACAAACCCCATTCCATGCCCCCTCCCCTTTGCCTCTAAGAGGGTGCTCCCCCACCGACCCACCAACCCACTCCTGCCTCACCCCTCTAGCATCCCCCTATGCTGGGGCAACACACCTCCACAGGACCAAGGGCCTCCCCTCCCATTGATACCAGATAAGGCAATGCTCTGCTACATATGTTTGGTTGTTGGTTTAGTCCCTGGGAGCTCTCGGGGGTCTGGTTAGTTGATATTGTTGTTCTTCCTATGGGGTTGCAATTCCCTTCAGCTCCTTCAGTCCTTCTACTAACTCTTCCATTTGGGGGCCCCCAAACTCAGTTCGATGGTTGGCTGTCATAGTCAGATGCTGGTGGAGCCTCTCAGAGGATGGCCATACTAGGTTTCTGTCTGGGAGCACTTCTTGGCATCAGCAAGAGTGTCCAGGTTTGGTGTTTGAAGATGGGATGGATTCCAAGATGGGGCAGTCTCTGAATGGCCTTTCCTTCAGTTCTGCTCCACTCTTTGTCCCTGTGTTTCCTTTAGACAGATACAATTCTGGATTAAAAATTTTGAGATGGGTGGGTGGTGGGTGGCCCCTCCCTCAACTGGGGGCTATGTCCTTTTAACAGAGTAAAGCTAGTAGGTTCTCACCTCGGGCCTATGACCCACATCGCTGTTGGATCTTGGTTCCAGCAGTGCCAGGTGAGGGTTTCATCTTTTACATTCAGTCAGAAAGTGGTTGGTTACCCGCAAGCCACTCATGCCACTATGGCTCCAGTGGGCTTGCCTTCACAGACTGTAGTCATTGGAACTTGCAGGGTTCACAGCAGGGTGAGACGGAGGATTTGTTTCCTCGGTGGTGTGCATAGCACCTTCCAGAATTGTGAAAGCTAACCAGTAGGGGGTGAAGCTCGCTTACCAGCTTGATTTCTCCATGTCCTATGATTCAAGTGTGTGGCGTCGTCAGTAATAGCCTCTTATTGTCAAGTTCTGGGTAGTAGCCAAGAGCTTTGGCAAAAGCCAGCATCATTTGAGGGGCTACGGGGCCTCGCTGTTCAACAAATCCAAATGAGGTAACCCATTCCTGGCGCTGGGCTTTTTACTGGCTAGGCTCTGTGAGTCGTTGGGGTATCATTACTTCATTGTAGGATAACTCCACTTAAACACTTTTTACCTGTAGCTGTTTATATTTTTTGGAAACTTCTGCAGTAGTGCTTTTTCTTGTGAACTTTTCAGGTTTTTCTTTTTTACAGTCGCTGAAGATTCCAAGTCTTTCCCCATATTTTACTCTTAAATGCGTTTGGAGAGCCAATGAAACCAGAGGAAAGGCCTTACCCTTTGCAAATCAGTTAACAATCCAAAAGTCGGGAAAGAAAAATGAAGCTTCTACAAGAAACAGAAAAAGGTGGAAAAACAATACATACGACTAACAGTGTTTAGGGATGAAAATATTCTATCCCTAAAATGAGGAATGTATTTTTATTTTACCAAGAGTAAAATAGGGAAAACACATATAACAGAAGAAAACATTTTTTATTGGATATTTTATTTACTTACATTTCAAATGGATTTTTTTTCTTCTTTTAATTGGATATTTTCTTTATGTGCATTTCAATTGTTTTCCCCTTTCCAGGTCTCTCCTTTAGAACCCCCTATCACATTCCCCCACCCACCCACTCACTCCTGTCTTCCCACCTGGCATTCCCCTACACTGGGGCATCGAACACCCTCAGGCCCAAGGGCCACTCCTTCCACTGACATCCAACAAGGCCATCCTCTGCCACATATGCGGCTGTAGCCATGGGTCCCTCAATGTGTACTTTTTGGGAGCTCCGGGGGTGGGGGGTCTGGCCGGTTGACACTGTTGCTTCTCCCCTGGGGCTACAAACCCCCTCAGCTCAGAAGAAAACATTTTAATTAGCGATGATACCGTGAGTGTGTGACTGGGGGTGGGGACTGTTAAGGGAAGGTTGCATGATAGGGAGTAGGACCAGAGTAAAACCCCACGTCACTCCTCAGGTTCTTGTTTTTGGAGACAGAGTCTCTTATTGGTCTGTGTAGGCGAGACTGGCTGTCCAGTGAAGGCCAAGGGTCCCGTGGTCCCAGCTCTGCAATTGTTAACATGTGTCACTGCGCCTTGCGACCACCACAAAGGAACCAGGAAATGGAACAAAACGACAACAAGAATTAAAGAGCCAGCTCAACTTTAGGCACTGGGTATAGAAAATGAGATGTGTAGCCCAGTGGCTACCCACACACTCTACAGCAAGAGGCTGGGAACTGGAGGCTGCCAGAGCCTATTAGGTCCTCAGGAGTATGCCCTGGGTGTGTGAGCTTCTCAGCCTGGTGCCAGCCATTTGGTGGTTTCGTACAAAGGATTCTGGTGTCCCTTGAAACTGCTATTTCAGAAAGAGTTTGTGAGAACAGTTTACTTCTCTGTGATCAGACCTGCATCCCAAGAATGCCAACCACTTTGGGGAAATTGTCACAAATTTGGCACTTTTCTTAGAAAGCCATGTGAGCTGTGTGGAAAATCTCATCCAATCAAGACCTGCTCAGAGATTTGCTGTAATGTCTTCAATATCGGAGACTAGGGAAAAGATCGTGTTCTATTCTTCATAATTCTCATTCCAATTAAAAATGATTACAATTATTTTTAAATGTTCCCACTGCTACTCTTATGAATTTTTTTTTTAAAGATAAGGTCTCAGTATTTAGTCCAACCTGCTCTCTTGATCCTTCTATGTCCTGAGTGCTGAAATCACAGGCTTTATAGTACTACTATGCTGGGCTGGTAGTGAACTTTTGATGAAGCAATTTAATGGTATTTAAACTAGATCCATATGCTCGGCTCAGTACCGGTGAAGGTGACTTTGCAAGCAGGGCAGCCATGTAAAAGGTCCTGTGTCAACTTGAGTCAAGAAGGAAGGCCACACAGAGATTATCTTTCAAATACAACTCACTTCCCACAGGAATAAATCAACATAGAATCATTTGCCAAAGCCACATACTGGTTTCGTTATTTCGCTTTTACCATCCACTAGCTTTCCAATATTGAAACTTCAGCTTCTCAAGATGTTAGTTTTTGCTATTTTTAAAGTGCTATAAATTTTGAGACTTAGGGTTAAAAAAAAAAGTCTAACGTAACAATGTGCAACTGGATTTAATTTATTTCATTTCTTCTTCTTCTTCAGGAAAACCCAGGAGAATTTATTCAGTCTACCTCAGAGATTAACCAGACATCCAATGTGAAGTCTATGCTATGGAACAGAAAAATTTGTAATTCCCATCTGGTTATAATAAAAATAAACATTTAGAACTAAGACTTTGATTGCTAAAAGAAATGAAATATTTATTTTGAAATTAAGATTAAAAATGTGAATACCAAGTTAAGGAAGCAGCAGTTCACCACCCCTAGATGAAATGTGAATTTCTTTCAGCCTGGAAGGATGAAGGGTGCTTTCTTCCCATGCACAGAGCAGAACTGCACACCATTAGCTCAGCCCTGCTGGCTTGCTCCTACAGTCTGGAATCTACCTTTCATGGAGCCATTCTGTTCCCCTCCAAATTTCCAAAGTCTTCATCCTACCCAAGACATGACCCTTATTCCCTCCCTCTCTTCCTACCTCTGTTTCTCTTCTCTCCCTCTGTACCTCCCCTCCCCTATCTCTCCCTTTCTCTCTCTCCATCCCTCTCTCTTGTGTCTGGATAGCTGTATACCCTTGAATGCATTTGCACATGCATGTAGAGGCCAGGAGGCAACCTTGGGTATTGTTGCTTAGCAACCATCTACTGTCTTTTTATGTTAAGAGGAAAGTACAGTGCGTGAGGAGATAGCTCATTTAGTAAAGGAGTTGCCCTTGAGTTTTGATCCTCAGAGCCCAGGCTGGGGTTTTTGTTTTGTTTTATTTGGCTGGTTTTGTTTTGTGTTCCATGATGGCACAGACTTGTGATCTCAGTGCTGGGGAGGCAGAGAGAAGTGGATGCTTGGGGTTTGTCGAGCAGCCATCCTATCCTGTTGGTAAGCTCCAGGTTCAGGCTATGACCCTATCTCAAAAGACCAGACTTCCTAAAAATGTTTCAAATTCCTTTACCCAAGTCCCCCCACCCCACCTTCCCAAGCAGGGGGCTATAGGCAGAGCCACAGAGCTGGTTCTCTCTATACATTCTTTAAAGGTGTTGAGGAACCTGCAGTGAGTAACCTGCTGTTCCAGAAGCTGCTTACAGAACAACAGGCTCTTCAAACTGATACACAAGATATAGGAAGAGATGGAGATGTTGTTCCTGGTCAGTTACAATGAGGAAATCAGGTTAGGACAAGATGTGAAGGCTTCTTTAGAATTTCTCAGACCCTGTACTGGCTGGTTTTGTGTGTCATTTTGACACAAGCTGGAGTTATCACAGAGAAAGGAGCCTCCCTTGAGGAAATGCCTCCATGAGATCCAGCTGTGAGGCATTTTCTCAAGGTGGGAGGGCCCATTGTGGGTGGTCCATCTCTGGGCTGGTGGTCCTGGGTTCTATAAGAAAGCAAGCTGAGCAAGCCAGGGGAAGCAAGCCAGTAAGTAACATCCCTCCATGGCCTCTGTATCAGCTCCTGCCTCCAGGTTCCTGTCCTGATTTCCTTTGGTGATGAACAGCAATGTGGAAGTGTAAGCTGAATAAACCCTTTCCTCCCCATCTTGCTTCTTGGTCATGGTGTTTTGTGCAGGAATAGGAACCCTGATTAAGACAAACTCCCTTTACCCTCACTCCCATCCTAAGCCCCTTTAAATTTGTTTGAAATGTTTAGTTATCACTATTATTAATCTCTGCATATGCACACAGGCATGTACACATGTGCGTATGTATCTGTGTATGTGCCAAAACCTACTTGTGGAAGTCAGAAGACAACTCGCTGGAGCTGGCTCCCTCCCTCCTCCCTGTTACAGCAAAGCCTCTCTTGCTTCCTCTGCTGCTGTGTGCTCTCACTGGCCCACACACTGACTGGGGATTCTCTAGCCTCCACCTACCTCCCATCTCACTGTGGGGGTGCTGGGATGATGTTCCTTCCAGCCTTTGTCACCTGGGTTACAGAAATGAAACTCTGGGTCATCCTTTCTGTGTGGCAAGGACTTTTACCCAAAGAGCCACCTTACCAGCCCCCTTACTCTCCAAATCTCCCGTAAACTATGGAGTTCCCAAAGACAAAAACAGAATTCTTTGAAACTCCCTCTCTGTAGAGGAGAGATGGTAAGAATTATGAGGTAGGCATACACAGAGCAGTGAACTAAGAAACTACACAGGTCTCTGGGTTGAAGCTTTGGAATCTTAGGCTCTTGTTAATGAGGTTTCCAAACTCTCAGGAGAGAACAGGGAAGTCCTCATGGCATTCTGAGAGAAAATCCAGATCACTCACAGAAGCAGGAATCATGGAGAAAAACCAGTGAACAACAGCACATTGTTAGCTCTCAACGTATGTGAAACTGCATTTCTATTCCTGATTGACATTTGCCCAAGCACAAGAGATTATCCAGATGTACACAGATTCTAAGTATTCGACCCCATTAACCTCTGTTCATTAAAAAAAAAAAATCAGGAATGTGAGTGTAGATGAATAGTAGATAGCATGCTGGACATCTCCAGCACAAAAAAACAACAGCAGTAGCAACAACAGCAGTAATAATAAATAAATAGTTGCCAGTTTTTAAAATGAAGGAATAAACAATCACTGGGAACTAAAATCACGTCCTATTTCTTTGTAGTAGGGATCAAGTAGAGGAAAAATAAATGGCTTTCTACACATCCCCATCAGTCATTAGAAATTTCAGTATAACGATAATCTCAGTAATAATGGCAAATAATGCACAATGCCTTCGGGTACCCTAAGAAATGTAAAGGATACCTTTATTGAAAATTTAAAAAATATAAGTCGAGGGGAAAGAAATTTTCACTACTCAACTTTCATCATGGACAAATCAGTATAAGCCTGAAGTATAACAGCCTGCATTGAAGCTTTGGAATAGTATAAACCCAGTATAACGGCCTCTAAAGAAACTCGTGACCAAGGTTTTAAAGTCCTTGGCTATCTGTGTGACATCAGTGAGTCGGGGGTGTTCCTAGGTAAGTGGACAAATGAAGTATTTATTCTCCCGGTGACACAGCTTAGCGGTATAAAGTGCTGAGTCAGCATGGGCACAGCTCCAGCATCAGTGGTGGGCTAATTCTGATAAATGCTGAATTACTTTCCAAGAGGGCTGCAGTTCAGGAGAATCTGCGTTTCCAAGTCCCCTCTGTGTATGCATATGCTCAAAGACACCCATTCTCAACACTTCACTAATTCTAATAAAGCAAATTTGTGATTTTTTTTTTTTTAGTTCTATTCATTTCCTTGTAAATGTTCGGAATGATCATGGCACAGACGTAACAGTGGGAAGCTGCTGAAATGACAAGTCGGTGTGTGCATGAAATAAATGATGCAGAGGGAGCTCGGCACAACAGGGAGAGGCGCTCAGGTCTGAGGGAGAACACTGTTCAGATGTGTTAATAGAGACAAGAATGGCTGGGAAATACTATGTGGGCAGAGGTTGACGATGGACTGGCCTCTATCACTCTCCAGTTATTTATTTGAGACAGGGTTTCA
The DNA here is from genome assembly GCA_030674055.1 of Rhabdomys pumilio. Classification (NCBI taxonomy): domain Eukaryota; kingdom Metazoa; phylum Chordata; class Mammalia; order Rodentia; family Muridae; genus Rhabdomys; species Rhabdomys pumilio. The sequence continues at coordinate 12,492,296 of JANHMN010000006.1, read as the reverse complement.
AAACCTGGATTTCACCATTTCCGCTATCTTGGCTGGCCACTGAGTCCTGGGATCTGTCGATCACAGTGCCACAGTCATCACACCCGGCCTTTATTTTGTGGGTACTGGAAAATCTTAACTCAGGTCCTTGTACATGTGTAGTGAACATTTTACCCTCTAAGCCATTTTGCCCATTTCTAGAAAATTTTTAAAGTGTTTGAGGCAGAGGTGGGGGGTGGGGGGGTGGGATAAAATCCTACTTACTATACACCCAAAGAAGTTCTTAATGGATCAAAGAATGAAATACAGCGACTTCCATTCAAAGGTGGTACTCAGAGCCCTCCATTCCCAAACCTCAGTCAGATGATAGTCTATGGTGGTGGGTTGGTTTTTTTTTGTTTGTTTGTTTTTTGTTTTTTGTTTTTTGTTTTTAATGTGTGAACTTACAAAGAGACAAAACTTTTGGAAGCTAGAAAACAGTGGATGGCTGAAGACAGTTTGAGAAGCTGCACCATAAGGCTGCCAGAAGTAAAGTCTAATCATGGTGGAAATCACAAGGAGGTTCCACAAAGAAAATCCAAGAATAGAACTATCATCTGACTGGGCATAACCACTCCTAGTACATAACGAAGAGTTCTAAAGTCAATAGGCAGAGATGCTTGCAGCTTACTGCAGCATCAATTATGATAACAAAGGCATGAGTCAGACTAGATGTCCATCAGCAGATGATAGGATACAGGAAGTGTGCTCACATCCTCAGTGGAACTTTATTCAGCTGTGAGAAAAAGTGAAATTGTGGCATTCTAGAGAAAAAGAGTGAAAGTAAGAAACCATTGTGTTAAACAAACTACGCCAGATGAAGGAAGGCAAAAATCATGTTTCTTCTCATATATAGACCCTAAGTAAAACATTTTTGTGTGTCTGTGCATCTCTCTGTGTGTATCTGTGTCTGTTCATATAAAGATTTGTGTGCATTTGTGAGTGTGTGTGTATCTCTGTGTGTTTCTGTGTCTGTGAATGTGTGTGTGTATGTGTATCTGTGTGTGTATGTGTCTGTGAATGTGTGTGTGTATGTGTGTATCTATGTGCATCTGTGTGTGTACGTGTCTGTGAATGTGTGTATATGTGTGTATCTATGTGCATCTGTGTGTGTACGTGTCTGTGAATGTGTGTGTGTGTATGTGTGTATCTATGTGCATCTGTGTGTGTGTCTGTGAATGTGTGTGTATATGTGTATCTATGTGCATCTGTGTGTGTACGTGTCTGTGAATGTGTGTGTGTATGTGTGTATCTATGTGCATCTGTGTGTGTGTGTCTGTGAATGTGTGTGTATATGTGTATCTATGTGCATCTGTGTGTGTACGTGTCTGTGAATGTGTGTGTGTAGGTCACAGAACTAAAGAAAGGGGGAAATGATCTTGAGGGAAGGAAGGAAGGTAACAGAATGCATGGACCTGAAATCAGGAGCGACTGTTTAGTGATGGGAAGGTGTATGTGAAAGACTCTTCCCAAGGAGACACAACACACCCATGTCTACTCATCTCCTAAAAGAGATCCCAACCAGACCAAAATAATGATTACATCGAAGTCCAATTTGGGGAGCCAATTAATTTTTATTACAGTTACTAATAGGAGTATGTATAGGAATCAATCACAGGAGCATAGGAGACTCAAAGGCAGCCGGGAAGCCCACTCCAGCATGGTGACAACTTATAGAGATGGCATTCCTGGATCTCTGCACAACTTGAGGGCGTGTCTACATGTCTGAGAATCTCTACTCTGCAGCTGGACTGGTTAATCTCCTCTCCTCGGCAGACTCTTACTGATGCTATAAAACTGGGGGGGGGGGGGCTTGAGAATCATGCACCTTTCTGCTTTTTCTGTGTGATATTTGTTTACCTCCTGAGTCCCCTGAATCTCACAAGTCCCTCCTGGAAAGAAGGTTCCACTCAGAGGAAACTGCTGCAAAGCAGAAGGGAACCAGCAAGGGGATGGTGAGGGGCAGTGGAAGAGAGGCATGAAATAAGACAAAATATAATGACAGAAACGCATGAAAATGCCATCATTCTGCATACTAGCTTAAATCGACTTTAAAAATGAAAGTTATCTAAAAGAAAAAAAAAAATCTGATAATCTGAGAGTTTCCAGAAAGAGGAAATGCACCAAATATGGGTCACATTAAATGAGAGTACTCTGCCATCGGAGCTCATCACATCATTTCAGGATTCTGGGGAGAAAAGGACGACTTCACAGGTTCCTAAGTGGTGAAAACTAGGTCAGGCACAAAGACTAGAACCCACAATCACCTTTCTTCACAGCAGCGATGGAAGCTGAACGACCAAACTCCAACAATTTTTCCATTCCATTGTCCCCCGAAACTGGGAAGGTGCCAGCTGACACAAGCAAAGAAAAACATGAAGCAATAGAGGAAGCATTCAGGATCCAGCTGGCTCAAAAACAGACGTGAAAGTTACAGAGTGTAACAAAATCTCTCCCCACTGCAGCAGGGAGCGATAGAGCAGCACCCACTGAGGACAGGTACCCTGGGTCCTGCCAGCGACCACTGGACCCAGTGCCCCTGTGGGCTCCTCAAAGACTGTTCCTGGTGGTGAGTTCATCTTTTACACCAACTATCAATACATCTTGTCTCTCACACACAGTCTCCTGGAGGTCACTCTGCCCCAGTGCAGGTGGCTTTGGGACATTAGGCCACAGCCAAAGTTTCACAAATCAAAGTAGATTTTTAGTAAATGATATCTGCTGCCAGGCCTCAGATCTGACCACTCACAAATCCAGGTGTAATTCAAGGAGATTGTGTCTGCTGCCCAGCGTGGTGGTATACTGAGGCTGAGGCAAAAGATGGCTGGGAGTTGGTGCCTACCTGCTCTACTTGATAAATGCCACCTCAGCTTGAACTATAATGTGAGGCCCTGGCTCCAAAAACAGTGTCTACTGAACGTGGGTGAACTTTTCTTGCAATTGTGTTTCTTAAATATACAAAGCAAAGACTTGCACTTGTGTGCACCTGTGCATGACAGGGCTGAATATAACGTATCTTCTATTGCTCTCGTTCCCTTGAAACGAGGTTTCTCACAGAACCCAGTGCTCTTGTTTTTTAATGACTCCTGGTTAGTGGCTAGCAAGCCTCCACTCCTCCTCCTTCCATACCACTGGAGTTACAGGTGTGCATGGCATACTCTCATCAGCTCTAAAACTGTGCTCCTCCCAGATAAGCCTTCCCCCCGTGTGACTTAGAAGCTTTTACAATTCTAGGGCCAGCTGGATCTGATGGTGCACACCTTCAATCCCAGCGCTTGTGAGGCAGACACAGGCAGAGCTCTGTGAGTTTGAAGCTAACCTGGTCTACATAGTGAGTTTAAGGTCAGCCAAGGCTAAAAAGTGAGACCCTGTCTCAAACAAAACAAAACAAAACAAAACAAAACAAAACAAAACAAAAAACAAAACGCTACCAGGCCTAATAGCCTGAGTTTGATCTGCAGGACACACATGGAGAGAACAAATGAATAATGCATATATGCATACATGTACATGCATAAATACATACATACATACATACATACATACATACATACATACATACATACTTAACAAAGTAAACAATTCTGCTGCCTCCTTATCTACAGATCTATTTAATGTTTTTCATATCTCATTGCTTTTTGAAACATAAAAGCCAGCCAGCACTCCAAAAAAGGGTTAACATGGCCCTGACCTTGGCTCACTACAGTCAATTTCTTTGGCTTCTGCTTTGCAGCAATGTTACATAGTGTTTCTGAGTTTGGTTAGGGGAGCCTTGAGGAAGTCATCAACTCTGAATCCATATGTCTAGCCACTTTCCCATCCTTTTCAATAGCCTCATCATGCGTTTTCTGGAACAGTCCAGACTGGAGCAGATTGGATGTTTTCCTCTTTTGATTCATGAACACTGAACTCACAGCCAATAGCACTAAATCTAAGTCGTGCCTGAATGCAGGTTGTGAAACGCACACATGTCCTCTGAATACAGATTGCCTCTGTAAGGCAATCACCGCCGCCTTGTGCTCAGGAATGCTTCCCATGTTTCAGCTCTGTGCTGGGTGGAGAGGGATTAAGACAGGAAAATTACCAACCAAAAGCCACAAGTGCAAAGGAGCCCACCACAGCATCAGCCTTCACTTCAAAGCTGACCACATCCAGTGTGTTCAGCCAAGGCAGCAGACTCTTGAAGCCAAGCCTTTTTCCCTTGGCTCCTCTGCAGTATAGCTCATGCTAAATACATACAGCAAGGATTCCAGAAGGATTGCTGCTCCTATACTGGGTGCTGCTTGATTTTTCTTTTAATGTTTTATAGAAACTCAGTGTTATACAGTTATTGCCTCTGTATTGAAGTATTTCTTCCTGAAGGGAAGATATTAATACTCAGGAAATGGGCAAAATTTGCAAGTCTCAGGAAGTTCCTGAAATTTAACAAGGTACATGAGATCTTTGTCCAAGGATATACAAACAGTAGCAGTTGGTAGGGACAGGGAACTCCCATCAGCAACCTCCCTAAATCATGCAGCAGCTCTAGGGATACAGCTTTTATGAGCTGTCAGCCCATCTCCTTTTGAGTCATCCATGCTCCTGAAAATAACCCAATAAACTCATTCAATAACCTGGACTTTGAAAAAACTCCTTGTAAAAAAAAAAGATTTATTTATTTATTTATTTATTTATTTAATGTATGCAAGTACACTGTCACTCTCTTCAGACACACCAGAAGAGAGCACTGGATCCCATTACAAATGATTGTGAGCCACTATGTGGTTGCTGAGAATTGAACTAAGGACTTCTGGAAGTCAGTGTTCTTAACTGCTGAGCCATCTCTCCAGCCCCAAGAACTGCTTTTTTTTTTTTTTTTAATCATTCTGGAGTGAATAGACATGTTCACATCTCCCCAGGAAAAGTCACATACAACCAAGAAAAGATGTTCATTAGATGTGTTGTTTTTCAGTGACCTACAAAGTTAAAATCCATTTGCCTTGTGGTAGAAGAGAAGCATCATGGGAGAAGCTTTAAGAAGGTGAGGGTGTAGAAAATTTTATGAGCTTATGTTATAAATAATTCATTATTTTTGTTTAGGGTTAAAAACTAATGGGTTCACACATGTATGTTTTTGTACTTTGTTCTTGTTCTCCCTGACCCCTCTACCATCATTCTCTCCTGTCTTCCTCCCCTTCCTAGTGGTATAAATGCATTTTTGGATTACAAAGTCAATTCCATCAACAGGTATTCTCTGAGTATCAGTGTCCTGTACTGTCTTGGAGAAGCAGGGAAGCAGAGTAAAAGGCTCACACATTCCTTCAGCAAAACTTGGATTAGAATCAGGACAGGTAGATGCACCAATGCTTAAAAGGAGTGCGCTGCCTGTTTGAGAACAGGCAATAAAAGAAAACTGATTATTCTTGGGGAGCCAATCCTGGCTGACATCCCCATTTGATCTATTTTGTAAAAACATTTAGACCTTTGTATGGAGAGGAAAGGCCTAAATTTTTCCAGCCCAGAAAACCTGTATTGTAATATGTATATTTTAATTTTAAAGTGCTGATATTCTTCTCAAAGGGTTACAACAATTTACAGTTAAACCATTAACAAGTGGATAGCCTTTCCCACACAATTCTACTATCAATGGAAGATACAATTCTGTGATTTCTGTAAATATGTCCTGTCCAGCAGGGCATTAAACAGAGGTCCGGGGAAATCACCTAAAAGACAAGATGGGAGACAGGCGAATGCAAAGAACAAGCGGCTTGTCTATAGGCTGATCAAACCGTAATTTTTACTTTTTTACACAGGGGTTATATACACAAAAAGGCAGGATGTGGGGAAGGGGATGACGCAGGAGCGTAGGTGTTCAGGGGGAGTATAGATATCTTTCAGAACAGAGTATCAGCTGGTGAAGGTTCAGGGGACAGATCACTATGACTCTGCCTATGATTCACTTGTCCTTGTCTAAGTTGGTACTATCCTCCAAGGTTACCTATCTACTAGGTCTATGACAACTCAGGCTGGCAAATTTCCACCAAAGCTGCTTGTTTGCAATAGCTTCTAGCCATCTGTTTCAGTGTTTTCCACAGAGACCCAAGACTTTGTGTTAGCAGTCATGTGTGTCAGGACTATTGCTGATTTTAGGCCTATGGCTGATTCTAGGCCTTCAGTGTTTAAGCAGGGCTGTCCCCTGACAAATATGTGCATTCTAATATTAGCATATCATCTGAGATTCCTTACCTCTGTTTAAAAGCTATCCCTATATCCTGCCATCTTAAGGTTTTTTTGTTGCTGTTTGGTTTTGTATTTTGGTTGGTTGGTTAGTTAATTGCTTTTAGCTGTGATAGGGATTGAACCTACAGTCCATGCATTTGAAGGAAGCCCTCAGCCACGGAGCTACAGTCCCAACTCTATTTTACCATCTTACACTTTTTACTTTTTTATTGCTTATTTACGTATTATTGCAGTAACTGTTGTATTTCACATTCACTGTGAATATTTCCCAGTCTAACGCTAGTCATGATTTCTTTGATTGTGTGTATAATTTTCCCCCTTCCCTTCTCACTCTTGCTCCGGGCCCCACTTGCTCCAGGCCCTGCTCATTATGGCCCTGCTTGCTACGGACCCCTTGCTACAGCCCATTTGCTACCGCCCGAAGTACGCTGTAGCTGTCTTCAGACACCCATATGAAGGCATCAGATCCCATTACAGATGGTTGTGAGCCACCATGTGGTTGCTGGGATTTGAACTCATGACCTCCTAAAGAGCAGTTGGTACTCTTAACCGCTGAGCCACCATCTCACCAGCCCGTGTGTATAAATTTTGGGGGAAAAAAAAAAGTCTATATACACATAAGATATATACATAAGGGTTTGTAGAGGACATCACTGTTCCTATAGAGGATTTCTGGATTTGAGTTTGAGTTTTTAGCCTGACATGGTGGTACACATCTGTACCTCCTGATAGACGCATGAGAGCCAAGAGTTCAAAGTCCTCTTTTGCTATATAGCAAGTTCAAGACATCCTGGCCTACATGAGAACCTTTCTCAGAAACAAACAACAAATAAAAACAGGGCTGTAGAGATGTCTCAATAGTTAAGAGCACTGGCTGCTCTACCAAAGGACCCAGGCTGCACCTACATGGCAGCTCACAGCTGTCTGTAACTCCAGTTCCAAGGGACCCAACACCCTCACATAACACCAGACATACATACAGAGAAAACCTGAGAACACATAAAAGTAAATATAAGTAAAAAATTATTTTTAAAACAACAACAAAAGTAAAATAACTCAGCAGTTAATAATGCCTCCTGTTCTGGCAGAGGACCAGAGTTCAGATACCAGCACTCCCCGAGATCTGGCGACCTCTTCTGGCCTCCCTAAGTGCCTGCTCACAAGGCATCCATTCATACAGACACACATACAAAAAAATTAGAATCAAAATAAGTATTAAATAGATAAACACTAACTTTCTGGGCAGGGCTGAAGCTTCACGGCCAAGCACATACCCTGTATCACAATGGGGGAATGTTCCGCTGGTCTTTGAGGACATGTGTATTTTCATAGACTTTTTTCTTTACGAATTATACCAGTCATTGTTTACATTTTAACCTTGCCGGACGATGAAGCACCGGACCCAGTTCTAATCTTTCTAGATTGTTGTGCCAAAACCTTTGGCCCAATAAGCCTTCTTTGCTTCTGAGCTAGGAGACCAGGGTGTGGCACTTGGAACCTCAGAGGACACAGCATTCTCTCTGCCCCATTTCTGTCAACCCATTCTTTCCTGTCCCAGTTACCGTTTCTTTTGCTTTTTCATCTATAAGATATTATAGAGTCAATCATCCTAATTGAAAGGGCTCAATTCACTGAACCCAATTAAATGCATCCTGAAAACAAAGCTCCAAAGGCTTGACTGTCTGATTTTACTTGGTAATGGTGGATGGAATCGGTAATGTTTGTGAGGTAGAACTTTTCCATAAAAGTTTCCATTACCACAGCTGGCCCTGTGTCTGGTCCTGCCTTCTCATCCAGCCCGGATCTCCTGATGAAGGACCTTGTCCCTTAGCACCCGCAGATCTTTGCAGCTCCCTGAAGCTCCCACAGCGCTCTGCAGCACCCGCCACACCAGCAGCTCCCCACCCGCATCATTTACATCACCCTCCCCCGCAGCTCCCACAGCACCCGCAGCACCCACAGCACCCTCCCCGCAGCATCTGCAGCTCCCGGAAGTTCCCACAGCATCCGTAAGGCCACTTTGTCTTCCTGCTTCGCAGCAACAGGGCTGAGAATTGGCCACACAAGATAGCAGTGGTGCCAACATCTAGATCATTCCCTACCAGAGTCCCTCGCGGTCACTCCAGACCAGACACTGTGGCCATGCAGAAGCCCCCAAATACAAGTGTGGGCACAGGATGTAGAGAACAGAGACAAGCGCAGAGTCCCCATGGAGACCTTTGGTGAACTGAGTGCCACAGGAATGTGGCACATGAGACTGGAGGAGAAAGGGCTAGAGCCCTGAACCTCTTGCTAAGGAGCTCCCAGGTCCTGGACTCTCGCTTATTCTCTGTTGCTTTCATGTTCGAGTGTTTATCTTCCTCTATATGTAAAAATAACGGATTCATCTCAGCCCTTATGAACTTTGAACTTTCACCTTTTAAACATTCCCTGTTCACGTCAAGAAGTTAGAAACCAAGCTCTCGGTCTTGATCCATTTTCTGTTGCTCAGCTCCCTATCACCGTAACAGATACCGGAAGTAACCTAGAAACGAAGAGAAAGAATTGTCACACTCAACCTTTCAGAGATTCTAGTTCTTGATAAGCTCTGTCTGCTGCCTGGAGGCCTGTGTGGGTCCATCACGGAGAGCATAGATGAAGAAACAAAATCCTTGACTAGAAAGCCAAAGAGAGATGAGGAAGGGATCTACCTGGATGCCACATTCCACTTGAAGGATATTAACTCTAGCAACCTGCAGGCTTCCCACTCCGCCCCATCTTTGCCATCAGCTGTTCACACCGGAACCTCTGAGGGTGCCTGAAATCTGTAGTGTGGCACTACATCTGGAGTTGTTTGTTGGGACAAAAGTTCTGCAAGGGTGTAGGAGGCACAGATGTCCCTGTGTTCACAGATAAGCATCAGGGAACCAGGCATGTTAAATTCACAGGGTTGTTCCTTCAAAGGAAGGAATCCGTAATCTGTTACCCACCCAGGAAGCTGGGAGCAGACATAGCTAATAACCTGGTGACCTTTGTAGTATCTATGTGGCTGAGACCACACTGGATCCTCCCCCAGACCTAACTGTGAGCTCGTCAATCTAGAAATCCTGCCTTTATGGAAGGTGTCACATGTAGTAAATCTATAGAACCCATCTTTATGGAAGAGGTCTCACATACTTTTGTTGTGCCAAGAAAGTGTTTGATCCACCCCCCCCCCAAAAAAAAAAAAACCAGACAGGAGCCTAGCTAGCTGGGGCCCCTCCAACGCACCTCTGTCACACAGGACAGTTTTGGTGGTGGGGATCCACGAATATCTATCAGGGCAGGGCTTTGTAATAAGCAGCAAGTTGAGGGGTAAGTGTGCAAGCATCTAATTGGAAAGCTACTGTGGCCTTTAACATAATTGGCTGGTGCTCGGAGTCATATCATAAACTTAACTTCTGCTCCCTTCTGCATTGGTAGTTTTAGGCAACAGCTGGGGGTGCAGGTTTATTGGGGGAATAACCTGGAGATGCTGGTCTTGTTGAGAAAACCTAGAGACTGGAGCTAGACTGGGGTTTTGTTGGGGGTGGGGAACAACTTGAAAACTAATGCTAGGTACCAGCCTGTTAGTTTACTTGAGTTCAAACTTAGGTCAGGTTCTCTAAAATGGAATCTGAACCTAAAAGATGTGGCCTCTCACTTTACAGAGAGCTTAGGTGTTGTCATGTCTTAAGCTTCATTGTGCACATGGGACTGAGTTAATTATCACTAGGAAAGTTTTAACTAAATCGTACTGTGATTAAACATGCCTAAAATAAACTGCTCAAAGTCAGACTCCCGAAGTTTGAACCAACACTGGCTACTACAGTTCAACAGTTACTCACCTTCAGATTGTTACTCTGCTGACCACGGTGGTCACAGAGACCCCTGCACAAGGGACAGCCATGGTGGCTGTCTCTGATGCTCCTGGCTGGAGGGAGGCTCTGAAGGGGCCTGAGGTGATGCATGGGAGCACGTGGTGAGAAAAACTAAGCATTCTAAGTCTCTCTTCCTGTTCTCGGAAAGCCATTAATGCATTCGTCATGTGGCCCCTCTCCCATGACCTCACCCAACCCTTGTTATGTCATGAAGGCTACACCTCCAAAGAGCATTGTCAGGTAAATGTAGGGACTGGATTCCCAACAATTAATTTTAAGAGACAGTTAAACCATGTTGTGCCCCCCAACCCTACCCTGATTAAATGAAGACACCCCAGATTCTCTAACCCTCTGGGCTTGGCATCCCAACCCACTCTCTCCAACCCCACAGGCAGAGGTGGTGGGAGTACACAGGGAGAAGCATCAGTTGCTATCTTGGACATCACCCAGCCTCTCCACCTTTACTTCCTGAGCTCCCCCCACCCCCACCCTCATGGCATCCAGGGCTTTATTTTTCTTCCTTCCAAGATTCAAGTGTAGTGCTCCGTCTACTGCTAGCTTCTCTTTCTCCTCTACTCCTACTGGGTCTTTTCTATTGTATTGGCTTTCCATGCATTCCGGTGGTCCTGGACCACTGTGGTAACCGAGGATGCCACAGGGACATATTTAACACTGGGTGTCCCAAGTCATTGGATGGACAAAGCTCATGTCCATGTCCCCTAAGACCTTAAGGACACAAGCCTCCTGGCTCTCCCTCAGCAGGTCCACAGTGGGTTCTGAAAGCATGGAGCTTTACATTTCTCCTGGGAAAAAGCCCAAGGACACTTGTTGAAGGCTGAATTGGGTTCTCCACATCACATGCTAGAGGCCTAACCTCCAGGACCTCCAACTATACCGATAATCAGACTATCTTTAAAGAGATGACAGAATTAAAGTGGGATTGCAGGTATGCAGCGCTGTGCTGGCTTTATCAGGGTATTGGGGATAGGACTCGGGGCCTTTTGCATCTAAGCAAGTGTTCCCTGAACTAGCCACATAGCCAGCCCTAATCATTTTTTTTACTGAGTACTTAGAACTGCAGGAGTAGGCCTTGCTTCTGAAATATTTACTTCTCAGGTACAGAGACCTGAGTCTCAAAGCTCTCGTTACAGAAAAGAGATGGGGTGTGGGGAGCATGATGGGGGAGCAAGAAGAGCTTTTCTGGCCAGAGAATGGAATCCCAAGCCAGCACCTCCACCCCAGGGTGGGCTTCAGGGCTTTGGATACATTGTAAGAATGAGGAAAAACTGGCGAAGAAGGGAGAAATCAAATCATCATGTCTTTTTCTGGGCATAGGCAGAGAGACCTTTGGGGCTCTCAGGGGCCACTTCCTTCCTTCCTCTCACACTGTTTGTGTCACAGGTGCTGGTGGGTGACTCAAGCTTTGAGGTGAGAAAGATAAGGCCTCAGCAAGTCCTTATCAAGTTAACCCTCTACTCCAGTTTGGGGACAACACGTCTCAAATGCCAACCATGTCTACATACAAACTCCTGACCAATGGCTCCCAGTGTGACCTTCAACTTTTAACATCTTTAAGTCAACGAAAAGCTGTGGAGGCTTGCCGGCTTGTTTAGGTTTTTCCACAGTACCAAGGCAGGCCTTCCAGACCAGAGTGACACATTAGGCTGTCCTCCACAATGCCCTGAAACCTCCTGCAGCTCTTAGACAAAGGAGTGGCCTCCAGATGAGGATGGCTAATTATTCGAGTTGTCTGGATAGCTTGAATTCTGAACTAGCTGCCTTACTGGATTTCTAGTTCTCAAGAGGGTTTTGTGGTGGAGTATCTTCCAGATTCCCACTCAACCCCAGCAAGTCAAAGACACAAGTGCTCGCTGGTCTCCCCCAACTTTTCCATCACCCCACTTCATAATATGGTTTAAGGAGTCTGTGCGGTCCCCCAGCAGTGGGCACAAGATTATCAGACAGACAAATGAGGATGTGCACAGGCAGTGTTCTCTAGAGGACCAGAACCAACAGAATAAGTGTATATTAAAAGAGAATTTGTTAGATTGGCTTGCACAACAATGGCTGCCTTACCCCAAAGAGTCTAAGAACCTTGTAGTTGTCCATGCAGTGAGGTTGGATGTCTCAATAATCCCAACCTGGCACTGAAGGCTCAGAGAGTTCCTGGAGAGCTGCTGGTCTTCAGGTCACATTGGAAGCCTGAAAGAGCTGTGTTCTAGAATGTGAAGGAATCAGCAGAGGCAGAACAGAGTAGATGAAAATGCCAGAGAGAGTGAAAACAAGCAGGCAAAAGCAAAGTTTTTTTCTATCTCTTTTCAATCTGAGCCGACACCAGAAGGAACAAGCTTGGTATCCTGGGGCTCCTATTTCAAATACTTGAATCAATAAAATAAAATAATCCCTCACTAGAGAGTTCAGTGGTTTGTCTGTTGCTTGATCCCAGATCCTTGCCAAGTTTAGTCACCACACAGAATAGACATGGGGTAGGGAGATTAGGGTGTGTGGCCAGTCCTCACTGACTGTGGGACCAATAGAATAAGTTTGCAAATACTTGCCATTGCTGAGACCATGGAATAGGGCCAGCTACCTCACACACTGGCCCTGCTACCTCACATATTCCTGCTATGGTGCCATCCCCATCACAAAGAACTATATCTTCTCACACCGTAAGCCCAGATAAACCCTTTCTCCCCTAAGTTGCTTCTTTTCAGTTATTTAATTACAGCCATGAAAGTACCGACTTGGCCTTCTTGTCAGGTATTTAATCACAGCCATGAAAGTAAGTAACGACTTTGCTTGGATGCTGGCAGCAGCAGAGGTAGGCGTTCCTCTACTTCTATTCTGGAGAAACTCACAACCCTACCCAGGAACCACATACATAACTAAGATTCACTCAGGTAACCTATACCTACAAGTCTGGGGTGGGGTGTAATATCTGTTAAGGCAAATGCATTGGTTTAGTACGCTTTATTCTTGATAAGAGAAGGCAGGTAGGCAACATTTATTCAGCACCTGCAGGATGCTTAATCTTGAGCTACGTCCCTGACAAATGTCACTTCAGCTAACACTCTCACATCTGCACCTTCTGCTTTTCCTCCCTGGCTTATTCCAATACCTGACAGTATTAGTAATTAAACAGAGTCCCTGGCCACCTCCAGCTACAAGCTTCTGTACAGCAGTTTCTTCTCTGAGCTGAATTTCCAAGGATGAGAAGGTCCTAGTTAGGGCGACCATTGCTGTCATGAAGCACCATCACTGAAACAAGCTGAGGAGGTAAGGGTTTATTTGGCTTATGCTTCCACATCACTGCTCATTGAAGGAAGTCAGGACGGGAATTCACACAGGTCAGGAACCTGGAGGCGGGAGCTGATGAGAAGCCATGGAGAGGAGCTGCTTACTAGCTTGGTCATCATGGCTTACTCAGCCTACTTTCTTATAGAGCCCAGGACCACCAGCCCAGGGATGGCCCCACCTACAATGGACTTGGTCCTCCCACATCAATTACTAATTAAGAAAATTCCTCACAGGAAGGCTTGCCTGCAGCCCAATCCTACAGAGGCATTTTCTCAATTGGACTCCCCATTTCTCAGATGACATAAAACTATCCAGGACAGACGGACAGAAAGACAGAGAAGCTGTGCCTGACCCAATGACTGAACTTGGAGATATGATGAGTTAAAATGTTGTGGGCCGGAGACAAATTACCTTGGGCTATTTGAGCCTCTTCGACAGCCATCTGTTGTTCACCCCTGTCTCTGACACAACATCCTTGTGACTATCAAGACCTTGCAGTGTAACCTTAACAGACCGGACTTCACGAGTCCAGAAGCTAAGCATGTCATTAGACAGCGTCTGAAACCCGTGGCAGAGATTCCTTCTATTTTCTTGTAACTACCTATTGCAGACCCTATCCATGTATTGATTTATAATTTTCCTTGTTCTGTAATTTAAAAAACTCATGTAACTGTAGAAACTTAAGATTAAAAAGAAGCTCTGATTTCGGTTTTAAACTCAAACGTTAACTTCCCCCAGGGACACATCCCGGGAGAAGCACACTTCAAAGACTCAAACAAACATTCCAGGTTGAAAGACTCAAGATAGGAGTTTATTAAAGAGACGGGCCCTTAACACAGTAAATCTGGGTAAACAGAAGCCACTTAAGCTGACCCTCTTTGTTGTAAAAGGTAAGTTGCAAATTTGAGTTACTTAGAAACCGGGCCTGAGAACGAAAACCAGGCCTGGGAATGGCTGTTTGAAATTTAGCCTTTGTGGTTATTCTTTAATTGTAGCTGGGCAGTGGTGGCAAACGCCTTTAATCTCAGCACTTGGGAGGCAGAGGCAGGTGGATTTCTGAGTTCAAGGCCAGCCTGGTCTACAGAGTGAGTTCCAGGACAGCCAAGGCTACACAGAGAAACCCTGTCTCGAAAAAACAAAAAAAAAAAACAAAACAAAACAAAACAAAAAAAAAAAGAGGTAATTGTATAACTGCCCTTGTAAATTCTGTAAAAATGGTATATAAGTTACCCTTAGCTTTAATTCGAGGTTCTTCTTGCCTGCATGCAGGAGAACCCCAGTATACTGGTTGTCATCTTATCATCTTATCATCAATAAACCTTATGTTATTGCAGCGAATCCCGTCTGTGAGTGTTTCTGGGGGAGCGTGGCCCCTGGATTTGGATCTTTAGGTCCAACATAACCACTTCCACAGTAGAACACTTAATTTGGAGAAATCTGAATGGGTGTTCCTGGGGCTCAGTCGCTCACATTTGAATCTAGAATGAACGATCTCTTATCCCCTTTGAGGTAAGAGCTACACCAAACAGACACTTTCCCTCCAGCAGGGAGTAGGAGGAGCATGAAGCAGAAAATGACCGCCTGGGGAGAGACCCTGGCCAGGGTTGCTGAGCTTCAACAGAACTGAACTTCAAAGAGGAGATCTCAGACCTGTTTCGTTGCCTGCAAGTCATGGAATATGGCTGCCATGTGTCATCACCAAGTTCTGGCAGGCTTTCTGGTGATGCAGGCGTGTTTGAGTGAGTCATCTCTGCTCCTTTGAGTGACTCCTCATGCATACTTCTATGTTCAGTTCAGTAACCTCATCACGCAAAGACAAAAACAAAACCCACCTCAATGGTGCATCCGGTTGGACTGTGGTGTAACCCTTGCTTTGCTCTGGCACTGGTCCCTTTTCTCGGGTGAGTACCTGTGTGTTGCATCTACTCAGGAAAAGTTTCTTATAATACATTCATTTCCCCTATCCTCCCAAAAAGACCTGATAGAACCAAACATGGCGGGCAGAGTGACTGCATGACCCCAGATATGCACAGCAAGACACACACCAGAGGCTGAGCAGCCTGAATGGGGGAGAATCTGTCGGGGAAATCCCAATATGACTGTATTTTCCTATGTGGTCACACAACAGGTATTCCCCCATTGCATCCCCACCACCAAGAGCGGCTTCTGGAATGCAGAAGATGTTGAGTTTATTGTTGGGTTTTTGTTGTTTGTTTTGTTGTTTTGTTTTGTTTTGAATGCACTGTCATCAAACCCAAAGGAAACTCCATTTTCCCAAATTCTAGTGGCTAGACAAAAGCCAACATTCCTCAGGAACTTGTGAAATTGGTTCTGCTCAACCAAAAGAAGCCATTTCCCTTATGACTGACAGAAGGAACAAATGGTGGTGCCTATTAGTATACCAAGGAACATGTGGGCCTCTGGGTTCCCTCTGTATCACAAGTACCACTGTACATTTCTGCGTCCACCCTGCTCTTCTCAGCTCTTCTCATGTCCTTTTCTACCCTAAACTTCTCCAACTCCTGGGCTTCCCCAACCCTCGCCACCACGCCACCCCCTC
The DNA here is from genome assembly GCA_030674055.1 of Rhabdomys pumilio. Classification (NCBI taxonomy): domain Eukaryota; kingdom Metazoa; phylum Chordata; class Mammalia; order Rodentia; family Muridae; genus Rhabdomys; species Rhabdomys pumilio. Next base: position 12,476,324 of record JANHMN010000006.1, on the reverse strand, counting down.
CGGCTACTCATGCTCCTTATAATCCTGCTGTATTGTCTGTGATTGCTCTCTCTCTGTCTTCCCCTTCTTCCTGTTCTTTTTGCCTTCATCTTTCACTGCCTTCCCCACCTCTGCCCTACTCCTGCCTTCTCTTGTGGTCCGGTCCACTCAGTCTATTACTTTCTAGCTTGGAACTCTTCTAAATGCCTCTGGATATCTCTCTCTCTCTCTCTCTCTCTCTCTCTCTCTCTCTCTCTAATATCTACAATAAAAACCTTCCCCTTTACCATACCTTGGAACATTAATATCATCACTTTATATATCTGTGACTGATTTATGGTCAGTGCCATTAAATGTTTAGGAGATTGAGGCTTGGAGACGCCACTGTCCATGATGATCAACCGTGTGTGTCAGTTTCATTAGATCATGATTTGGACAAACACTGGTGGAGACCCTGCTCTGGCCGTATTTATTTGTTTACTTTATGGTACTAGTCATTGAACACAGGTCTTGTGTACGTCAGGCAAGCCTTTACCCCAACCTCCTATGGCAGTATTCTGAAGATATGACTAGCATTACAACAGTAGGTTTCAAGTAAAGCTGATGAGCTTCCGGGACCTGGATGCGATTCATCCAATCAGCTCTTTGAGAGCAAAACCTGAAAGCAGAGATGGAAAAAAAAGGGGGGGAGTGGAGGAACAGACAGGATCTCAACAGCCTGAGAGACTGCTTTATTGGAACAAGAACCCCCAACCTTTTCATGGGATGGGGGTTGAATTCATTAGAGGAACTAGGACACACACACACACACACACACACACACACACACACACACACACACTCTGAATGAAAAAAAAATGAAATAAAATGGAAGGATATGGCTGCTCTTGGGTATGGTGGAAGAGAAAGTTTATTGTGAATAAAACGGAAAGCATGACCCTGAGCTGTATGAGAAGAGGGAAGAGGGGAAGGGGGAGGGGAAGAGGGAGGGGAGAGAAGGAACCAGGAGAAGAAGCCAAAGAGAGAAAAAGGTAAAAGGGGGCAGGTAACCAGAACAGCTTGATTATGTAGGGATGAGTCTCTTGGCTAAGGGCAGCCTAGCCCCTGGGGTGGAGAAGTAGGGGGCTGACAGCCATATCCTGTAATAGGTAGAGACTGCAGGACGCTGAGAGGCCAGGTCAGACATACACACACACACACACACACACACACACACACACACACACACACACAGAATGGGGTGGGTTATTTTGATACCTAAGCATGTTGCTTCAGCAGGTGAAGCAGATTAGTCCGGCTGGAGCCAAGCAATTATTTATAGCCAGAAGCTATTGCCTAGTACAGCCTGACTCAACTTCTCATGACCTGAGGCTATTATCCAACAAAAGACAGGGCAAGCTGGCCAGTGAGACTAGCCATATGAAAAAAATGTACATGCATGCATGTGTGCCATGGCCATACACAGGTTTAGATTCATGGAAAATCATATGTGTACACACACACACACACACACACACACACACACACACATAGAAAAAAGAAGAAATAAAAAGATAATTGTAGCCACAAGAAGCCAGTTCCTTCTTGGCAAGTAACCAGAGTGCCCAACAGGAAGGAAGTCCTGGCTGCAGGGAATGTAAAACAGTCAAGTAAAAAGCCAGTAAGAAGCAGGAGACTGCACGCAGAGAACGCCCTGGGAGAGGGATGAGGCAGATTGGTTCAGAGGTAGTACATTATCTCAATTGATAACTCACACTGTCAGTTACAGACTGAACTCCTGTTCTATGCTTCGCCACCCTCCCCCTTTCTCACTACTGCACTTGACTAGAGACAGAGTGAGACAAAGCCCGCCTACCTCGGGATTCCTGAGCACGTTTCCCCACCCCTACACTCTGGAATGCCAAGAAATAGAATAAGACGAAGCCCACCTACCCTGGAACTCCCCTAATGTGCTTTAAGTTGGGCCTGCAAGCTCACTTCAAGGTCTATCTATCTTGGTAATGGGAGACCCCAGCATGCCGGACGTCTACAGAATAAAACACTCTTTGTGTTTACATACTATTTAAGTCCGAGGTATCAGGATCGTGGACCCTTACACCTGGAAGGCACAGCATGTGCCATATGCAGTGGAGCAGTGCAGGTAAGATTTTCTAGTGCTCTGCAGTTGCTGGCTGCAAAAATTGGTCTTTGTCCCTGTTTCTTCACTTACACTCCAGAGTTTCCTGGACTCTTCAAAATAAAACATGTTCTTTGTATCCTATTGACTGATGGCTGAACCTCAGACAGCTTCAAGGGGGAGATCACCAGAAAGACCAAGGCAAGGGTTAGAGTTGAAACTTTCAGACCCAGTCCCAACCTCCAGGAACAAGCAGCTGAAGACTCAGTTGCTCACCAGTGGCCAGTAATGGATTTAGCCACATCTGTAGAATGGGCCTCCACAAAAACTCTACTCAGAGCTCTAGTGAACCTCCAGAAAGCTGAATACCCAGAGAGAGGGTCTTAGAGCTGTTTGCCCCATCACACCCCAGGCCTGTAAGCTTGGAGTCCCTTCCCTCATATCTTACCCGGACATGCCTCTCATCTGACAGGTTCTTTCTGTATTCGTTATAAGAATTTCTGTGAGCTATTCCAGCAAACGAACTGACCCCAGGGGGGGAGGGCCCAGTTTATAACAAGTCAGTCATTTTGTAACAAGGTTTGGTAAAAACCTGAGCCTTGTGATGGGGATCGAGGGATGTGGGGAGGTCTTTAAGGGAGGTGAGGTCTTGGAACTGAGCCCTCAGCCTATGGGGTCTCACACCACCTTCTAGCAAACAATAGTGTAATGGTCAGGTTGGATTAGAAGACCCTCAGCTGTCATCTTCTCAAGAGCTGCTTGCTCCATGTGGGGAGAACTCTCACATATTTGGTCATAGAAGCTGTGACAGTGTTGTCAACTTGACGGGATCTGAGCTTGCATCTGAAAGCAGAGATGGAGAAAAACGGGCTAGAGGAGCACGTGGACTCAATGGTGAAACATCGAGGGGCCCCAGGGAAATAGGAGATGGGATGAGGGTTGTCTTAATTAGGATTTTACTGATGTGAACATCAACCATGACAAAGGCATCTCAGGTTCAGAGGTTCAGTTCATTATCATCAAGGCAAGAATATGGCAGCATCCAGGCAGGCATGGTACAGGAAGAGCTGAGAGTTCTACATCTTCATCTGAAGGCTGCTAGCAGAATACTGGCTTCCAGGCAGCTAGGATGAGGGGTTTGTTTGTTTGTTTGTTTGTTTGTTTTGGTTTTTTGAAACAGGGTTTCTCTGTATAGCCCTGGCTGTCCTGGAACTCACTCTGTAGACCAGGCTGGCCTCGAACTCAGAAATCCACCTGCCTCTGCCTCCCAAGTGCTGGGATTAAAAGCATGTGCCACCACCGCCCAGCTAGGATGAGGGTCTTAAAGCCCACACCCACAGTGACACAACTACTCCAACAATACCACACCTCCTAACAGTGCCACTTCATGGACCAAGTGTATTCAAACCATGTCAAGGGTTCATTTAGAGGGGCTAGGACAGAGAGACAGATACACACACACACACACACACACACACACACACACACACACACACACGCAGGGGGGGGGTAGTTGCCCGGAAGTTATAGCTCTTTTGTGTATGGTTTGACTGGGAACAGGGTAGGTTGTGTTTGATACCCAGGCGTGTTGTTTCTTCAGGTGAAGGAAAGCAGTCAGGCCAGGGCCAAGCAATGATTTATGGCTAGAGGCCATTGCCCAGTTCATCCTGACTCAACTCCTTATGACCTGAGGCTATTACCCAACAAAAGGCTATTTGTTATTCTACAAACCTCTGAACAGATCTATGAGGAATTTTCTAAATTGGGTCAACCAAGTGGAAAGACCCACCCTAACTGTGAGTGACACCATTCCATGGGCTGGGGTCCTGGACTGAAAGAGGAGGAAGCAAACTGAGTACAGGAGTTCCTCTGTGGCCATGTCTTCCCCACAAATTGGCTGTAAACCTAGAACTGTAAACCAAAAGAAATCTTCCTCCATTTAAACCGCTTTCGTGCGGCATTTTATCAGAGCAAGAGAAATAAAAAGTAACATTCGAAAACTGTGTGTATCGCTGAGTGCATAGGAGAAACAGAGGGTGTGACAATCCTCACGCCCTCACAGGCTCTGCAGAATACAAGGGGGACAGCAGAGGCCTGGCACTGTGAGTGGGCGTGTACTCCTTGAAAGGTCACGGGATTCTTTCCTCTGGACAATGGGCCTTGGCTAGGTGTCAGGTTAAAACCCTGAGAACATGAGGGATGGATACATACCTTGCAGTAGAACACACAGAGATGATTGCTTTTACCCATATTTCAGAGCCCTGGAGACACTTGGAGATACCTGGGATGGGAGGGTGGGCACTGTCTTGCTTGGTAAAGGGAGCCACCACCGCTGGAGTTCAGGCACTAATGAGACATGCTGATGCTCATTTCAGAAGCACCTAGAGGGCTTGTTAGTCGACACTCTTTTTTTTTTTTTTTTTTCTCTAAAATAGGCTCACGTTGCCCAGACTAGCCCACAGTTCACTATGCAGTCGTCAAGGATGGACCTTGAACTTTCTGACTCACATGTTCCAATCACGTGTGCTGGGACTACAGGCCTGCACCATCACACCTGGTTTTTGTGGTGCTCGGGATCAAACCCAGAACTGTGTGCGTGTTAGGCTCTCCCAGTTGAACAACATCCGGGTCCTCCATAACCATTAGCATGGATCCTTGGAAGATAGGTAGTGTCTTCCATCTGCAAAGAGTCAGAGCCAGCTCAACATGTCCTGTATCAGGAACCGACAGCTCTGAACAAAAACTGAGGCAGCCTCAGAGTAGGATGTGACCAGTCAAAACAGGAAAGCAACCCTCAGGCTACACTGTTGCAGATACTGTCAGGAGATCTGGAAACCCTTCTGATCCCTATTATCCACCCCCCTTTGTCTTCCCCTCCCCCACCCTCTCCCCAGCTAAGGTGAATTTGAGGGTAATTGGAGATGGCAGCTAACTGGTATGCAGAAACATTCCTCCGTGGGCTCCCATGACTGGATCTGCCCTGCTGGAGGGCAGCCATAAATACTTCTCTGCTTGCATAGTTCAGGCCTGTGAAAAATCAGAGCTGAGAAGTGCCTTACCCTCTTTCCAAAAAAAAAAAAAAGCTACTTGAACTCTAACCTCTGCAGTTCTCCCCCTCCTCTCTGGCCCACTCTCAATCTGTTCTCTATTATCTCACTTCGGATCCATGTGTGTGCATTGCTAGATGGGGATGGGGAGAGGGCGGGGCAAGGGCGGGGATGTCAGCCATCCATCAAAGTACTGCCCTGAAAACTTATGAAGAGATTGAAGAGATGCTCTTTTGGGGGTTCAGCTGAGGCTCCTCCTTTTGGCCAGGCTGTACAGCTCCAGCCTATTAGAGGAATGTGGGGCTTTAGAATGTATCCTGCCTGACGTTTTCTGTGTCACCAGCATCTCCTGAGAGTGAGGCTGAGCTGCAGTAATGATTGACTCCCTCAGCTGAGGCGCTCACATCCCTCTAGTCCCCAGAGTCTTTTTAGCCAGTCCGATACTCAGCTGCCACATGTGTGTTCCCGAACAGGGAGGGTTTCCCACAGTTCTGGAATTCTTGATTATGTATGCATCTGCGTGGGAAGCCGACCAAGTGGCCTGGTACGTTTCATACCATTCCAACCAGCTGTTTCCAATCAGTCAGAGTTGTGGCTGGGTGAGGCTTGGGGCTCTTTCTTCCCCTTGGGACGTGCAGTGCAGCATGTACTATCAGCACTCAGGTGTCTGCTTGCTTGATCAAGTCTGGAGGGGGTGGAGATATACCTCAGATAACTAAGAGCACTTACTGCTCTTGCAAAGGACCTGGGTTTAGTTCCCAGCGCCTATGTCTGGTGACTCACAGTAAGCTGCGAACCCAGCTTCTGACCCCTCTGGTCTCCATTGACACCTACACTCAAGTGTGAGCGCACACACAATACTTAAAAGTAAAAATAAATCATTTTTGTAAAATAGTGAAAGACACTTGAAAAAAGCCAGGAAGACCATGTCTAGACCGTTGGCAGGTAGGGTGCTCCTCAGTGTGGCCTCAGAAAAAAACTGAGAGTCTCGGGGAAAACTTACATGGGAGAAGAGTGCATGCTGCTGCCTGAGAGTATAAGTTTTACTTGAATGTTACATCTGAATATCCTGTGTCCCCAAAAAATTGCTTTAAAAAATACAGTTTTTCTTTTCACCAATTTCTAACCACAGTTGCACATTTCTTCCCACGGTGAATGTGGGTGACAAGCCATGGTCGTATCAGCGGCTTTGTCAGTAAAAAAGGTCTTCATTGTTTATCATTCCTTGAAGTGGTGTTTAGTCTCAGTGGTGACATTGTTAGTCAGCAGCAGACTACCCCGAGAGGTTATTCACTGAGTTAGTAAAGCCTGTGTGTGTGTGTGTGTGTGTGTGTGTGTGTGTGTGTGTGTGTTAGAGAGAGAGAGGGAGAGACAGAGACAGATATATATCTATGGGCCAGCATTAAACAGTTAAGTGCTGGCCGTGCAAGCATAAGGGCCAGAGTTTGGATCTCTAGAAACCCACATAACTGCTGAATGGGCATGGTGGCCCATCTCTAATCACAGTCTCTGGAGATGAAGAGAAAAGCTTCCCCAGAACAAGCTGGGTATTGGGCCTCCACATGTGTGTATATGTGTGCATGCACACCCACCTGTATATGCACTCACAAATGCAAAGACATGTGTACCCACAGATATACATGCACACCACAAATACATTCAGGCACAAAGGAAATGCACAGGATAAAGTGTCATTTTATGCCATAATAGTAATTTTCAATAAGATGGATATTCTTTTGGATGGTCAGAGGCACGTGCGTGCACACGTGTGTGTGTGTGTGTATGTGTGTGTGTGTGTGTGTGTGTGTGTGTGTGTGTGTCTGTGTCTGTGTTTGGTACATGTGTGCATACATATGCATGCAAAGGCAGAAGAACAACCTCAGGTGTCATCTTCAGAAACTCTGTCCACCTCTTTTGAGACATGATCTCTCGCTAGCCTGCAACTCACCAGTTAGGCTAGACTGAGTGCTCAGTGAGCTCCAGGGAGTCTCCTGTGTTCCTTCCCCTCCTCACTGCTGGGATTACAGGTGCACAGCACTACACCCAGATTTTGTTTTAAAGATTTGTTTTTTTAAATATGTATGTTTGCCTGCATATGTGTATGTGTACCACATGTGTGCCTGGTGCCTCAGAGGTCAGAAGAGGGCATCAGATCGCACAGAACTGGAGTTCCTGGTAGTTGTAAGCTGCCAGGTATGTGCTGAAAATTGAACTCAAGCAGTCCATTGGTATTACCTGGACTGAGATGCTGAGTCATCTCTCCAAGCCCTCACGCCCAATAGAGATTGAACTTCGATCCCCATGGTTGCAAGGTGATCTATTTACTGATTGAACCATACTCCAGCCCTGTGCAGTTCCTCAATACAGATATTCCTTGACATGTAATGGGTTGTGTTCCCCGAAAGCCTATTGGAAGATAAAAATATCCCAAGTTGAAAATCCATTTAGTATACCTAGTCTATGGGTTCTGAACACGTAAGCAAACCTTGGACAAAAGCATGCAATACAAGGCCAGAATAACTCGGGGAATTTATTGCATGTTCGCGCCCTCAAAATGCTGCCACACAGCATACTATGGAGTGTTCATTGTTGTCTATCTTGTCCTAGGGCTGGTGGAGACCTGTGGCTTTAGCCATCAAGCCTGTGTGTGTGTGTGTGTGTGTGTGTGTGTGTGTGTGTGT
>JANHMN010000006.1:12445690-12468401 GCA_030674055.1 Rhabdomys pumilio | reverse complement strand
TGTGTGTGTGTGTGTGTTAGAGAGAGAGAGGGAGAGACAGAGACAGAGAGCTATATTTTGAGTTTAAAATCATCCTGAGATACATGCAATCTTATCTCAAAAGGGAAAGAAAGGAAGAAAAAATAAAGAAAATAAAAACGAATTGTTTACAGATGTGAAATTTCTGCAGTCATAGACCCAACAAAGACCTGTAGCCATAATATACACAGCATTAAAATTCAACAATTAAAAAAAGATCATTTAGGAAATGAAGGCACATGCAGGTGTTTAACCGAAGCGGGTGTGAAGACGGCTAGCAAGCACGTGGAAAGGCATTCAGGTCATTAGCTGTTCAGGCCACAGTCAAATTTCACTGCAAATTTATATCCAAATGGTTCAAATGAAAAATAAGTGTGATACCAAACACTGGTGGAGTTCCAAGGGACCTTGGCCTCTCACATATCTCATTTAATAGAAAATGAAACACATGCTCTGCAGAGTAATCTCCGGATACCGACAAGCTAAGCCTCACGTACCTTATGACTCAGCCATAGTACGATTGAGAGTTTATTCTGGAAATTTGGAGGAAAGGGAGGAGGAGGGGAGGAAGGGAGGGAGGAGGGAAGGAAAGAGAGGAAACTATTAGGATCAAACAAGCTCTCCATGCAGAGAAGTCCTCTCCAGCCAGCTTCTGAGCACCCTATAAAAAGGTTCCTTTTTCTGCAGGAAAGAAAAATGAGACTCAAAGAGAAGAATACTGGGAGGCCGGGATGGAGATCCCTGCCAACAAGGCTGGACTACCTGACTCCTGCTCTCAGTCCCCCAACTTGTACCCCTAAACTTTCCTGTGTTTATTAAACCGGCGCCTGCCTGCTTGGAGTCTTAAATGAGAATCTACCTGCCTGGCCAATTGAAAACTACCTTCCCTTGGGTGTACTGCTCAATATAGAAACACTTGTGATTTAAAGCACTAGGCAAATGATAGATTCAAGTCTGCTCAGAGTGGTGTGGGCTGTAAAGCTGAGAAAACACACGAGAAGAGAGGACTACCCCCCAGGGAAGGCTCGCAGCTACCACAGATGGTCAGTTCCAACCAGAAAACCTCACCTAGTACATTCCATATGGAGCCATGATTCCCCAAATGTACCGACCTTGCTCCAACCTGATGGCCTGGGCATTTCAATATCTTCTGTTGTGGGAGGAGGGTGACCCTCAGGTTCCTGCCCAAAGCTCATGCTCCTTATAATAGCACTGTCTGGGAAACAGTACCCCATAAGGAAAGGCTGGGAGGGACTGGAGGGTTCTGGGGACTCAGGAAGGGAAGTGTGGCTGGAAATCAAGAGGGTTCCCATCAGCCTGCAGTTCAGGAATTCCTCCTTAAAGGTCAGAACTGAACAGTGGGGACAGTAATCCAGCCTCCCTACACAACAAACAAAGCAGCAGTTTGTTTACAAGTACCATGCAATAGACCTCAAAGGAACCCATGGTATAATGGCCTATCCAGTGTGTTCAGAATCACAATTACACAGAGAAATCAAGGCCAGGTTTTTCTTTATTAACTTCGGTATGCACAGAACACAGTTGAGCCATGTAAAGACTCAGGTCCTCAGCAAGCACAGTCAGACAGCTTGACTGACTTTGAGATGTTTCCTAAGTTGCCAGAACAATCCTGTCACTCAACCTTTCGAGTAATGTAGCACCCAGATTGAAAAAATCTCCTGTTGCTCTGTCTTGCTTTCTTAGGGCTGGCTACGGAACAGCTAGCTCTACAGCCCTTGGCTCAGGGCCTTCCTGTTGGGAACTGAGGAACTTTCCTGATTCTAAATTTCCTGCTGCAATTGAGCTCCACGAGCTTTGAGGGATGCCCAGAATCCAGGCTTAGCGGGTGGATTCCCTGAAAGTCAGGAAATGGGAGCCAGGCTCTCGGCTCCTCTGGGGCTTAGTTTGCCTTCTCTGGCACATGAAAGGATGAGGTCATTGCTCTGACTGAGTGGTGGAGAAAAGCAGCCTTCGAGAAACGGAGACCAAGCACTCAGCTATGAGAAAGTACTGGGAAAGCCAGGTTTCAATCAGGGCTCTTAAATGAGTCATTCATGTTTAGACACTGCTGAGTTTCCATGGTGTGGTTTCTGGATCTGATCTCAGTTTTAAAGCGTAAGTTTGGTTTGTCAATGAGAATGCCAAGCACTCCCAATCTTTGTAATAAGAGCCACGAAAAAGAAAAGCAAAACCCCCAAACTTCTTATTGATAGATATTCAAGGCCATCTGTGGCTAGGAGGACAGTTCCAGGCCAGCCCGAACTAGAATGAGCCTCCCCGAGGCTGAACCCTCAGCATTTCAGACAGGATCATTACACGGCTCAGTGAGACCCAGCCCAGCACTCAGCAGGGACTGAGCAGGGACCCTGGCACCATGGCCCAGCACTCAGGAAGCACTGAGCAGGCACAGACACGGTGTTTCCTTGTCGGCATAATGCAGGACAGCCCTTCCAGGAGGACAGCTAAATCATCCCTGACAGCTGGAGAGTCAGAGAGAGGGTGGCTACCACTGTGACAGCCCTCTGCCCTCTGCCCTCTGACCCCTAGGTCTTGCCTGGCAAATGTCAAGCTTGAACATTTTACGTGTTGGTCTGCCAGACCTTATGGCACTATCCCTGGTCCCCATGGGTGCATGGGGGTTATGTTTTGATGAATTATTATTATTATTATTATTATTATTATTATTATTATTATTATTATTAATTATTATTATTAATGTATGTGTGTATGTGTGAGAGATAGAAAGACAGAGAGATAAAGAGACAGAGATAAACAGAGACAGAGAGACAGAGAGATAAGAGAGCTATGTGTGAATTCAGGCATATGCATACCACCTAGTATGTGGGGTCACAGGACAACTTGGTCGCAGTTGGTTCTCTCCTTCAACTCTATGGAGACTAAACCTGGGTCTCTGGCTTGTGCTGTTGTTGCTGTTGTTTGCCACACCGCCTACTTTCTGCTAGCTGGCCTGAAAGCTTCTCGTTTATTCTCTGGTCTTGACCTCCCATCTGGCCATAGGAGTGATGCACTCCAGTGCATCTGGCTTTTATGTGAATTCCAGAGATCACACAGTACAATTTTTATTAGTTTCTCTTTTATTTAAAGTTTTTATTTCGTATTTTTTTTTGGCAGTTCTAGGTTTATCACAAAATGAAACAAAGTACAGATATCTCCCTTAACCTTTAACCTCCCCCACAGCCTCGCCCACTCCCAGCATGCCCACCAGTACAGCGCACTTGTTACGACTGATGGACCTCATGGCCACTCTTAGCAGGCAAGTCATAGTTTACCTTAGAACTTGCTTTCAGTGCCGTGTTAGAGACTTTTCTGGGGAGGCAACACACATCCCTTACCCAGAAAGGGAATCCACAACGGACAAAAGTAACAACTGCACCAAAGTTCAATCCTGTGGGCCACTGAGTGTTTACTGGGGTCAGAACAGGCTGTATGGGTGAGGGGTTGCTTACAGGGACAGCAATAACTCAGAAGTGGGCGCTGACGAAAGCTCCCAGAGCTGTCTTGAGCTCTCTCTCCTAAGGCAACCGAAAATCTCTCTGCAGCTTGCTTAGTCAAGAGTCTCTTTTTCCATCGGATGTTTACTCCTTCTGTAAAGCTGGGTGAAACCTTGAGAGCTTTCCCAGTATCTATCTTCCCCAGATTTGTAACATTTGGTTCAACTCTGGAGTCTCTGAAGTCTCCCATTCTCCTGGAGGCAATGTTTCTGGGGGGGGGGGGGCACTGATAGACAACAGGTGGACTTCCGTGGACATAACTCTATTAAACAATAGTTTCCTGCCTGAAAAATCCTCCCTGCCTACTTATTCATCACCCTCAGTTCCCAAGCTCCGCCACCCCCACCCCATCCCTCTGAGAGGGAGGAAGGAGGATCCTGAGACTCAGAACACTGAGGGGAAAAGTTACAAGATTCACAAGGCCCTCGCCAATGGCAATGGCTGTAAACACAGTAAACAGTTGTTAGATGGGCAGAGCCTACTGTTTGGAGAGGAGAAGCTGCCTATAAGTTTTCGGGGGTGGGGGGTAGGCAGCTTTGCTGGGGTGATCTGCTCATGCAACCTCTGAGTAAGCCTGATAAAGTCTCTGGTTCACAAACTAGACCTCAGTAACCTTATCTCTCTGTCCGTCCTGTGGCTGAGGTGACTAGATATTTGTTTACTTCTCAGGAAAATCACACAATGCCATGTACTCTGTGTCCTCCCAACTCTTGACAGTCACTTATCTCTCTGCTATTTTCCAGAAACCCACAGAGCTGGAATCCACTTGTAGCTGCTACAGACGGCATCTTTCATCAATGGCTTCTTATAGGTGCATTGCTTTTTTGAGACCATAAGTCTGTTTGTCTCCTCAATACATACCTTGTATGAAGAAGCAGTGGGAGATGAAAATATAGACTCCTTGCTCAAGGTCACTGAGAATTTCAGGTCAGCCATAGTAGAAAAATAAACCAAGAATGGGCCTCTAGCCCCACGAACCTGAACAGTCAGCCATGATAATGGCCCGGCTCAAGAATGAGATTTTCCAACAGGCACCCCACTCCTGAGTGGGCTCTTTGTGTTCTCCGCATTCCATAGATCTGGAGCACGGAAGCTAAAGAGTTTGTTAGTTTTTGTTGCCAGTATTTCCAACCAGCTCAATGCTCATATGCTTCCTCAAAGAAAAACAATTTCAAAGCTAGAAAGGACAGGGCTGGAGAGATGGCTCATGGATTAAGGGCAGTTATTACTGTTACAGAGGACCAGAGTTTTATTCCTAGCACTCATGCAGGGTGTCTTCAAGTAGCCATGACTTGTGAAAGATGGGGAGAACCGGGAACCCAACACAGCTGTTTGACACAGCCCAGCAAAGCCGAGCCGGATGCTGTTGTCGCCACTGTCCTGTCTTTAACTTTGGGTTTCTGATCTCTGCGTGTTACATCTGTGGGAGTCTTTATACATTATTTGTTTTGTTTTGTTTCTGTATTTCGAGACAGGATTTCTCTATGTAGCCCGGGCTGTCCTGGAACTCACTATGTAGACCAGGCTGGCCTCAAACTCAGAAATCCTCCTGCCTCTGCCTCCCAAGTGCTGGGATTAAAAGCGTGCGCCACCATCGCCCGGCCGGCCGTCTTTATACATTATAATTCATTTATGTCTTTTCCCAAGAAAATTACTTCTGCTCTCAAGGAAGTAACCTTATCTGGCCCTACTCGGGAGTCTTCCTTGCCATGGAGATTGCCATGTTCTCTTGGCACACCTGCCCCTAAGCAAACTAAGAAACAAGGGATTTGGCAACAGATCAGATTACAGACTTCTTCCTGTGTGTAATCTACAGAACACTGTCATCAGAAAATAAAAACCTAATAACAAAGTTAGTTTGCCTAAGACAACCTTTAATAATTTAGAAAGAGATGACATAAAATTAATATAAAAGAAATGTAAGAATTTGCCAATCATAAGGAGATTGGCTCACATTAAGCTACAGTGAGGTCTTTTGAATAGAACAGGCCAGCCTACAGCCTGGGAGAGCTTTCAAATGTTTAGCTAAACTAATACACAAGCTGTCCTTCAACCACTATGTAGTGTTCAAGGCTTGGGAACTATCTCAACTGACTCAGATATTTTTCTATCTGTTTAAAGTTTCAGTTTCCTGAAGAACAGAATGTCATATGTCATAAATTCTTACATAGTCTAAAATAGTTTGAGATTGATAATACCTAATCTCTCTGTACTGGTAACACTTGTCTGGGGACAAAATGATATGATCTGTATCTTTTTTTTAATCATAAGTTTGTCTCTTTTGTGAGATCTGTATAAATAAACATTGTGGCTGCCAGTCAGTCAGAGATGTGAGATTCAGTACTCCGTTCCTGACCCTTATCTCCTCTTCTGGGACTTGTCTGACTGCTGGTGATGGCGCCAGGCAGTGCCTCCCACTGTCTATAACCACAGCTTCAGGTGATCTGACACCCTGGTATGCACGCATGCACACACACAGACACACACAAAGATTTAAAAAAAAAAAAAAAAAAAAACTTTTCAAATGGGAAAATGAACTACGTCGAGGTCTGAGCTGATCTCTTCCTTAATTTTACCAGAACATTCCCAAAATAGAACCCATGCATCTCTGGCTAGGTAGCACACCTCATTTGCCTATAAAAAGTCTTTTTTTGTTTGTTTGTTAGTTTGTTTGTTTGTTTTGATTCATACTTATACTTTAAGCATAGACCTCCTCCTCTCCCTCCTTCTCTTCATCTTCCCCCTCCTTTCCTTCCTCCTCTCCCTCCTCCTTTTCTTCCTCCTCTTCCTCCTCTCCCTCCTCCTCCTTTTCTTCCTCCTCTTCCTCCTCTCCCTCCTCTTCTCTCTCTCTCTCTCTCTCTCTCTCTCTCTCTTTCTCTCTCCCTTTCTCTCTTCCTTTCTCCCTTTTTCCCTCCCTCCCTCCCTTCCCCCTTTTCACCCCTTTCTGAATTGGGAAGTTTTGAAATTTTTTTTACATACCAAAACATTTTTAGTCTTTGAGAAACGTTCAAACCACTGTGGGTAAAGTATCTGGGGATGAAACCACGTATTGCTGAAAGCAGGCTTCAGGAACTAACTCTCCATCTCTCCCTTTATTACCCTATACAAATTTCTTTGTCCTGGATAGATTTGAGTTCCCTTTTTCCAGAAAGCCACACACCTCACAGGGATTTTGCAAGGTTCCCAGGGCGGGTATCTGCCAAGTGTTCGCTGCTTCATCTGGTCTCTGAGTGTTTCTCCATTCCTCCTTCAGTCTCTCCATTATCATATTTTTCTTTTTATAGGTTACAGATGTTACTGTGTGTGGCTGGGGGATACCTCACTTCCTGCTTTTTGATTTATGCATCTTTTGGGGTAAGGGGGCAGGGTGAGACAGGGCTTCTCTGTGTAGCCCTGACTGTCCTGGAACTCACTATATAGACCAGGCTGGCCTGAAACTCACAGAGATCCACCTGCCTCTGCCTCCCAAGTGCTGGGATTAGAGTCATGTACCACCACCACCCAGCTTCATGTGTCAATTTTTAAAGGCTTTTCAATTATGTACATGCATGTGTCTATGTGCGTGTTTGTACATGTATGTGTGGGTGCCTGGGGAAGCCAGAAGAGGGTATCAGGTACCTTGGAGCTGGAGTGACAGTGTGCCACTTGGTGTGGGTGCTAGGAAGAGAACTCTGGTCTCCGCAGAAGCCACAAAGTGCTCTTAACTGCTGAGTCATTTGTCTCTCCAGCCACACCTCGTATTAGTTTAGTACTTGCACCTTTTCTCGAAGTCACTAATTAGCTTCTTTATGTCTGTGAGCACAGTTTGCCTGCTGAGATGAGCCTTCACGCCGCTGTGCATAGTGACACAATTGAGGCTGCTTGCACGATTTTTTTTTCTCAACGTTGCGGTTCTTGGCAATGATGTGCATTTCTTCCACCTTCTAGATTTATGAATTCACAGGTTGTGAGCATGTGGAGAGAGGGGAGTAGAAGCACTCTTTGTGCATGTGAAGTTGGATCGCTTAGTGTTTGCACATGGCACCCTGTTATAGATAAGGTGGCTGCCATGGTTTTGAAGGCATCCATGAAGACCCACATGTGAAAGTCTTGGTCCCTGGGGCAGTAGGAGAGGAGGTGGCGGTAACTTTAAGCAAGGGTGAGGGTGACATAATTGGAAGCTCTAGGTATAGCCTCACAAAGGGGGACGAGAGAACCTCAATCTTTCCTGTCCTTCATTTCCCATCTATGGGGTACAATTTCCCAGACATTTCTACTATACTGTGCTGCCCTTCCCAAGGCTCAGAGCAACTGATTGGTCATGGATGGAAACCTCCAAAACTGTGAGCTGAAAAAAAAAAAACCCAAAGAGAACCTTTTCTCTTTATAAAGTGATTATCTCAAATATCTTACTACCCTGGCAGAAAGTTGACATGGGAGTCAACTTTGCTATTTCCTGATCTCTTTTCTACCCACCATAATGGTGGTACCTTGCTATCTTTTTCTGAGACAGAATTTTACATATCCCTAACTTGCTTTGTAGACAAGGATGACTGTGATCCTCCTACACCTACCTCCCAAGTAACATGGAATACACACTCTCTGCAATAAAGAACTACAATATTAAAGTGTGGGGAAATTGGCTGTGTTTGCTGGAGACACAGGATGTAATGGTCTCCACAGTCTGCTTGGAATGTGGTTAACAAGTGTTTGGAATGGACTCCAAAGGCGAGTGACCAGGGACCAGCAGTCCTCAGCTCCACAGTGACAGAAGTGCTAAGTGTTACGTTCTAGATTTTCTTCACCGTTCTTACCACTTTAAAGCCATTTTCTGATCTCTTTTCTACCCACCATGATAGTGGTACCTTGCTATCTTTTTCTGAGACAGAGTTTCACATATCCCAAACTTGCTTTGTACACAAGGATAACCATGGACTTCTGATCCTTCTACACTTACCTCCCAAGTCTGAGGTGTGTGTGCAAGGGTTGAACCCAGGTCTTTCTGCATGCCAGGCAAGCACTCTACCAACTGAGTTACAATCCTGTTCCTTCAATATCTATTTGTATGGGGCCTCTCAGGAGCCTCAGCTCCTTGGCCAGTTCCTGAGGGATCTCAGAATCCCCAAAACATTCCCCAAGTAAATTCAGTAAAAGATTTAATCTTACCTGGCTGTGGTGGCGCATGCCTTTAATCCCAGCACTTGGGAGGCAGAGGCAGGCAGATTTCTGAGTTCGAGGCCAGCCTGGTCTACAGAGTGAGTTCCAGGATAGCCAGGGCTACACAGAGAAACCCTGTCTCAAAAAAAAAAAATTAATCTTTAGGGAAAGCACAAATAAATTCTGGCTCAAAAAAGAATCACTAAAAAGAGGATATGGTTGTCCTGAGAGAAGAAATGTCACCGGGGTGCAGTCACAATGGGTAATGGAGCTACCGGGAGATTAGGAGATTGTGGGTTCTAAAGTCATTGCTGTGGATAATGACCAAGCATTCAAACATATGAGCCCATCAGACTCATCCTTATTCAAACCAACACAGTTGGGGATTATGGTCAATTGTAGCTAAAAGGAGCAAGGATAGAGTAGGAGCATCAAAAATGCCTACTTTGGAGTACAGAAACTGTTCTGCCAGTAAGTCACCCAAATGTTTGCCTTGTAAGTGGAAGGACCTGAGTTCAACACCCAAAACCCACATTTTAGACGTCAGGCATTGTAGGGAGCCGACTTTTAGGAGAAAGCAGCTAGAAAGCAGCTATTATCTTTGCAGCCATTTGGAACCATTTACTCTGATAGAGACTTGGTTTTTCAGCAGCCTACAACAGCTGAGCACACTCTAACACATATCTTGTTTATCCCACATAGCTTGTTTTGCTGTTAGTGACCCCAGCTGCATGGTGCATGTGGTAAAATGTTTTCACCTGTGTTCTCCTGCATGTGCTTATAAACACCCAGGATTTCCTTGTACTAGGGTGAAGAGAATCAATAGGAGTTAAGAGGAATATATACAGTCAATACTGTTAAGAGCAATATGAGTGAAGAGGACAATGTGCGTCAGTAGGAGACAAGAGGAGTCAATATGTGCCAATAGAAGAGAAACAATAAAGGAGACTTGAGACTTGACTCCAGAACCTCTGCCTTGTCTCCATTCTTCGAGACTCAGTCCCCGTGGACCCGAGCAACAACACAAGCCAAGCCAGACAGACTACCGGCCCTCAACAAGGCATTATGGTGCACTTATAATCCCAGCCCTTGGGAGGCAGAGACAGGCAGGTTCCTGTAGCTCGCTGACTATTCAAGAAGCATGCACATGCACACACATATACACACATGTACACACACAGAGAACCTCAGATTTATAGCTCCACCTTCATTTTGCTTCCTTCATGTTCTACAGAGAAAGCAGAATCCACCCCTCCTGTCAAGGGCACCTCCCTCCCCTGGCCCATTTGTTCCCCGTTCTGGGGTCAGAGCCTTTTTGACTGACTAGCCTGGTCTCCTCTTGTCTTTGAACAACCATTCTCAACTCTACACTGTGTTATTCTTAGAATCTGTCTATATTCAAGTGTTCATGGCAGTAGGAGAGGAGTGCATTCTTTTTCCCTTGCCCTCCTACATACTCCGACTGGGACCACAAATTATAATAGCAGGAGACAGATGAACTAGAGAAAGGCAAGCACGGGTTTATTAATGGATATGCTGCACACACAAGAGCTTCAGAGGGGAGTAAGTAACCTGAAGGCGAGGCTCGAATTTACGCTTATTTAACATTGCAGCAAAGAATATAAATTTGTCAAATAATGACAAGACAAAGGGAAGGCACTTTGAGCTTCTGAGACAGCAAATTATAGGCAGACAGAAGGGATAACAAAAACCTAGGTGAGTTAGTGGGGTAGGTGGGTCCCTCTGGTGCCTCCTACAGATGCTAAAGACCTGTGGAGTCTCAATGATTGACAGCTGGGAAAGAAAGAGAGCCACCTCTACCCATGGACACACAATACATCTGCATTCTAATGGCCACAGACTCAAAATACCCCTTATATCAAACTGGCCTGTGAGCATGCCTTCTATTGTCCTTCATGATTCTTGCAACTTTCTCTAGCTATTCGAGTAGAGTCACAGCTCTGCCACTCTACTGAAACCACTGTGCTCCCTGGGATCTGAGTGAGCCTCCCTTGCCAGCCAGCACAGTGCAGACTTGAGCATTGACACCTCATCCAGATCAAGAGCCTCACCTTTGTTCACCTCGTGACCCCACCCCAGTTATGTGGCTCCCTCCACTTCTCCTCTGTGTTTGTCTATGCCTCTCCAGCAAAGCATGGAGAAGAAGAAGCGTGACTACTTTTTAGTGTGTTGTTCATGTGTGGGTACACATGTGTGTATGTGCGTGTGAAAACCGGAAGACAACCTCAGCTGCCATCCTCAAGAACAGTGTTCACTTCCTTCGAGACAGGATCTCTCACCTGTCTGGAACTCACCAATTGGGCTGCAGTGGCTGACCAGAAAGCCCCAAAGATCTTCCTGCCCTTCCTTCACCCAGCACCGAGGTCAGTGCATATACCGCTGTGCCCAGCATTTTTAACATGGGTTCTGGGGATCAAACAGCTCACTCTGCTTTCAAGGCAAGCTCTTGACTAACTAGCCCATCTCCCCTGCCCTTGATTCAATTTCCAATGTTCGACAGATAAAAGAAACTTAAGCTTCCAAGCCTCCTGCCCTCCACCCCAATCTGAAGAAGCTGATGGAGGGCCTCCCCAACCCCAGAGTTGATATAAAGATTATTTCAAGCTGAAGACTCTGATAGTCAACAGATGCAAAAATAAGCCCACTCAGCTTCTGTCATCTTACAAAGCAGCCAGTTCTGGGCTACAGTTAATTCCCCACTGGGGCAGTTTGCACTCAGGGAAGGAGACAGAGAGGAAACCACTATAAATTCCCTTTCTGGAGAGTCTCATGGCCCTGGGGAAGAAAGGAATACCACTACACTGGAATCATCAGGCAGCATCATAAATTTTCTCTCCCAGCTCATCTGTCTTTCCTAAACAAATCTGTTTGCTCTTCCTCAGACACCTCTTCCTTCTCCCCTTCTCCTGTTAGGTCGATCAGCTTCTAGCTGTGACCATTTGAGGTTAGCCATCGCTGTTGGTGATATCTGGACACATATCTCCTCTCCTGTTTATTTGTCCTTTATTTGTTTAAAGCACAGGTCATAGAAACTGACCCTCAAAAGGGTCAAGAAAAGGTCCCCCCCACACACACTTATGTTAGAAGGCTAAGTGGGTAAGTGAATCACATATCCTAAAATGAAGTTCTATAAATCTCTAGTTCCAGATAGCAAGTTAAAGTGAAATAGTCACAAAATGGAAAATAAGGTCAAAGCCATTTTAGGGATGAAAGAAAACATTTAAGATTACTATAAATAGAAGAAACGAAAATGTAGAAGTGGATATCATACACTTCAGTAAAAGAGGCTGAAGCAGAAAGACTCTAGGTTCATGCCAAGCTGATGAATTTAACGAGGCATTCTCTCTAAGCTAAAGTAAGAGGGGTGGTGTCTGCAGCTCACTGATAGGATGCTTACTTGGCATGCAGTTTTAAAGATGTGTATTTCACTCTTAAATTATGTGTATGGGGAAGGCAGGGATATGTGCACATGGGTGCAGGTACCGCAAGGGCCAGAAGAGGGCGTCAGATTTCCCTGTAGCTGGAGTTGTGAAGGGTGTGAACTGCCCGGTGAGGGTGAGAAGAGCGCTCTGGAACTCTGCAAGAAACAGGATTCTTTCTCTTAACTGCTGAGCCATCTCTCTAGTCTTGGAAAGGTTTAATTTTGAACGAGAACCCTTTAAGCATTTACGGGACTTTCAGAGACAGCTACACACCTAGAATCTGGCCTTGTTAATTTCAACCTAAGAAAAGGAGTGCCTTCTTCCTCTCAGGCTGTTCAGGAGCGCATGCGTGGAAAGCAGCCTGCCTAGGCTTCTCGAGAGTGCTTGCGCTTCACACACCACATGGCAGCTGGCAATGAAGGCTGTGCTGGAAGAGCCTTGGTCCCCTCCCTTGAAGTTCTGAAGGACTCTTGCCATGAAGCCCTTCCAGCCTCCTGCTTACAACATGCGTTCATCATTAGTTTGAGTCTTGCCACTGCCGGTGGTGAATGTCGCTCTCTGTTTCAGTAGCAGGAATTCTTGCCTTGGCAATAGTTCACAAGTTAAGAAGAACCGAATGGATGAGAAAATTCAAGACTGGCTGGCCCCTATTCCCTGACATTGCATAGTCCGTTTCCCCACGGACTTGTAGAATTAACAAACGTTTTGCTTTGTAAAGGAAATGCCCCAACATGAGCCATGGCGACTCATTCAATCATGAATCATGTCTTTTCCAAAGTGACACTTTATTCTCAGACTTCACATCGGCAAGGTGAAACTCTTTTTCTTTTTTAATTAATTTATTTTACGTATGTGAGTATACTGTCACTGTCTTCAGACACACCAGAAGAGGGCATAGGATTCTGTTGCAGATGGTTGTGAGCCACCATGTGGTTGTTGGAAATTGAACTCAGGACCTCTGTAAGAACGATCAGTGCTCTTAACCACTGAGCCATCTCTGCAGCCCAAAGTGAAACTCTTTATAAGCTCTAGCCAGGAATATAGAAACTTTAATTTTTCCTTTCAATCATAGACACACACCATGCCAGAACAAAACAATGATTACATGAAGCTACATTTCTGGGCTATCGCCAGAATATATGTAATGATAGACAATGAACCTGGGAAAGCAGCGATAGTCAGGAGTCAAGGAAGAGGTTCAATGGCCCATTTGGCTCTGCCCAGGCCTTTAATCCCAGCCCTTGGGAGGCAAAGGCAGATCGATGCCTGAGTTCGAGGCCAGTCTGGTCTTTAATAGCAAGTTCCAAGACAGCCAGGGCTATAACAGAGAAATCCTGTCTTTAAATATACACATACACACATATACGGGGTGGGGGGGGCAGGGGGAGAGAAGGGGTAAGGGAGGAGGGAGGGAGGGAGGGAGGGAGGGAGAACTCTTACCTGAAGAGCTTTGTGCAAAGTGTAAGTTCTCCTGATGCTCAAAGCAGGTCTGCTCTGTGGAGGGGATGAGACTATAACAAGATGAACCAGAAACCACCACAGGAATGCAAGGCAAAATTTCTGGGTGTCTTCCATCCACAGAAGTGTGGAGGCCGCTGCTACCCTGGGCTTCCAGCCTGGACACGCTGTGACATGTGCTTTGGCACATGCTTCTCTTTGCTCCATCTCTCCTTGGCTGGTCTCCTGATCACCAATGAGACACAAGCCTCCCTTCAGGAGAGTTCCCTTGCTGACTTCTTAGCAGTTCTTAAATCTAGGCTACCCTCAGATGTTTCTGAGCTTGAAGGAAAGTTGTTCACAACTAAGCCTAATCTAAAATTTCTTGTTTGTTTGTTCATTTCTCTCTCTCTCTCTCTCTCTCTCTCTCTCTCTCTCTCTCTCTCTCTCTCTCTGTGTGTGTGTGTGTGTGTGTCTCTCTCTCTCTCTCTCTCTCTCTCTCTCTCTCTCTGTGTGTGTGTGTGTGTGTGTGTGTGTGTGAAGGTCAATCTTGGATGTCACTCCTCAGGAGAGCCATTACTTTATTATATGAGACACAGTTTCTCACTGGGACGTGGGGCTTGCCAATTAGGCTAGGCTAGCTGGCAAAGGAGCTCCAGACTCCTCCTCTCTCTGTCTCTCAAGCCCTAAAATTCAAGCTTATGCCACCATGCCCAGATTTTTTTTAATGTGGATGCTGAGAATTGGACTTAGGTCTTCCCACTTGAGAGACACACATTTTATCATCTGAGCTGGCTTCTCAGCCCCTTTCCTTTATCTCAATCTATACATAAATTTTTATGTTTCTCAGTAGGGAGATATATATGTATATATGTATGGGTATGTATATGTATATATATATGTGTGTGTGTGTGTGTGTGTGTGTATACACACATACATATATTCCATTTGACTGAGAAGTGTTGTCCAAACCCTATGTGAGTGTTTAATTTTAATGAGATCCACTGCTTACTGTATTTCTGAAATCCGAAAGTTACACATTAGTGAAATATTTCTGGCCCACAGGTCAGAGAAGGGATTGTGAACACCCAAACTGTTGGCTTGCTCTGTGGGTGCACCCACCCTGCCCTGGCAGGTGCCTCTATAGTAAAGGTCCTACCTACTGCATCCATCCAATCTCCTTTGGGAATCATTCACTGTCTCTGCCTTTAACCACAAGGAAGAGCATTTTCCAATTGCCACAAATGTTCCTATACGCAGGTCCACAGGCTAAGGGCCCAGGCTCATGAGGCTGCACCACCACAGACACCAGTTGCTGGTCCCACAGAGCATGCACACTTCTGACCAGACTATAGCTCTGTGCTTCTCCCAAGCCCTCCTCGGCTTCAATAACTTGCTGCCATGGATCACAGAGCCAAGAAGAAAAGTTTTTAGTTACATTTACTGATGACAGAGAGCAAAATTACACGTTCAAAAACCGCTGCTGACTTTTGCTTGTAAACAAATTTTGCAGCAAACTTCTGCCTTGTAAAATACGATCAAGGTTCTACTAGCTGTGTAAATCCAAGTGGCGGTGGGTGGGGGAGCCTGGTCACTTCAGAATTCCAGATCTCACTTTCCTTGCACCACAGAGGCAGAGAGAACAAAAGAAAACTAGCCAGCTTGGGAATGCCAGGGAGCTTTCTGTGAAGTTAGAACACAGGGCCTGCAGCATCCTGCCAATGGGATCTGGGAAGCCGGGTGGAGTTCTCCTCCTGGTTTTGAGTGTACGTGCATATGTGTGGTATGTGTGTAGTATGTGCATACATGTGTGAGTATGTGTTTTTTGTGTGTTTGTGTTTCAGGTGTATGTGTATAGTATATGTACACAAGCATGTGTGGTGTGTGTATAATGCATGTACATGTCTGTGTGTGGTGTGTGTGGTGTGTACATGCTTACACCTAATACCTGGTTCATTGTCTTTCAAGACACAAGACATAAAGGTAAGGGCAGCTGAGATACCTCACTGTTGGTCCTATGGGGAATCCCCTAGACAAGACAACTCAGACATGGGAATTGAGCCCATAAATAGTTGTTATTGGCCACCTGGCAACTACACTGGGTGTTAGGGATCCCACTGTAACCCACAAGCCTTTCTCAGGGTGAATTTTTAAGCACAAACCCACATCCTGGGTTGACATACTTCTGTTAACAAGAACAGTTAGGCAAAAGCAGAACTTCAGAAGCCAAAAGGCAAGGTTGTACTTTTAGGGACTTTCCCAGAACTATGGACGTTGATGGATTAGGCCTTTGTTTTCATTTCGGCAGGTGGTGCTGTCTATGTGCTGGGTTTTACGGCTTGAAAGAGACTTCCATCATGAAGTCAGTTCTGCTAATATCTGTGGGCCTACTAAGGACTGAGGGCCAGTTATACTGGCTTTTACAACACCCCTTTTCACACCCCCAAAAGCACTCTAATGTCTGTAGTCTTTGTCCTAAGCCTGTGTCACCTTGGATTCCAGAATTCTACAGACATGATACCTATGATGAGACCATTCTCAAGCAGGGACAGTTGTCTCAAGGGACTCAGTTTATAAGGACCTTTTGAATTCCCCCAAACCAGAACCAAGGCAACCAGGAAGCAGACCACATTGTGCCCAGACCTGCTGGATTCTGAAAATCTTTCGCCCTGACCTGTAACTGGACTGGGGACATAGCTTGAAGGCAGAGCATTTGCCTGGCATGCACAAGGCCCTGGCTGGGAGCCCCAGCTCCATGAGAAAGCGAAATTTAAATTCACGGTAGCACTCTGAAGACAGGTCCAGGGCCACTGAACACCAGCTGCATTGACTAAATTTCCTTTCTCTGCCTTTTCCCACTTCTGGTTGCTTTAACTGGTGTGTTGTGTCAGGTGGCTGAGCCTAGTCTACGAAGTTCAGTCACCAGAACCTTTTAAACCTATGATAACGGGCTGGAGAAATGGCTCAGCAGTTAAGAGCATTGACTGATCTTCCATACATCCTGAGTTCAATTCCCAGCAACCATATGGTGGCTCACAACCATCTGTAATGGGATCTGATGTCTTCTTCTGGTGTCTGAGGACAGCTACAGTGTACTCACATATATAAAATAAATCTTTAAAACAAAACAAAAACAAAAAAAAAAACCCAGGTAACATGCTGTGATGGTATCTGCCTTCCCTTCATCCACCCTGCCTTCCCCCACACCCTCTCTACTAACTACTCTCCCACACGTGGGTGGGCTACTTTTTAGTTTCTGCGTAAGAAAGAGTGCGTGGTATTTGTGTTGATACAGGCAATTCCACTGGCCTGCTCTCAGGGACCTAGCAATTGCAGAGTCCTGAGGGCAGAGAGAGGGATCAGAGAGGAGACGAATGCAGAGAACAGAGAGAAGCTGAGCCAGCTGGCGATCCCTTTTGTCTACAGCACACCTAAAGCACCTGGTGATGGCTAAAGTTAATGGCAGCTGTGTCACTGAGGTAGTCCATACAATTGGTTTATGTACCCGAAACCTCTCTGGCACTATACAGTTGTCATGTTTAGTTGTGATGATATTATAGACAAGAAATTTACAATTCCCTAGATGATTGGCTTGAGCCAGAACAACTTTTTTTTAACCCAGGCTGCCATCAAACTTGCTAGGTCCCACTTCCGCCTCTAACTGTTGAGATTATAGGCATCTTCTACCATGCCTAGCTTAACATGGCTCTTTGGTTGGTTGTGTGGGTAGTTTGGGTTTTGAGAGTAGATTCTCCTCTTAACGCTAAATGGCCTAGAATTCACTATGTGGCCCAGGCTAGCCTTGAATTTTCAGGGATCCTCCTGCCTCAGTCTCCCAGGTTCTGGGATAATAGGTATGAATTACCACCACCAGCCAGAATGCTTTTTTTATATAGCTGTATAGAGCAAGCATCCACTTCCATCTGGACCCCTGGCATCTTCTCATCTCTCAGTAACTAGTGCCGTTTTGGGAATCTGGTGAGAATCCAGGCCTTCGCATCTTCCTGTGTTGACACTATTCATTCATGAGGTACCTGGTGAGCTGTGCTTTCTGAGGACAAGCGACAGAAATCTCTCCCCTCAGAGTTTCTTCACTCTGGCCTGGCCAGTCCTGTATGGTCATGGGTATGCAGGTCCATGGTTGGCACCTTTGCCTAGCATGTGCTCCAACCTTACATACATAGAGCATGGTGGTACTCCCCTGCAGTAACAGCACTTTGGAGGTGGAGGCAGGAGAATCCAAAACTCAAGGTCATCTTTGGCTACATAGAAAACTTGAGGCCAGACTGGGCTACATGAGACTTTGTCTCAGTGAAAGGGCTGTGGGCTAGGAGGGTGAGTCTGTTTTCTTGGGTGTCCCTATTTGCACAGAACACCCCCAGATACAAGCAAAGTCTTGTAAGTAGACTTCCACTGGTAAACCATCATGCTTGGTCACCAGACCCTGCAGGTTGAGGACACATCAACCATCAGAGCTCATGGAAGATGGACAATGAGTCTCAACAAAGGGCCATATAAGGGGGAACTGCCTCTGAGTTCTGCATGTCAGTCATGTCTGCGGGTGTCAGCATGAGCAATGGGCTTCGGAACACACAGCTCAAGGCATCTAGATTATCCCAGTTTTCTTCCTTCACCCACGGTTATTTGGATGATGTGGTATAGGGTATTGGGGATCTATCCTGTACCCTGGACAACATAGGACAAGGACTAGGTGGGGAGGAGGATGCCTGCTCTACCACCTTCAAAACAGATTAATGGAATTTCTACTCTGTTTCAGTTGCTTGTCAAACATTCCCACCAAAGACGAGATTCTCTGGCTTCTGGGCAGTTTTAGATTTATGAGGATTTATTATATATGCTTAGACTGATCATGGGGAGGTCCCAGGCTTAGCTGGGGCTAGCCCAATGTCAAGTAATTAAGCAGGCTAGCTCTGCTGCCTGCAAACTCTGGCCATTTCCCATGCAAATGGCCTGTCTGTTCCCAGAGAATATACAGCTTCCAGGAATACTGAGTCGTCACTCCTGTGTTCTAAATTTGGTCCTTCAGGTTGCCAGCTGAAGTGTGCCAGGCAGTCTCCAAGCAATATACCTGTGTTCCCCATCGCACCGTTCATCTCCATGGCTTCCTTCCACACTGTCTCATTCTGGGAACCAACTTCATTACCATGTCTGCTAGGATATTCACGGTTAAAATCATAACCTTCAGAATCTAATTTAATTAACCTCATTGTATGTTATCTTTCCCAAACCAGAGGAGGGCTAACGACAATAGAGTCACACACATGAAAAAATATCACTGGGATACACAGTGATGAGACTTTATTGAAGTAAGACATCACACACTGTGATAAAGCTGACATTTCCATCAACACAGGTAAAGCTTAAGGACTCAAAACTATCCAAATTTTCAGATTCATGAAGCAGCATTAAGTGCGCTATCTTAGTTTATTTTCAGTTGCTGTAACAAAGTACTCGGGACCAACTATTTTATAGAGATGAAAGGTTTACATGCTCATGTTTCCAGAGGCTGAGATGTCTAAGATGGGGTGATGATATTCTCAAGGAACCCTAACATGGGATGGGTCACAAGGGAAGAAAGAGAAAGTGCACAACCTCAAGTCCCTTCCTCTTATATGGCCATTAATACAATCACAAAGGGCCCCATTTCCCTAATGTCATCTAGCACTACCTCCCAAAGGCACAGCCTCAACAAACACCAATGACATAAGGTATCCCACACATGAAATTTGGGGAATATGTTCAAATTACAGCATATAGTTATCAGAGATATTAACTATAACTTCTTGTTGAAAGTCTATATTATAAGTAGAGACTCTAAGAATTTGGAAAGGTCTGGTACCAGGTCATCCTGAACAGCTACTAGTGAGCTGTTCCTCACTGATGATCTCAGAGGTGAAAGAGGATTTCATTGTCACAACCCCCCCACCCCCCCACCCCCACCCCCGTCTCATAGTAGAAGTGAAGTCAGTGAGACAGAAAAGCACAGGACCCAAAGACTTGAAAACTTAAGTTTCTCTTATCAGTCAAACACTGGAAGTTGAATCAAGGGCTGGGGAGATGGGTTGGTTAGTCAAGAGCTTGCCTTGAAAGCAGAGCGAGCTGTTTGATCCCCAGAACCCATGTTAAAAATGCTGGGCATAGCAGTATATGTGCTGACCTCGGTGCTGGGTGAAGGACGGGCAGGAAGATCTTTGGGGCTTTCTGGTCAGCCATGGTAGCCTGATTGGTAAGCTCCAGACATGTGAGAGATCCTGTCTCAATGGAGGTGAACACTGTTCTTGAGGACGGCAGCTGAGGTTGTCTTCCGGTTTGCACATGCACATAAAGGTTTCAAATCACAGCATATAGTCGTCAGAGATTACCAGGTACTAAAACTTCCATTCATTGCCTTCTGGGTAGAAAACGAGGGTGTACATTGCATCACTTCCATTGAAAAGAAAAGCCTGCATATCTAACGATTCTGATTTTCCTGTGCTATCTGCAAACTGTGTCCTCTACAAGTTCCTTCCCCCTCCCCCTCCTCTGCTCAGCTCCTGCTTCTCTCACTATGCTCTCTCTATTCTTTCTCTCTCTACTGTTTGCTCCACTGTGCTGGAACCTGGACTCTGGTCCTCTGCCAAGTAGTGCATGGTCTTAACCACTGAGTCATCTCTTCAGTCCCTGATTTTATATTTTTTACACCCAATTCTCTTTTTCTTTCCTCTTTCATTTTTGCTTTCTCTCTTTTGCCAAAGGCATCTCTCTCGGGAGTAGCATTTCAAAGATTCAGGAAACCCGTGTGAAGAATCCCTGGCTAAGAAAAACATCCTCTAAGTACATCTCAGAGATTCCACTGAGACCTCGTAAAGCTATCCTAGCTCAAAGTATTTTGAAACCAGCCTGCCTAAGCGATGCTTTCCTGAACGCTCCCGGATTACACTTGGCCTGAATTAAATAACTTTGGAGGGACAGCTCAGCTCTTAGGGGAACAGGACCTGCCAGCTCAGCAGTATTTCCACTTCCATTAAGGTGGGGACCACTTTGTCCTTTGTTCACACCATCAATAAATATTAGCTATTGATTGGTTCTATGATGCCCCGACACTTAGGAGAAAACTTGACGTATGTGTCTGTATAACCAACCAGCTTGCTATTTTAGTTCCTCTCCTCATCCCCTTATCTTCCTGTCCCATCCTGGATTTTTTTTAAGGCAGTCTCAAAATACAGCCCAGGCTAGCCTTAAACCTATAGTCTACCCGCTGTGGCCTCCTGAGAGCTGGAGTTACAGTTCCAGTCTCCTCACTGTCCGGTTGACTTTGGTGTTCTAAGTGTCGTTTTAGTATTGATACATGGTCTCACTCACTGTGTGTCCCACGTAGGCCTCAAACTCATGATCCTCCCGTCTCATTCTTTGGGGGATGTAGGACCACTTGTACCCAAGCACAGGTGGCATCAGCATGTAGTCTGAAGCAGTAATATGGCTTCAGTATGGACTGTGCGGGGGGGGGGGGGGGGGAGTCTAATATTGGAACCTACTGAGATCTGAGTGTCTCATCCCAAGACTACACTGTGTGACGGAGGGTATAGGGCTTTGTCTCCCTTCTCCCTTCCAGCTCCTTCCTTGTTCTTTGAGAAGAGGAGCCCTTCTATGCTGGGCTCCCCACCTTGTACGGGGCTCTCACCCTTTAGCCTTCTTTGTTTTCCATATTGTTCTTGAATCTTCCATTCTGTGTCTCATCCTGTATTGACACATCTGCTTTTTAAAATTCTTCGTATGTTCATCTAATGATTTTGTGAGGCAGTGCACTTCTGTTGGTACACAGTCATGTGCTGTTTGATCTCACAGGAAACCTGAGTCTGGAAGCAGGGTTACCCCCTTCCGATCCCCCATTTCAGACCTAAGCATGTTTCTCACTAAGTGCCCTTCAAGGCTCCTTGTCTGGGGGATGAGCTGCCCCCTAACTCTATGACAGGGAGGAGAAACAGTGAAGCAGGCAAAGAATAAAACCACCGGATCCTTGGGAACAGATAGGCACAGCATTTCCAAACCAGCGGGGCACTATCCTTTATTCCGGATGTACAGGTGCCTGCAGGGAAAGAGAAGCTGGGAGCTCAGCTGTGGGAAGCTCGCCATGGAAAGAAACTCATCCAGGAACCCTCCTGACAGCCTCAACTTCCCCAGCTGGTTTCTGCTGGATTGTGATCACTGGACTTGAAGATGACACTTATGCTGTCATCTTCGTTCTTGCCCTTGGAAGCTTCATTTGAGGGGACACTCTGCTCTGCCTGGGACTTTATTGGAACCTCCAGCTGGCTGCCATCAGGGCCTTTCCTATGTGATTTCTGCTGGATGACTGCTATCCGTCTGTCATCTATCTATCTATCTATCTATCTATCTATCTGCCTGTCTGCTATCATTTACTATTTATTCTTTTCCTTTAGCTTGCTATATACTTAGTAAAGGCACTCATTTCAAAACTGAAAGCATGGCTATCACAGATCTTTCTGGACCATACAAAATAGAACGTGTGTGTGAGTGTGTGCCACATGTGGAAACTTGTAGGAGACCACATAGCTGAACTCAGGTTAGAATGAAAGGGATAATTAAGTTATGAGCTAGTTGGAGAACAAGCTGAAACTTATGGCCTAGGAATTTATTAATAAATAATTGGTGTCAGAGTCGTTATTGCTGGGCATTAAGTGGTCCCGAGGAAAAACACGTTTTACAGAGAAGAGGCAGAAAATGAGGGAGCAGGAAGGAGGAAGAAAGGAGGAGTGGAGGAAGATGGGAAAGGGGAAGAGGAAGAAGAGAAAGAGACAGGAAAAGAGGAAGAGAAAGGGAGGTGTTGGCATTTCATCTAGGCTCCGCCCCACAGTTACCTGGCAACAGCCAGGTGTGCCTGACTCACTATAAAAAGGGCTGCTTGCCCTTTCCTCCCTCTCTTGCTCTCCTGCTCTTGCTCTCTCCTCTTGCTCCTGCTCCCCCTCTCTTCCCATTACCCTTCCCCCTCTCTCCACGTGCTCAT
The DNA here is from genome assembly GCA_030674055.1 of Rhabdomys pumilio. Lineage (NCBI taxonomy): Eukaryota > Metazoa > Chordata > Mammalia > Rodentia > Muridae > Rhabdomys > Rhabdomys pumilio. The sequence continues at coordinate 12,445,830 of JANHMN010000006.1, read as the reverse complement.
GACCAGTCCTGTACTCCTCTACTCTCTCTGTCTCTCTGTCTCTTTGTCTCTCTCTCTGCCTCTCTGTCTCTCTGTCTCTCTCTGTCTCTCTCTGTCTCTCTCTCTCTCTCTCTCTCTCTCTCTCTCTCTCTCTCTCTCTC
>JANHMN010000006.1:12375483-12445680 GCA_030674055.1 Rhabdomys pumilio | reverse complement strand
TCTCTCTCTCTCTCTCTCTCTCTCTCTCTCTCTCTCTCTCTCTCTCATCTCCCCTCTCCATACCCTAAATAAACTCTATTCTATACTCTCCCATCCTGTGGCTGGTCCCTCAGGGGGAAGGGATGCTTCAGGATTGGCCCGCAGAGGCACTCCCTTCCTCTACACCTTACCATGCCACCAAACATAAGCCTTCCTTTTTTTTCTGTATATAAAACACAACAGGAGGAGTAGGAGAAAGAGACAGAAGAAAGGAAAAGAGAGGAAGGAAGGAGGAATGTGAGGAGCGGAAAAGGAGAAGGATGATGGAGAAGGCAAACAGAAGAGGACAGGGGGGCAAGGGAGGAGGAGGAACTTCATATGCCTCTATGAAAGTTCTCTGGGCCAGAACACCTAGAAAACAGGAGATGTTTGCTGCCTGGGAACATTGTTCTTGGCTGCTGAATCTCATCCCCTTGATCCTCTGTGGACCCCCTGGAGCTCAGACAGGGTTGACTCATAGCACAGGAGGATTGATATTTGCTACCTCAGGAGGTCCCATGACTTGGCATTATTGGCAAACAGGTGAGAATGCACTTGGACTGCAAGATGGGGGTGGTCCTCTCTGGATTTTACGGGCCTTTCTAGAGGGGAAGCTCAAAGAAAGTCACCCTAGAATATGCTGCTTTGATGAACTGAAGGCAACTGAGAGAGGTGGGAGTGGGGGTTCTGCCTGCCTCCTCGTCTCCCCTTAAGTTGGACATAGACTCGTACAGGTTTCCTCTCCCCTCCCACACCTGGAGATGGCATCAGAGGGAGACAGTAACTCTTCTTGGCTAGCTTCGGGGTACATTGCGTTACACACGGTCATGTGCTGTCTGAGTTCAGTGAGAAGCTGACTCTGGAAGCAGGGGTCCCCACCTCCTGCTGATACTTCAGACCTAAGCATGTTTGTCTCAAAGTATACTCAAGATTATCTGGAGATGAGCTGGTTCCCCTATCTCTGTGACAAGGAGGAGAGAACAGCAAAACCACCCCCAAAAGAGGAAAAACAGTGAGAGCAACTGGAAGGCGAGCCATTCCCAACAGGTCAGTATTGTTTCTCTCTGGTGTAAAAGTGTCTGTGGTAACAGAGTGGAGCCAGGAATTCAGCCATGGGAGGCTGAACAATGCTCTCTGGCTGACTGCTTCTACTTCCCCAGTTAGTGTCTGCTGGATGATGCCATCATTCTGCTGTAATTTGTTCTTTTACTTCGAAGCTTTGCCCAAAGGGACACTTGGCTCTGCTGGGACTCTAAGTAGGGAACTTAAGCTGGCTGCCTTAAAGAGGCTTCTGTAGTCAGTTTCTGCTGAGTGTATGAGAATCTGCTGTTTGTCTATTCGTCTATCCATTCACCCATCCATTATCTGTCTACCTACCTACCTATCTCTTCATCCATCCATCTCATTGTCTGTCTACTTATCCGCTATCTCTTCTTTGACCTTGGCTTGCTGTATATTTAATAAACTCACTCAAAACCAAAAACATGGCTAGCATAAGCCATTCTTGGCATCACACAGAGCACTAGTCTTACTCTCTTTTAGTTTTCCCATAAGTACATATATTCCTTTATTTAGGAAAGAGTTTTGTCCCAGTAGATCCTTTTTGAGTTGTAAATACCATTCTTTGAGGATATATCGAGTCTACCTGACCTTACATTCGTGCTAGGGTAGCAACAAGGGCAGGTAGATTACTGGTCACTGTTAACCTCTGCAGTCATGTGGCTGCCTGGAAGTGTTGGCTCACTGTCCAGCATGTGAAAAGAAACAAAAGGCTATTATTACCGTAGACAGATCATAACCCTGAGGGGGGTCCCTACAGGTGTCAGATGAGGACATGAACCACGTGAAGAATAAAGACCTGATTCAGATTGACCCATAAGCCTGGACCAGACTTTGGGGAATCTAATGCCAGTCAGTTCATTGACAGCACGTTTAAAACACAATAGGGTTTGGGGAAAGGTGTCCAGGCAACAATCAATCCAGTTTAATTCCAGGTACACAATGAAACTTAAGGTCTGACTACACAGAAACTCCCTTACAAAGTACATGTGACCATGAAGGTAGGTTCTGTAGCTGAAAGTCCTAGAATATAGTGTGGTTCCTGACTGATAGCATAGAGTCAGAGGGCAGATGCAGCATCTCCCCTAAGGATGAGTAATGGTCTAGGGACAATCGTTCTGGGGAACTTGAGTGAGGTCTACCTTTCTAGCAAAGGGTGGGTGAGGTCTGCATTCACGGGACAGCAGAAAGGTCACCAGGTCATCAACAACAAGATCTATTCCCAGCCTTCTGGGCAGAAAAACAGGTATTTAATCTTATTATTTAATCAAGAAGCAGCCCAGGTGTGTTTAACATTCCTGGTTCCCTAGTGATTACAGGGAGCAAGGACCTTTGTGGCCCCAATGAAACCCCAAGTCAGGACTCTGCCTCCTACTTAGAGCACATCACCTTTGAAGAATTATACTTTAAACCACCACAAAGCTGGCATCTGCCTGTATTTGCACCTGCGTTTGCCAGGGTCCTCTAGAAAAACAGAACCAACAGAATCTTAATAAATATATATTAGAAAGGGGAAAAAACTGAATTGGTCAAATTATATTGAAACAATAGCCTGTATATATTGAAACAAACAAACGAAAGTCCTATAATATTTTGTCTATTTGGTTGGCGTCTTAGTTTGGGCATCATTGCTGTGAAGAGACATCATGACCATGGCAACTCTTATAAAAGAAAGCATTTTATTGGGGCTAGCTTATAGTTCCGAGGTTTAGTCCATTATCATCATGGTGGGAAGCATGGCAACATGCAGGCAAATATGGTACTGCAGAGGTAGCTGGGAGTTCTCCATCAGGATCAACAGGCAGCAGGAAGACACCATGAGCCACTGGGTCTGGCTTGAACTTCTGAGACCTCAAAGCCCATCCCCCAGAGACACTTCCTTCAACAAAGTCACGCCTCCTCATATTGCAATTCCTTGTGGACCTGTGGGGGCCATTTTTATTCAAACCATCACAGTAGTTTTTGCTGATGCTGGGCATTAAACCCAGGACTTGTTATGTGTTAAGCACATGCTACCCCTGAGCTACATACATAGTTTCCTCAAAATTTTTATTGAGGACCTGGAGAGATGGCTCAGTGATTAAGAGCACTGGCGGCTCATCCAGGACACAAGTTGAGCTCCTAGAACTCATGGGTGGCTCACAACTACACACCCACGGGACCTGACTGAGACTCTCTCTGTCTTCTTGGGTATCCATGCACATAGCATTCATTCACATAAGCACATACACACAAAAAAAAAAGAAAAAGAAAAACTTAACAACAGAAAAGCACAGCTCGCTGGGGATGCTCCAAGGAGTCAGAGAACACCTCAGACAACGAGAGCCCGCAAAAAGCGAATAAGGAAAGGGTTCTTTCTCCACCTTAAGTGTCATGAGAGAAATGTGTGTTAAGGCGTCGAACGCCATTTAAATGATTAAATGGGCTAAACACTAAAAACTGTGACAAACACAGCATTGACTTGTGCTGACCAACACAATTCTCCCCTCAAAAAGAACAACACACAACTTTTTCCTGAGCCCAAAACCAGGAATCCAAGTTGGCCTAAATACCATGTTCCAGCGAGGAAACCAGCTAGTGAGACGTTCACAAAGACCGCACAAAGGGCTGGAAGGATCAGCAAGGCAGACATGTCCGTGCGAAATCGGATCATTAGGAAGGTGTTTTCCAAATGTGTTGGTGGAGATAACAGGTCAGCAGACTCAAGCCAAGTGGAGCTATCTCTTGCTAGGGCATCAGATGCTATCTCATGGCCTTCCTAGCTTTACCACTGGTTGTCTGTTAGAACATCACATTCAGGAAAGGTTTTATCTGACAGTCACAAGGATACTAACTAGGTCATACACAGTGGTAGACAATGAGTGCTATGTCAAGAATATCCCAAGACTGGATCAGCAACATTCCAACTCTCCATAATCGCTACATCCTAATCAGTCAGTGAATCTTCTCGATTCCACCCCAAGGGTGACTTTTTTCTTCTGTTCACAGCATGGGAGGAAAAGACCATATGTTCACATGATTTCGATAAAAATTAGATGTACATATGTTAGCGAAATTATTTGGAGATATTAGCTTTATATGAACATATCCGATGAGAGCAATTACATTTCTTAAATGTTATTGAAGGGATACTAGCTCATTGGAGCATGTGACTCTGGCAGGCCTTGCCCTTCTCCGTAATTCCCTGCCTTGCTGAAAGCCATTAGATTACATTTCTAAAGCTAGCCACCAAGGTCTGTTTCCTCAGTTTAGCCATTTACTGTTCCTGAGACTGACTACCAAGGTCCAGCTATCAAAGTACTGAAGTCCAGCAATCAAAAGTCCCCTTCGGCTCACGTAATTAACATGCTTGATCAAAACCAACTCATGGGGGTGTCCCCCTTTCCCTTTACAAACTGCCATTTGCCTATGGGCCATGTTGGTCTCCTCTCTATCCAGAGGCAGTCCTTCGTCTTCCAGACAAATATTCCTCACCCCTCTCCCTTGTTCCCTTCCCCTTCTCCTTCATCCTCTGTCTCCTGCCTTTGTCTCTTATTCCCTGCTGTTTGACCCTCTGGCCCAAATAAATCTACTCTGTGCTGAGAACTTTGTCTTGGGTGCCTTGAGCCGATCTCCAAGGCTCCCTACTTATCACGTCGAAACACCTGCCATGTATGCACAGGTGACTAAAGAGAGAGCATTAATCACACAGAACAGTGGAAACAGTGGCTACAGGATGCTTTATGGTAGAGTTACCAGAATTTTTAGGCTAAAAGCCTGGGCTTTCTGAAAGTCCCCAACAAGCTTTATTCAGTGACTTGTCCCCAGTACTTGAATTTTAAAAACCGATAAGAGAAAGCAGAGAGAGATTTATCCAGCGTGACATCATTGCAAAGAGGAACCCCGAGTTCACATTCAGGGTACTGACAGGTATAGCCAAACATTTTTGTGATGCTAAGGATCAAACTGAGGCCTGCGTGCCAGGCTAGCACTCTAATTCTGAGCCAAAAGCCTAGAGGAGGTTTGGGTTTAAATAGAGAGCATGAGGTGTGTACAACTGACCAACCCTGGTGGGTGTGTGGTGGGGGAGGGGCTCCTGCCCATCACTGACCCATCATCATCTTCTCAGCTCTGGTTCATCCAGCCAGGTGATCAGAGAGGTTAAGTTGTAATTGTGTTAACAGCTAAAGCTGCATCCTTTGTCCCTGTGACCTCGGCCAAAATATAGGCATGAAATGAGCTGGAAACACAGAGCTTTCTTCCGCTGCTTTCAGTCTCCTTGTTGACTCAATCGAGGAGCCAGGGGTTGCTAGCAGAAGCAGCCTCTGATGCCTGCTTCAGTTGATGGCATTCGAGGGTGAATTTCAATCCTCAGCAACACTGTCTATGAGGATGAAACTTCTGTGCTGAACAAAAAAGAGACTAAAGAGCTGGGGAGGTGGCTCAGTTGCCACCGTGCCTGCTACACAAGCGTGGGGACCTGAGCTCAGAGTCGCAGCATCTATGTAAAAGGCCAGGCATACTGGCTGCAGTCCCAGGTAGAGACAGGAGAATGCCTGGAGTTTGCTCAGTGATCCCAGCCAGCGAGCTCCAAATTCACTGAGAGACTGTGTTTCAAAGAACAAGGTGGAAAGCAACTAAGGAAAACATCTGATGTGAACCTCTGGCTTACACATGCACATGTCTGTACATTCACACACACACACACACACACACACACACACACACACACGTACATACATGTGAACTTCTAGCCTCCACATGCTCATGCCTGTACATTCACACACACACACACATACACACACACACACACACACACACATGTACATACATGTGAACCTCTGGCTTCCACATGTACTTCCTGTACATTCACATACACACATACATGTACATACAGGTGAACCTCTGGCCTATACATGCACATGCCTATACATTCACACACACACACACACACACACACACACACACACACACACGGAAGAACACACAGTGAACCTTTAAATAAACCATCGCACCTTCACAGTATGGCAAACTGTAAGGTGGTTTAAAAGAATATGAAGAATTCTGATACATGTCCTAAGTAAAGCACTTGCCAGACAAGCTCAAAGTCCAAAACCTACAGAGAGCGAGCCAGCACGGTGCATGTCTATACCTCAGACTCCTGGGTGAGAGGAGAGGGAAGACAGGAGAATCCTCAGACTTTGGCAGACCAGCTAGCATTTCATTCACAGCAGGAAGTAACAAAGAGGTGCTATCTCAAACAGCGCAGAAGGTAAGGACTGACACCCAAAACTGTCCTCTGATCTCTTCCTCTCTCTCTCTCTCTCTCTCTCTCTCTCTCTCTCTCTCTCTGGCACACACACACATGCACATATGCACACTCACACAGATTCATTTTTAAAGGAATTCTAACTGAGGACAGAAAAACAGCATGTTCTTACCTCCTGTCTCGCTGAGGCTTCAAACACAAAACTGAGGGTTCTAAGTCATGACAGAAACAACAAGCCTAAGGCATGGGGGATGGTGTGTGTGTGTGTGTGTGTGTGTGTGTGTGTGTGTGTGTAAAAATGATTGCTAAAGCAGAATTGATATAAAATATATAAATTATATTTTTATATCAAAATATAAAATATAAATTTAATATGAAATATTAAATTTATAAAATAAATTTAAAATTACATTTTTTATATTTATATAATTATAAAAATAATTAATATAAAATACACATTGTGATAGAAACACAGTGAATGACTAGAGAGAGGGAGAGACAGAGAGACAAAGAGACGGGGAGGCGACCCAGCCTATAGTCTTCAGGACCATTTGAGTCAGGATGTATATGGGAAGAGTTCAAGAGGGCCACTCAATATCTTGAGGAAGTAAATCTTGATAATGGCCACTTGTCCCCTTTGTCTGTGGCCATTAAGAGTGAGGCATCAGGGGCCATTAAGAGTCAGGCTTTACAAGTCACAGGGTCAGGCTCTGAGCAGTGGGGGCTTGGCATTAGGCAATAAGGAATTTTGCTTTTAGGCCCCTTTATTCTTGCCTCTCTGTCTCTACAATACGGAAGCAAGAACATGGTGTTGGGACACAGAGGGTGGAAAGCTGAGAAACAGTGTGAGGAGGGCCTACTGCAGACACAGCGCTATGACTGACTGACAGCTGGGCATCCCTTGGGGTTGGGGATACAGGCTGAGGACATCATTGGTTGATACTTGATCTATGATCCTGCAGCGTGCTGCAGCGATTCAAGTGGCTCCAGATCTTTGGGCAGTGGAAATGTCCAGCTCTGATGTAGTCTAATGAGACCATCTTCATAGGTGGGTCTGTGGTGGACTCAACCAGTAAGGGGTTCATGACTGTCACTTTAGTGAGGCAATCTCAGAATGAGAGGCAGGGTGCCGGAGAACACAAACGAGGGCTAAATAGGAGGGTCATCTGCTCTGGCTGAATCTCCCAGTTGCTTGTCTTCCTAAATATTCTGGCATTTCCTCAGGACAGAAACAGTAACGGTGCATGGTGGATGGATGCTGTCTCTTTTTGCAGGAACAGGAAAGGAGAAGTTAGCACTGGGGCTTCAGCCTGTCGCCTGGATCGCCTGGCAGTTGCGATTTAACCCAGAGTGGCTTTGAACTCATTATCCTCCTGCCTCAGCCTTCTGAGTGCTGGCTAACAGGTGTTTGCCATCACTCTTGGTCAGACAGGTCTCCTCTGGGGCCATCAGCATGGTAAGATGCTCAGCCAGCAGTTTGCCCCCAGGCCTAACGGCTGGAGTTTAATGCCTGGAATCCAGAGTAAAAGGAGAGAACCAAGTTCCACACATTGTCCTCTGACCTTCATACAAGTGTGCCTACAGTCACACACACACACACACACACACACACACACACACACAGAGAGAGAGAGAGAGAGAGAGAGAGAGAGAGAGAGAGACAGAGAGACAGAGAGACAGAGAGACAGAGAAACACCAAAGTTTTGGGGGGATCCCTAGGAACATACCCTATGGTGGGATTTGCCAGTTAGTGTGTAGTTACCCTGAGGCCCTAATCAAAATCTACTCAGCTTAGATCCCTTGGGGTGGGGGTGGGGGGCATGAACTTCTTACAAAACAATTATTATATAAACTTCTGAGCTCACTTTTTAACAAACACCCAAGGATTACTATGCACTAAAGATCAAGACACATGGAGAAAGAGTACCAGGAAGTGGGGGCAGGGAGGAAAAGAGAACACATGAGAACTGATAGAACAGGCAAGTTTAAAGATCTTTGATATTGGGCTGGAGAGATGGCTCAGTGGTTAAGAGCACTGCCAGCTCTTCCAGAGGTCCTGAGTTCAATTCCCAGCAACCACATGGTGGCTCACAACCTGTAATGGGATCCAGTGCCCTCTTCTGGTATGTCTGAAGACAGCTACAGTGTATGTACATACATAAAATAAAATTAAAAAAAAAAAAAAAAAAAGATTCCTGACATTGTGGGCTGGAAAGATGGCTCACTGGTTAAGAGCACTGAATGTTCTTCCAAAGGATCATGGTTCAATTCCAAGCACCCCCATGGCAACTCACAATGGTCTGTAACTCCAAGATCTGACACCCTCACACAGATATACACACAGGCAAAAATCTTTGACATGTTTGTCAGATTTTCATCATAAGACAAATCCAGGATAAAAGAACAGTTACTATTTAATAAGAAAAACATTTTACTGGAGGGATTAGACTATGATATCCCAACATACATCTCTGGCATAATTCTTATTTTGAGCTGAAAACACTGGTGACAACACGTGCCAACAGTTCTTTGTCTGACACCTCTCCTGAGACCTCGGCACAGAGGCAACACTGCATGCAACGTGGGCATCAGATCCCGTGAAAACATTTGTGTGCTGCTAGTTTCTGCTTTATATCTGCCCTCCTGTAACACCTGTGATAGCAGGACACCCCCTCCCCAGCCCCCATAACACCTGTGACAGCAGGACATCCCCTCCCCAGCCCCCATAACACCTGTGACAGCAGGATACCCCCTCCCCCAGCCCCCATAACACCTGTGACAGCAGGACACCCCCTCCCTAGCCCCCCCATAACACCTGTGACAGCAGGACACCCCCTCCTTGCCCTGCCCCCACCTTCTTCTCACATCTCTACAAATTTATCTTTGATAAGATAACATATAGACCTGATTTCAAATCACCCTCTGAGTTCTCGTACATTCCCAATGGGTATGCACACAGCACACGTGTTAATATACTTGTTTTTCTACTGTTAATCTGTCTTTTGTCAGGTTAATTAGCAAGGCCCCAAGTGAAAAGCCTACAAAGGCTGAAGGAATAGCTTTTTTTCCTCCTTTCTTTACAAGGCAAGGTGGTGACAGCAGTTTCCTGCCACTGAAATATACATACATATAGCCACTGAAATATAAATATACATATACATGGTATATATGTGTGTGTGTGTGTGTGTGTGTGTGTGTGTGTGTATCAACAATGGTTAACAGTGGCTCCATTTATATTACATGTGTTTTATAATAATTTAATTTAAAACAAAACAGATTGTTGCCCTGCTGATTGTAGCTCAGTGGTAGCATACTTGCTTCGAGTGCACAAAGCCCTGGCTCTGTCTCCAACACTGCAGAATGACAGAGATCTATTTTAAAACCGAGTAATGGGGACGTACAGTTGGTAGGGAGCTTGTGGCATAAACTAGACGTGGTGACCTCCTGCAATCCCGGCATTCTAGGACTAGAGACAGGAACGTGAAAAGTTCAGGGTCCTCCTGGGCCACCTTGCAAGCTAGAAGCTCCTGGGCAGTAGAAGACCCTGTCTGAAAACAAAAGCCAACTAAACAACCCAAAACAGCCCCTCCCCTTGTTTCTTCTGCAGGTGGCTGGACAGCTGTATCTTCCACATCGATGAGAGACCCAAGGCAACAACAGTAAACAGAGCAGAGGCCATAACCATATGGTGAGCATTTGCTTCTTAGATAGAGTCTTCCTGTGTAGCCTTGGCTCTCCTGGAGCTCACTATATAGGATCTGGCCAGCCTCAAACTCACAGAGATCTGTCTGCCCTTGCCTCTCAAGTTCTGGGATTAAAGGCATGTAGCGCCATGCCTAGCTTTTCCTGACTTCTTATGGGTGTCTCTGTCATGGCTGAGTGTGCTTGTGTCTGCATCTAGGTGCATTCCTGTTATCCCGCATCTGTACCTTGGATTTTCTCAGTAGTACTACAAAAATACCTTAGATGACACTGTTCTCAATCACACTAGACTAAGGATGCTTACAATGTATGTGTGTGTGTGTGTGTGTGTGTGTGTGTGTGTGTGTGTGTGTGTATCTAGATAGATAGATAAATGATAGATATATGCATGTATAATAGATTAGTTACCTAATTATCTTTAACTGTGTGTGTGTGTGTGTGTGTGTGTGTGTGTGTGCATGTGAGTGCAGGTGCCCTTAGAGACCAGAAAAGGTATAGGATGCCTGAAAGTGCAATTAGAGGCTACTGTGAGATGTGGCTGCAGGGAACTAAACTGGCTTCTCTCCAGTCTCGGGATGGTCGGCACTTAGGCCCAACTGAGAACAGCAACTGAAAAGACAAGGTTGCTCTTCAAAGATTATCGAAGGAAAACAAGTCTTCTTCCAAGGAGGGTTCCAAACACCCACACAGCTAGCCCTGCCGGAACTTTCTGTTGTGGTTCGAATGTAAAATGTCCCCCATAGGCTCACCAATTTGGATACTTAGTCCCCAGGGTTTTGAAAAGTTATGGAACCTTTTGAAGGCATAGCTTCACTGGATGAAGTAGTTTAGTGGTTTCAGCTTTGAGATTTGCTACCCTAGGCCTGTTTCCTGTCTGTCCTCTGCTTTTTGAACGCTGACACAGCAGAACCAGTTACTTTGTGCTCCTCTGACCTCTGGACACATGCTTTACCGCTTGCATGTCCACACTCCGAACACACACACACACACACACACACACACACACACACACACACACGAGGGGGGAGGGCAGCGACAGAGACAGACAGAGAGACAGACTGAGAGATTTAATAAAAAAAGAAAACAGTTAAGCCATAAGCTGCACCAGCTGTGAAAGTAGGAGCCTTACAGCCTAGTAGTTTCCACATTTCCATCATTAGGATTTGGGAAATGGAAAGAAGCTGGTGACGCAGCTCAGTGACTGGACCTGTGCCGAGCATGCGCTTATGCAGCATGTGCCGAGCATGCGCAAAATCCTTGTCTTGCGTCCCAACACCCCCAAACAACCTGGGGCCAGAAAAGTTAAATATTTACCAAGGCTTTGGGAGCTCAAATCCATGCTTGGTAAATGCTTGGAAGGAAGCCCAGTCAACTAGAGATCGTTTCTGAGTGAGTAACGACAAGATGGTTCTTATCCAAAAAGAAACATCTGGATGCTTGACCGCACTTTGTTCTGTTTCAACCAATCTGGTATTTGTAGCTCTGTCCCCTGCCCAACACACACCGGAGATTATGGTTTTAAAATGAAAACTGTGTCTCTTCCTCAACTGCCTCTTCTTCTTCCCCTTTTCTTCTTTTTCCTTGACAGTTGGGCTCTCTATCCCCTTCTCTGCGGTCAAGAGGAAGTGACACTCGCCAAAATGTGAATGTGTGAGTTAGCCTCACCAGAGAGAGCCCTTACCTAGGATGTATGAGCTTGTGGGGTCCACCTTAGCCATCATGTTAAATCCATCCATTCATATGTCCATACATATGTATATACATACATACATACATACATACTGTAATGTACATATGTATACGTGCCTGTGTGTATATGCATATATATATATATGTCTATCCATCCATTTATCCATACATATGTTTATACATACATATATCCATCCATACATAATATAATGTGTATATGTATATGTGCCTGTGTGTGTATATAAATATATATATATGTATATGTATATATATATATGTATATATATATATACACATCTATCCATACATATGTCCATCCATCCATATATCCATACATATATCCACCCATCTGCACATACATACATTTAGTTTTAGTTCATATATTTATATTCTGCTTTGTGTTTATTTTATTCATTTATTTTGCCATACAGGGCAAGTGAACCTAGGTATTCTCCACACTCTTATTCTGAACTCTAGATCCAGTGCTTTCAAGCACTAACACAAACCACATAATGTGTGAACACTATAATTCACTTTACCCTATACGTAGTCTTTCATATTTGGAAGCTATTTTCCACAGAACTCTATTCCATTTGTTTAGCTGTGGAGATCACGTGTTCCATGACCTGTGCAGTTTATGGCTTTGTCAATGGGGATGGCTCAGAAGCCTTTGGAGATGGGGACTGCAACTCAGTTGGGTGCGGTGTTTATCTATCATGCTGAAGGGCTTGGATTCCAATCTTAGCACTGTACAAAACCAGGCATGGCAGTACATGCAAGAGCCTGGAGGATCAAGGCTATCCTCAGCTACATACAAGTTCAAGGCCAGCTTGGACTACCTGAGATCCTGTTTCAGAAAGGGCAACTGGAACTCCTCTTCACTGATGGTGGAGATTGTTAGTCAAACACAGGCTGAGAAGTCTCCCAGAGAAGAACGTTCGAGAGCAGTACACAGTATAATTTGCTTGCACAGCGATTGATCTTCGTTCACACTGAGCACTGAGTGCCCAGACTCTGCCAAGACTGAAATCAGTGTCAATATTTGCACCCACAGCTCTAATGCGCACTGCTTTGCTTAATTGACCGATCTGCATGACTGGGCAGCACTTGGGTGCTGGATTATGAAAGTAACATTGACATACCTATATCTGACTTGTGCTGGTGCAGGAATCAATCCATATTTTTATTTCTTTCTTGTCTTTCTCTTTGCAAAAGACTTGTTAATTTTTCCCCCCAAGGGGAAACAGTTGGAAAACTCCCATGTAATAATTCTGAAACATGGAAATTAGCTGAGTTGAATGAAATAATATTTCCATATCTACATGCTGGCAGCCTGAGCTCCAGGACATGGTGTGTGGTGCACATGCACACACACACACACACACACACACACACACACACACACACGCACGCACGCACGCACGCACACAGCTTTCCTCAGCTCTGAGTCTCCCTTCATCCTTCCAGTGCCCTAGGCTGCCACCCGTGTTTCCCCTCTGACTCAGAATGAAAAGTAAACACTGGAATTTGAACTTCCTACTTTCCTATCAAGTCCCCTGGGAAAAACTACACCTCTGCTCTCCTAAACACGCTGTTTCCCACATGCTGTTCTCCTGCTGTCAGGGAGTAAAAAGATATAAGAATCTGAGGCCTGTGCTCACTTAATAAAGAAACAGGCAGCTTTCTCCCCAAAAGTAACATTGCAGGTGACCAGTCACTGGAATGAACAGAACCAGAGACACAAGCAGCCACTTCCTCTTCCTTTGCCATGTATAAGAAATGGTATTCTGACATGTGATATATATGTATATATGTATATATGTATATATATATATATATATATATATATATATATATATACATATATATACACAGACATATATACATATATACAAACACACATAGGCACATATACATATATATGGTATATACATACATATGACAGAGAAGGGAAGAGAGAGAGAGAGAGAGAGAGAGAGAGAGAGAGTACTCATGCCAGGGTCTCTCTGTATTCTAGGCTGATTTCACACTCAGATTTCACACTGAGTCCTGCTTCAACCTCTTTGGATTTCAGGTGAATAAGGAAAACTTTTTATTTTTTTCCATGTGTATTTGTGTGGGGTGCATGTACATAAGCATGTGGTGGGGGCATGGTTGATGCCTGGAATCATCCTCCATAACCCTGAACATTATTCATTGAAGTAGGCTCTCCCAACCAAACACAGTTTTGGCTTGCCAGCTTGCTCTGAGGAGCCCCTGTCTTTGCCTTTCAAAATTGGAATTACTGGTAGACAGCCAGACCCACCGGGCATTGTCGTGAACTTGTGGGTGATCTGAACTCCAGTTTCCACGTTGCTGCAAGTGCTTTAACTGCTGAGCCATCTCCCAGTCCCAAATAAGGAATCCTTATTGAAGACTACTGTAACAAGGACTAGAGAGTAGGCTCAACTCCCAGTGAAACAGAGACCTCGGAGATTTGTAGCCAAAGCTCAGGGGAGTGGGAGGAAGATGGAAAATTACTAAGAAGAACCATCAAGTGTGGGAGGCCCCTCCTCAACCGTGCTGCTATGGTTTGCATGCTCCCAAGGCTGGAGAGTTAGCAGGTTTGTTCCTCAGCCTGGGAGGCTGCTGGGAGCTAGTGAATCCCTTAGGATATGGGGCCAGGTTGGAGAAAAGTAGGTCATTGGAGCTGAGCCCTGAGGGGACTTGGGGACCCAGTACTCTGCCTTCCTTTGCTTTCCAGTTGCCACGAGGAGAGCCGCGTCCTCCACCATGCCCCTTTTCCATGTGCTGCAATGTCACGAGGTCTAAAGAGTCACAAGAGCAAGGGCTGTGCTCTGACCCTAAGTGTCAAAATAACCCTTTTGCCTCTGTAAGTTGATTCTGTCTCTTTTTATTAGAGGGGTTTGTTTGTAGTTCATGGGGGCTAAAGCCGGGGCTTTGTGAATGTTAAGCAAGCATTCCATTCCATCAGCCCCCTCTTCTATTTATGAGGGCTTCATTTAAGATGCTTTCTTTTTCTTTTTCTTTTTTTGTTTGTTTCTCTGTGTAGTCCTAGCTGTCCTGGAACTCACTCTGTAGACCAGAGTGGTGGGGGTCTCTCTTGCCCTCAGCAGCCAGGAGGCAAGAAGTTTTGCCCCTAAAATTCCTACATCTAAGATTACTCCATACTCCTTCTGGTAGGCCTTACAGTAAAATGTCAAAGAAAATTCTAAGGCTGGGTGTTGTGTAGCGGACCCTGCTCCTTACCATGGACCAGAGCTGTCAAGAGCCTGAGACAAAAGAAACCTTTTGTTCTCCCTAAGTATTGATAACCTCAGAAATTCTGTCTCCCAGCCAGAAACACGATCAACACACTTGACACAAAGTGTTTGTCAGAGTGTAGAAGCTCCGCTAAATGCCATCTTACTATCTAGCCACGAGCAGAATTTAATGATAATTTGAATTACAGAAGTATGAATTAGACAAGGTTAAAGAAACTTCAACCTTTTTTTAAGATAAATAAACACTCATTATTTAACCCTAGACAGAAAACAAAGAATGGAAAAGAAATCATACCAACTTTGCGGAGGGAAAGTACAGAAGAGAAAGAAGAATTCTGAAAAAAAAAATCAGAGTGTTATTTACTTTATTAAAACAATAAACTTGAAAGACTTCTAGTCTCTGAATCAGCCATTGTATGTGGAGGGCTTAGTGCTAGCTCAGCAGTAGAGCACCAGCCTAGCACACACAAGGCCTGCCCCAGCCCCACAGATAAGAATACTAAAGGAAAAATCGCCTAATGACATCTGTAAAGGACAGTGATGGCCGGGCGTTGGTGGCGCACGCCTTTAGTCCCAGCACTTGGGAGGCAGAGGCAGGTGGATTTCTGAGTTCGAGGCCAGCCTGGTCTACAGAGTGAGTTCCAGGACAGCCAGGGCTACACAGAGAAACCCTATCTCAAAAAAACCAAAAAAAAAAAAAAAAAAAAAAAAAAAAAAAAGACAGTGATGAATCACATTCCTTCCTTCCACAGGCTTCTAGACATCATCTGCAACAGGATGAAAAATCTGCCCAGCTTAGCCAGTATGAACAAAGATATAGGGCCATCCACTGAGGCAGGGGTAACTTATCACACAGCCCCTCCCCCAACAAAGCTCAGCGATCATCACAGGAGAGGGAGCATGAAGACTGTAAGAGTCTCAGTGGTAAGACCCTATGCTGATGACTCCACACACACAGAGTGATCACAGAGTATGGGGGAAAAAAATCAAGTTGGTACTGACCAGGAAACCCCCTCTTTACCGGCTATCTTCATAGTAATGGAAGGCATCATACAGACTGTGGGGCTGAGTAATGGAAGGCATTATACAGACTGTGAGGCTGAGTAATCCAGCAACAGACTTCGACAGATGTCAATCATGATAATGACCAGGAGGATAAGATGTGCCAGCGATTGCAGTAGTGGCATAAATGTCATAGCACCAACCCACCACTTTCTGATTGGATTTAAGGCCCATTTAAGAAGGAAATACATGCCTGGTTCTACAAATCTGGTATAACCAAGTGGCTGGGGCACCCATAGCACCCTGGGGTGAACCTACCACTAGTGTTTTGCTAAGTGAACACAGGATCAGACTGCTCTCTGAAATCGGATCTCTGTACCCATAAATCAGTGCAGCTCTCAGGCCGCATCACAGAGGTTGTTCTGTGTAGTGAATGATGGTTGCTTGGTCAAAGCATAAAAATGAGTGACCGTCAAGTGCTTAGCCACAGACTGGACATCACGTCACTCCCGAAACCTCAGGAACCATGGCTGAAGAGAGGCTGGGAAGACTGCAAGGAGCAGAGGTTACGGAGGACTCAGAGAGTAGTAAAGCAGCATCTTCTGGACATGAAAGGACTGTTGCACGCAGGAATTCACGGCAGTCGTGGACGCTGCACAAGACCCCCACACAAGATCAAGCTAGTCAACATTCTAGCATGAAGTGGAAAGAGATTTGTGGGTCCCACCTTTAATGGAGGAGTTATGGACAGTTTATGGTTTTGGGAGGGAGGAGGCAGAGTTGGTTTTCTTTAAGGTCCTTGGTTGGTAAATCATGCTCCAGAGGATAGCCCCACACCCAGAAGTATATGAACAGTATAAGCTGGAGTTAAGGTGCTATTAAGTGATGATGATGATGATGGCATGAAGTTGAGGAGGGTTAGGAGATAGGAATGGACCTAGGAGGAGCACACAAACTTGATGGGGTGAGTATAATCAAAATATAGTGCATGATTCTTGTGTGGTGTCACCTGCCTTCAATCCCAGCACTGTGGGGGAGGGGGATTTGGGGGAAAGTAGAGGCGGGTGAATCTTTACGAGTTTGAGGATAGCCTGATCTACATTGTAAGTTCCAGGATAGCCAGAGCCACCCAAAGACCTTGTCCCAAGGACAAAAATAAAAAAGCTAAACAAGCATAAAAAAATATATACATTGATGACATTCTCAAATAATTCTTAAATGACTTTTCAAACTGACTGTTAAGGGCCAGAGGTTATGGAGAACTTCTCCAGAATGGAGTTTTCTGGACCTGATAGGTCTGTTGCACACGTGAGTTCACAGCGTCTGTGACTGTATGTGCAAAACCTGCACAAGATCAAGCCAGAAAAACTTCCGGCATAGAGGGAGGAGCATAGGAAATCCCACCCCCTAGCTATTGGCTATTAATAGCCTCCAAGGGAAGAAGACTCAGTTTCTGTTTTTCTTTTGTTTAACCATTATGTAGAAAGATGGCACTTGCTGTCCCTGTATGCTTATCTCGGCAGCTGCTCAATTTCCAGTACGTGGCACAAATGCTTACGCTACATAAGCTGCCTCCCAAGTGCTAGAAAGACAGGAATGCACTATCATGCCCAGCATAGTTGGATATTTTATTCTATTTTAATTATGTATTCATTTTCATATTTAGAGATTTAAAATTTTATGAGAATGGGTGTTTTGCCTCCGTGCATGTCTCTGCATCACATGCATGCAATGTCCAAGAAGGCCAGAAGAGGGAGTTGGAGCACCTATGACAGATGGTGGTGAACCGCTTTGTAGGTACTGGGAATCGAACCTGGGTCTTCTGGAAGGGCTCTAAGGTGCTCTTAGTTATCTTATCATCTCTCCCGCCCTCTAGATATCTAATTTTAGAGAAACAGTTTCATTAGAAACTTGAGTAGAAGCCGGGCAGTGGTGGCGCATGTCTTTAATGCCAGCACTTGGGAGGCAGAAGCAGATGGATTTATGAGTTCGAGGCCAGCCTGGTCTACATAGTGAGTTCCAGGACAGCCAGAACTATACAGAGAAACCCTGTCTCAAAAAAACCAACAAAAAAAAAAAAAAAAAGAAAGAAAAAAAAAAAAGAAAAAAAGAAAGAATGAATGAAAGAAACTTGAGCAGGTTCACAGCGTAGTTGGTGCCTTGGTGTTTCTATTGCTGTGAAGATATATCGAAAATATTTGATTGGGGCTGGCAGAGGTCAGTCCATTATCATCATAGTGAGAAGCATGGAAGCATGCAGGCAGACATGGTGGTCAAGGAGCTGAAGAGTTCTGCATCTGAATGAGCAGCAAGAGTAAGAAACTGAGTCTGGCTTGGGCTATTGAAACCCCAAAGCCGCCAGGCGGTGGCGCACACCTTTAATCCCAGCACTTGGGAGGCAGAGGCAGGTGGATTTCTAAGTTCGAGGCCAGCCTGGTCTACAGAGTGAGTTCCAGGACAGCCAGAGCTACACAGAGAAACCCTGGGAGGGAGGGGGGGGGGAGGGAAAGAAAGAAAAAAAAAAAGAAAAAGAAACCCCCAAAGCCCACCCCTTCAGTGACATACTTCCTGTAAGGCCACACCTACTCCAACAAGGCCACACCTTCTAATCCTATTGCTACTCCCTAAAGAAGGAACTTGCAAATATATGGGCCTGTGGGGCCATTTTTATTGAAAGCACCACAGTTGTGCCGGGGTGCCTCAGTATCTCACCACTTGTCTCTTGCTTCTTTTTAGTTAATAGTGTGTTGTTTGAAACACTGGCTGTTTTTACATCTAAAATTACTTTACAGAAACTCGAGGTAGTTTGCTAAGTTACTTTTTCTCATTGCTATGACGAAGTCCCTGATGAGCCAATTCAAGGGTTTCTTCGGCTCACAGTTTAAGAGTGTTCACTGTAGTGTAGCCGCAGGAGCTGAGGCAGACGTTAACACTGCATCCACAATCAGGAAGTGGAAAGGTGAATGCTGGCGTCCTTTTGGGTCAGCCTAGGACTCTGCCCATGGAATGGAGCTACCTGCATGCCGGATGGGTTTTCTCACCTCACTTAATCCTACACTTTCACAGGTATACCTAAAGGCAGATCACCTCAAGGACTCTAAACCCTCTCAATTTGACAGTCAGGATCAGCCAGTGATGCAGGAGAGCACTGTGCTGTAGCTTGCAGGTAATTCCAGCACTCAGAAAGTCCGTGACGGCGGACCCCAGAGCAGGCTAGGTTATCCTGCCTCGGTAAGCTCTGCGTTCAACTGAGAAGCCTGTCCCAATAAAGTGACAAGGGACTGAGAAAGATTTCCAATGTCAGTCGCTGGTCTCCCTATGCACATATGTGAGCACACACTCACGGGGCACAAGTGAAGCTGGGGTGTTCTTCAGGTTTCCCCTGAGTTCTGCTTGGTTTTCCTGTAGCGTGAAATATTAAAAATGCAATACACGCTATCGCCAGCAAGGCACCGGTGGGCCTTGTTCTCATCTCATGGAGACTCTTCGACCCAGAGCTCGGAAATCTCTCCATCCAGCTTGCTAAATTCCCATGATGGGTCAAATGCCACGCCAGCCTCACACGACCAAATTCCTGAGGCTGGCTGGGGGGCCCCCACCATCCTACCTTTTCTCTGGAACTCAATCAAGTCCCAATGGATCTGCTATCTGAACCAGGGGTCTCCGCTACCTATACTCTCAGCATTATGCTCCCGTCTGGTCCAACACTCGCCCAGGGATTCGTTTCCTTGAAATCTTTATTCTTTTTTTTTTTTTTTTTTTTTTTTTTTTTGGTTTTTCGAGACAGGGTTTCTCTGTATAGCCCTGGCTGTCCTGGAACTCTGTAGACCAGGCTGGCCTCGAACTCAGAAATCCGCCTGTCTCTGCCTCCCAAATGCTGGCAATAAAGGCGTGCGCCACCACGCCAGGCTGAAATCTTTATTCTTTAGAAGGGTCATTTGAAGTCCTGAGTACGTGATTCACTCCACATCCCAGGCAGCCCCTCTTGGGTTAGCAGAATTAGCATCAAAATGCAAAGAGCACCAGGGCTATCCACACCTTTTTCAAACTTCCTTTATCTCACTTTCTTTTTGTTTCACATTTTTTCCCTTTTCTTCTCTCCCCTCCTCCTCCTCCTCCTCCTCCTCCTCCTCCTCCTCTTCTCTCTGTCTCTCTCTCTCTTTCCCTCCCTCCCTCCCTTCCCCTCCTCTTCCCTTGCCTTCCCTTCCTCCCTTCTCTGTTCTTTCAGATAAGAGTTTTACTGTGTTTTCCAGCCTGATCTAGAGCCATCAATTCTCCTGCCTCTGCCTCCTTGGTGCTGGGATTGTAAGAGTGCACCACCACACCTGGTTGGATTTTCTTTGGTTTATTTCACAGTCAACCAACTTCAGTTTAATTGCAAGTGTGTGTGTGTGTGTGTGTGCGCGCGCGCGCGCAAACATGCATGCTTGCTTGCTATGTGCATGTGAGGGCCAGAGTCTGACATTGGGTGTTTTCCTCCATTGCCCTCTTCTCTTGCTGAATCCAGAGCTCACCATTTAGATTCCCTGACCGGTGAGCCTTAGAGAACATCCGGTCTCTGTTCCCTCAGCACGGGACTACAGGTACAAGATGCTGCACTCTCCTTTTCCATGGTTGCTGAGGATCCAAACTCAGGTCATCGTACATATATGGCAAGCACTTTACTCACGGGTCCATGATCCCCCCCCCCTTGATTTTGTTCCAAAATAAAAATTAAAAAAAAAAAAGACAGTCTTGGGTAGCTCAGGCTGGTCCCAAGATGCAGCTGAGGATGACTTTGAACTTCTGATCTTTTGTCCTCTAGGTCTTAAATGCTGGGGATTACAGGCAAATTCCACCAAGTCTTGTTTACTGGGGATGTAAACCAGGGGAAGTACTGGGGATGGACCCAGGGCTTTTTGAATGCTAATCAAGGACTCTAACTGAGCTGCATTCCAATCCTGAGTAATTTAAATTACATCCTGTATGCTACACCCACCCACTCACTGTACCTTTTCGAGGTGATTGTTAGCACACCTGTACAGTTGTTTTGACAGATTGAACCAAGAGCCTCACAAGAGCCGAGCAAGGGAACTCCCACAGAGCTCTATCTCCGATTGTTGCTTTTATTTTGAGACAGCCTTACTAGGTTGCTTAGGCTGATCTTGAACTTTGACCTACCTGATTCAGACTTCCGAGAGGCTAGAGTTCCAGGCCTGCACATCCAGGCCCAGCTTCACACAGTACAGACCCACTAATGGAAACACATTTAGAAGTGTCTCTGTTACAGTTCACCCATGGTTGCCAAGATCACAGCTGACGTAAATACCAAGTGTAAAAAACTCTATGACTCTAAGTGCTCCTTCCTCTGCAAAGGAGGCCTCGCCCTTCCCCTCCCTTCTGCTGCATCAGCAACCTGCAAGTCTGTTTTCAGCCTCCCTGCATCTCTTTTCTGACTCACGGTCTGGGGTTTCTCTCCTTTTCTTTTTTGAGTTTTGTGAATAGAATCTAAGGTTTGCACATAACAGACACGTGTCCTAGCCTGCTCCACGTCCCTAGCCACAGGGATGATTTCTAAACTTATTCGGGTTTTTAATTCCTTGCAGTGCTTCAGTTTTCATAAATTTTGCACTTCCTTTGTTTATTGGTGTGTTGTGTGTGTGTGTGTGTGTGTGTGTGTGTGTGTGTCTGTCAATTTTTTAGACCAAGGGCAAGTCTCCTGCCTTCATTTACAGATATGAATTTCCATGCTTGTCTTTTATCTGTTTAATTCGCTGTTGCATATTTTATTACTTGGGAATTTATTATTAAATGAAGCTGTCTTATTCATTTTCAGCTTGCTCATTGCTACCCTATAGAAATGCAACTGACTTTTCCCTTTTCTTTTCCTTTTTTTCTTTAAAAAACCACAGGATCTAGCTGTGAAAACCAAATTGGCCTCAAACTGGTAGACAATCTTCCTGCCTCTGCCACCTCTGCCACCTCTGCCTCTGCAAATACTAGGACTATAGGCTTGCAGCACCATGGCCTGCTTTTTGGGGGAAGGGGTCGTTTTGGAGTTGACTGTTGTATATTGATTTTACACAGCTCAACTTTGCTGAACTCATTTATAGTTCTAATGGCTTTTGTTTAATTTCTTAGGATCAAATGTCTTCCACTTTTATTGTTCAGAAAAACCAATTTGTTTGTTTGTTTGAGACTAGGTCTTACTATGTAGCCCTGGCTGTCTTGGAACTTGCTACATAGACCAGGCTGGTCTCAAACCATAGAGATTGATTCCTGAGTCCTGTTATTAAAGGCAAGCAGCACCATGCTGGCTAACTTCCACTTTTGAACATGAAAAGAAAGTGTGTTTTTGAGTGCCTTGGTTTGGCATGGTTTCAGTGATGACCACAACCTTCTCCTTGACGGCAGAGGAAGGAAGGAGCCCCTGTGCATTGTGGGTGTTAGTTGTTCTAAGAAGTCCGACTGACCGAAGTTCAGAACAGACCACTCCAGACCACACGGTTCCAAGGGGGAGGAGGTTTATTCAGGAGATAGGGCAAAGGTGGGGGGGAAAAGGTAGAAGGATAAGAGAGAAGAGAAGTAGAGGTAGAGGCCGGCCATGACCACGTGGAGAGAGAGGAAGGGGGGAGGGAACAGAGAGGTAAGAGATTAAGAGAGGAGGGGGCAAGCAGCCCCTTTTATAGTGGGCCAGGCCTACCTGGTGGTTGCCAGGTAACTGTGGGGAGGAGCATACCTGGCTGTTGCCAGGTAATTGTAGAGGTGGAGTTTAGACAGAATACTAACATTCCCCTGTTTTGGTTTAATTAAAAAAGAAAAATTAGAAAGAGGTGACAGCAAAACAGGAATAGGGTCGTTGTGATATCTGGCTACTTCCTGCTGACAGTGGGGGTGACGTGTCTCTAGGGGGAACCTAGAAGAATGGGTATGGGGTATGTTTGTCTGGTCTTAGGAGAGTTGGCTGCTTCCTGCTGTCCAGGGTCTATGGAGCCATCTGAGGATAGGTCAGAAGGAACAGGTCCAGTAGAAGCAGCTGTGTGTGTGACAGGAGATGGAGCATCTGGAGGTTGCTTCTCTGGAGCTGTTCTGGATATGCCTGGACTTGACAAGATGTAGGGAATAAGATTAAGTACATTTGGGAGAAAGAAAATTTCTCTAAGTTGTACATTTGAAACCCAGAGGGATCCCATCCTTTGGATAGGTAGTAAGTGGGAACTTTAGGCAGATGTACTTATCTGGATGGTGTCTATTTGGTCCGAGAGAGGTAGATCTAAGTGGGTTTCCTGTAGCTTGTAAGTTTACAAAAGAGATAACAGCATGAGTTAACAACACGAGCAGATGAACCTTTGTTGGATGGTATAGTGGAATATTTTATTAGAGGTAGGCAAGTTTATAGGAACTCAGATAATATTAGGACAGTGGCATAGCAAGAGGAGGAAATATTTAATTGAAGGCAGCTGAGTTTAGGTAATGAGGTAACAGATTACATCTGTGAAAGCTTAGCTGTCAATGTAGTCAGAAGTCTGAAAGAGTAAACAATTATCTACCAGTTATATATTATTTTAAAAAATGACAGAGTCCACTAGCCAACAGTTCCCATCGTCTCCCTAGTCTCTTGGGCTAAGTCAGTTTGGCTTCCAAGCGCAGAAGACGCAGGGCTTTTTCTCTGTGGAATGGATACACGTGACATGAGAAATGACTTACCTTGGTTTAGCCAAGTCATTTGACTCAGGGCATCCAGTTTAGTCCACTGCATTTGTTAGTGACTGTATCATTGCATACAATTCAGGCTGTTTCTTCTAGGTGTCCAAGTCTTCTGAAACCATCTTGGGTCAACTGTTAGAGGCTTTGGGAATTCTGTCGACCATAAACTTAAATATACTATTCGCAGACTTCTGACAGGATTGAGAGCCATGAGGATTAATTGTAACTGAATAGAATTTAATAGCAGTACTAAAAATTTATTAAGACAGGATAGGAAAGAGTCTTGAGTAGCTTTGGCAGGTTACGTAGGTAGAGAAAAGCACATTTTAGTATTAGCAAGTAAGCTTTTGGCTAGGACCAGAATAAGAAAGCTGGCAACATTAGCATAAGTCTTTATTGCAGAAACTCTTAGTGCATTCTACTGGGACCTGGAGCAGCCGGAGAGTGCTGCTTATATAGAGGAGCAGGGGTTGCCATGCAAGGATTGGCTAAGGCCTCAATACCTCATTAGCATATACCCACTCGGGAGGGGTACACGCCAGAATCGTGCTTATGCATGCGCAGAATACTTGTTTACCAGAAAAGTCTGACGAGGCAGGCAGGCAGTCTGTGCCATCTTCGAATGTCAGCTGCCGACAATCAGCTTCATTGGGCTGCCTAAAACTTTTGCTAAGATATGAACCTTATCTCAAGACTTGTAAGACTATGTGAACTTTCTGTATACCCCAAGGTTTTATTGGGTACAGTTAAAATCTGTAACAAAAATTAACGTAAGGCCGGGCAGTGGTGGCGCACACCTTTAATCCCAGCTTGGGAGGCAGAGGCAGGCGATTTCTGAGTTCGAGGCCAGCCTAGTCTACAGAGTGAGTTCCAGGACAGCCAGGACTACATAGAGAAACCCTGTCTGGAAAAACAAAAAAATTAATTAATTAATTAATTAATTAAAACTCATAACACAGGAATTTGATAGTTAAAAATACATGATGTGTAAGTAATTTTAAAGGAACCATGTAGTGTGACCATGAACCATTGTGAGATATAAGCCACATGTGGCTTGCTGCCATCTTAGGTGTTGACCCCCATCAGATGGAAGCAAACACATGTGGCTGGCAACCATCTGACTTTACAGCCATCTTGATTAAAGGTGACCACATGGTATAAACCAAGTAATGAGGCCACAACAGGCCTCCAAGGTATTTTGAATTAGGGTGAATTTTTGTATGATAATTCTTGCCCTATTGAGGCCAGCCTGGTCTACAAAGTGAGTTCCAGGACAGCCAAGGCTACACAGAGAAACCCTGTCTCCAAAAAAAAAAAAAAAAAAAAAAAAAAAAAAAAAAAAAAAAATCTTGCCCTGAAAACAGTCACAAAGATAGGTTTATGAAAGAATTTAAAAACAATGACTGTCTAAAGCTGCATCCCCCAAGAATGTACCTTTTGGAGAATGGCTGAGGCTTGGCACTGTGTGGAAAGGCTGGAATTTTTAGATAGCCCAGCACGTTTGGAAATGCCAGTCCTTGGTGGAGACTCCCCCATTGTCTCTTGATTAAGTCAATAAAGATAGCAGAAGCCAATCACTGGTTGAAGGATAAGGCTGGATTTCTGGGCCAGACAGGAAGAGAAGGGACAGCGAGAGGATTGGGATCCAGTGACCAGGCTGTGGAGCAGAGAGAAAGTACAGACATATAGGTCTCCAGTACCAATCGTTTGTGGCCTCCGCTGTGGGCAGAGGCCAAGGAGGATGGGGCAGGATAGTCTTCGGCGATAGTTTTCAGAGCATAGCCAGGAAAGGGTTAGCTAGCCCTGGGGACTGAATAAATGGCCAGTGAATAGCTGCTGATCCTGTAAGACTCTTGGGGAGCCTTAGCTTACCCCCCTGAGTGAACCACATGGAGACTAAATCTATGCAAAAAGCAAGAGGAATTTTAGTGATCCAATGCATTGGGGCCGTGCTACACCGAAGGTGGAGTGGCGACCCCAGACAGCCCATTTGGTCAGTTTTTATACAGTTTAAGGGGTGGACTAGAGAAACAGTAACTAGGCACAATATTACTGGCAGAACAGTGTGACTTTTAAATTGATTGGTCTTTAGGGAATGAGGTGGCAAGGGCCTTCTTTGTCTGTAGGTGGCAAGGGTTCATCTGTCCTGCAGAATGTGTCTCCGTGCTCTGGGCCTTCCCTACCTGCAGGTGGGTTCCCTCCCCTGTGGTCTGAGGAATGTTAATCAGCCTCTTCCTTCCTCCTCTGATTGTTAATCCAGCAAGTGCCCTATGACTAAGAAGTGTTAATTAGCCTCTCCCATAGGGGTTTGGGGGGAGCAAGTGTTCCAAAGTTCCTCTTCAATCCCAGAGCCTAGCTGGAACTAGCATGGTTTATAAAACTACACGCAGCAGCCAGTGCCCTGGGACGGTCATGAGGAACAAAAGCCACAGTGAAATGGAGCAGGTTGGGACCTAGAGGGCAGGTGGTATGCGCTCCCAAAAGTGGAGCCAGAGAGGTGACCCAGGCCCCTTGGGGAAGCCCAGATGCCGAGCATTGAGTAGTTTGACCTGTTGGAGTTTGATTTTATCATGTCCAGATTGTAGTTGTTCCCTGATTCTCTCCTCTAGAAGTCAAAAAAGGATAACTTAGTTTTTGATCTTGTAGGAGCCCAGAACTGAGAGACTTTAAACTTTTTTAAAAAGGAAATTTTAGAGTTTTACAAAAATTTAAATGGAAAAAAAAATTGGGTATTTTCTTTAAATATCTAAATTTAGAAGGCTGTGAGACATTTAAAGTTTAAAAATGTTTTATATTATATCTTTATTAATAATTAATCTTAGAAAAGTAAATAAAAGGCTATAGAGTTAGAGCCACAGTTATGAGCACCAAACACTAAATACCAGAAACTGGAATATTCTCCAACGGTGTGTTACGTAAGGACCAGAAAAGTGAAACTGACAGTCTCCCTATGGATTGTGTTTATGATTTAAAGTTTTATTTTGATACTAAAAAAAAAAAAAAAAAAAAAAAACTTCAATTCAAAACTTGTTAATTTTTTTAAAAAGCTTCTAATTTATTGTCAACCGAAAAGATGATTAAAACCCAACTTTATGGTCAGTCACCTCATAAAGGATCAATTCTTTTTTTTTTTTTTTTTTTTTAAGTTTTTTTGAGACAGGGTTTCTTTGTGTAGCCCTGGCTGTCCTGCAACTCACTCTGTAGACCAGGCTGGCCTCGAACTCAGAAATCCGCCTGCCTCTGCCTCCCGAGTGCTGGGATTAAAGTCGTGAGCCACCACCGCCCGAAGGATCAATTCTTTAATGTTCTCAGAATCATACCTGTAGCCATGCTAAGTGGTAATGCAATTAATTACAAGAATAAATTTTATTTAACCTCCTGTGTGTTTTCAAGGTCAAGCCTAAAGCAAATAAAAAAAGACAAAAACAAACTAAAATTAGGGACGTTTGTTTAAAATCAGGAGTTATTGACATATGGCCCTCTAAACTTATCGGAGATCTGCTGACTATGGCATTTAAAACGTTTCATGGAAAAAGTGTCCTGTGGTAAACAAAATGCCAGCTCCTGACCATGACCCTACGGTCTCTAAAAGACGGCAGATGAGTCCACAGACCTGGATTGGGATGACGCTAACCACTGGGGAAAACTGCCCCATGCCTTGCCTGCAACTGTGGATACTATACTGTTGGATTGACTGCCTGACTCTGCTTAAGTCAATGTAGGCCGATTTTCTCAAGTTCCTCATACACAGGGAAATTTCTCACACCTTCTGGGTCAGGAGCCAGGACTATGCTGTTCTGTGTAACAGATGAAGATCTCTGCCCCACAAGGAAGGCATAGAGACCATGGGAGTCTACTAGGGTGATTGTCCAGGTAGCTGGTATCATTTTAATTGATGCAGAAGTCTTTTTTTTTTTTTTTTTCCTTACTATACTTTATTCTTTTTGGATCTCTGGTGGTGTTGAGAGCTAGGTAGCTTTGTCAGTTTGGCAGCAGAAGGCAAAGCAGCTGCTTCCCCAAGGCTGTAGCTACCCATTAGTTCACTTCATGTGTAAAAATTAGGCCTTGCTTTTTCTAAGAGCGGTCTCCTGCTGAGAAAGACAGACAAGTTTGCCCTGCAAATCGGCTTCATATTAAAGGATAAACAGGTCTCAGGCATTCTTTACTTAAAGGAACTTACTTCAATGACAGCTCTCAATAATTACCACTGTGTCTCACAATAAATAGATGAATGAAAGGGTTCTAAGTTCATGTAAGTTCTGAGGATCTAATTACGTGTTTTAAGATACGTAAATACAAATTGTAAAGGTGTAAGAAAGTAGTTTAAGGTAATGAAAAAAATGTTTCAAACTTCTCCCTTCGGTGTTCTTGTTATACTAAGATTTCAAAGGCTTAGAGTTTTAACATTAATGGAGTTCTGATAAGCTATTAGTCTAACCCTGGTAAAGCACTGACTACTTCATAGTCACAAGCACAAAATTTCAAATTTCTTGGTTGTCGTCTAAGTATAAACTTAAAGGTGCTTCTCATTGGGCTAAAAAGATGCCTGCCCATCTACATATCCAGCCTTCTGGACAGAAAAAAAAGTTCATGCTTTTTAACCCACAGCCATAACTTTTGCTGTGACTCAAAGGTGTGAGTCCACTCCACCTCGGTTACAGAAATCTATTAGCTGCTTTTTCTACCATGTGGATTTCAGTACAGATTACAAACATTGGTAATGGCAATATAACTAAAACTTTTTATCTTTTTTTTTTTGTAAACTGAAAAATATATGTGAGCTTCAGGGTGTTCAGGGAGTCATATAATTCCCAACCTGCCTATTCCTGAGGGTGGGGAATCTCTTTCTCTCCCTTGGTCTTGGGACTCTAATTCTTCCCAAACTACCAGGACTATGGGCCTAGAAGCTCCAAAAGTAAGATTTTTATTTAAGTTCTTAAACTTTACATTCTGTCTCTAGTCTGTATCTATTCCAAAAGAATTTCACTTGGAGCCATGACAGGAATCAAACAAGAATCAGCTGTAGACTAGAAACTACTTCAAATGGCTGGGAACCCTGGACTTTCTGAAGGCTGCTGGGAATCCATCCAGATGATGTCACTGCTCCCTGTCTCTTCAGCTAGGTCAATGAAACAGATGATTCTAATGAATGACCCATTGCTTGAATCCTCTCCTGGCCTTTGACTAGCATTCCAGCCTTCTGGTCCCTGACAACAATTTCCTAATTTCAGCAGGAAGTAGTTACAGAAGAGAGTATGTTGCCCTGGATCCTCAACATAAAGCTAGAATGCTAAGTTCAAAGGAAATTCCCTGGAAAAGGGGACAAAATGGCTTCCTATAATGCCTATTCGTATATACAAGGAATCATGCTGGCCTCCAGGGTCAGGTATGTATCAAGGAAAGGTATCTGTTAAAACCAAGTAGACCCAGATCTATCAACAGGTAGATTCATTAGTAGTTCTATAATATGATACTCAGCTACCTCTATGCAGAACAAAAAGATGGTTGTTTGGCTGTGGTGGTTTTAACGGGAATGGGTCCCACAGACTCATGTGTGTAAATGCTTAGCGAATAAGGAGTGGCACTCATAGGAGGCGTGGTCTTGCTGGAGTAGGTGTGGCCTTGTTGGAGGAAGCGGGTCACTGTGGGAAGGTTTTGAGGTCTTATAGGCCCAAGTCTAGCCAGTGTGTCTCAGTCTTCACTTCTGCCGCCTCCAGATCAAGATGTAGGACTCTCAGCTCCTTCTCCAGCACCATGTCTGCCTGCACATTGCCATGCTTCCCTCCAATATGATAATGAAACTGTAGGCCAGCCCCAATTTGATATTCTCTTTTATAAGAGTTGTTATGGTCATGGTGTATCTTCACAGCAATAAAATCCCAACTAAGACAATGGTTTTAAGAAAAAAAACTTGTTGTTTCTATGCAAACTTGGGAATCATTAAAGATAATCTGACTGTACTCAAAAGCTAAACAACAAAAACATTGCAAAAAAGAGGACTCAGATGAAATAAAGGACTGGTCGCATTTTCATTTTCAGGCTTCTCCTGGATAGTGACTCTGACACCAGTCATCACAGGGCCGTTGACCCTTCTGTTTTTGCTAATTACTGTTGTCCCTTGCATCATTAATGCCTTAACTAGATACATAAATTTCCATCTGAGTACCATCAAGCTGGTGGTGATTAGTTCCCACTATAAATGGATTCCCACAACAGAGTCAAGGATTTGACCCAGGATACAGCTCACTGGAGGAATGGGAGGGATGACGTCATGTTTTAAGTTTAAATTACTGTGCTTAAGAGATCTATAAGACAAAAATGTCTCTAACGTGTAAACTTGACAAGGACAGATAATGTCCTATTATGCTGGGAAGGGTTGTTTATATAAGATAACAAGCCCTGTGTTTTTGGTAAAGAAGCTTGGTCGATCCAACTGTACAGAATGTGCTTGATCACATGTAGCTGGAAATACGTGGGCCGGAAGTATGTCAGGATGTATGCTTACCCGTGATGGGACAAAGGCAGGAAGTACATACATAGTCTTGTGGGGTTTGCTTTTATAAACGCCTGACTAATGTAATTAAGTGACATGCTCTGGGAATCCTGAGAATGAACCTGGCTAGTGTCTACCATCCTGGCCAGTATTTAATAAAATTTGCTTCAAATTTGGCTCAAAAAATTGTGGTAGTGTAAAAGACCCATACTCAGCCTGGCTTGGGGGCCGAAAACATCCCGGCCTGCGCTGCTGCTCCGGTCCACAGGTCAGGGTTTAGCAAGAGAGAGAGAGTGGGGGAAGAAGGGGAAGAGCTGAGAAAAATAGAGACAAGCCAGAGGATCTGTAGTAAAGACTTGTTTACTACTACACCCCTCATATATATATACATACACACACACACACAACAAGGAAATCCTGGGTATTTATATGCTTTTGCCACGTGCCTTGTAGACTCGTGGATACCACATGCCTTGCAGGTGTGGATATGACGTAAGCCTTACAGGCATGGACAGTACGTGTGCCTTACAGGCATGTATGGCGTAGATAGAGATATATAAGATGTCATGTCAGGAACAATGAGCCCAAGATGTTGGGGTAGAAATATTTACCAGACTAGATAGCTTAGTCAGTCCATAAACTGTGCAAGCATGTTTACTGTGCGAACACGAGAATATGATTTCAGTCCCCAGAACTCTCACGAAAAGCCAGAGGTGGTGCTACATGCTTGTAATTCAAAGTCAGGGGGAATCTTGGACTTGCTGGCCAACAAGTCTAGTCAAATCTATGAGCTCCAAACTCTAATGAGAGAGCAGACCTTAAAGTACAAAGTAGATATATCCTGAAGAACAACACCTATAGCTGACCTCTAGCCCCCCCCCCCCAAAAAAAACACATACATATATTGTATAAACTGATGACATGACCACTCCATGGTATGGTTAAGGGAAAGTTTTTATAGTGGACATAAGAGAGAGAACAGCCAGAGGCATCTAGAAGAGTAAAGAGCAGAGAGAGAAAGAAGCAGACTGGAGCTGGCAAGGGCTATTTGTGAGAGAGGGGAGAGCAGCAGAGAGAGAGAATAGAGAGAGCATAGTGAGAGAAGCAGGAGAGAAGGAAGAACACAGAGAGTGGGAAGCAAGAGAGCCAGAAAGAGGAAACCTAGAAAGTATTGTAGCCTGTGTTTGCTACTTTGTGGGTTTTTCTTTCTTCCTTTTCTTCACCTTTTTTTTCTTCCACCCTTCCAATCCCCTAACACTAGATAAGAGAGAAAAAACGAGGACTTAGTGCCTAAGATTGACGAGCCCCCATATGAAGACTCCCAAATTCAGGAGACCCTTACTCAAGTCTCAGGAAGTTGCAAACACCCACAAACTCCAAGACACCGTTACTGGATGCAATTAGCAGAGGTTTATTAGGGAAGAGAGCTGGCAGCCAGCGTTCAAACTGCACACTCGTGCACAAGTACAGTTTGACCCCGCGTGGTGGGCTAAGGAACCTTTTATAGTAGGGGGTAGGGAAAGGAAGGAATTTCTGCGCGGTTACACATGATTGGTTATTTCAAAGATTGGCAACTTGCAGAGGTGGCAGGATGGCTAGTTAGGACTTGTCTGGGCATGCCTTTTTACTTTTCTTTGTGGCCAGGAATGTGTCTTCCTGCTTTGGGCCTACCCCACCCACAGGTGGATTTTCTTCCCTGAGGCTTGAGGAATGTATCCAGGGCAGTGAAGGCCGGAAATCCTACATTCAGTTCCCGCCTTCCTGGAACTAGTGAGCCTGTATATATTTTATAAAATGGTCTTTATAATTTTTCACAATACATCGGGACGTGTAGGGTTGATGTTATCATTACATCACTCATCAGACTACCTCCTGCTGACTTGGGGCATTGGGTTCCTTTGGGCAAGTTTGATCTTCGCCCGGCAGGATAATCTAATTTCCCCTTGTTGTCATTTCTGTTTTGTACAAAACTACTTAACGAACTGCAATCAACAACCCCCACTCCCCCCCCAGCCCCACCCCCAATCAGGGATTTAGCATTTATATATCCTCTGAAAAATCCTCAGAATTCCAAATCTCACAGAATCACAGAAACTCTCTGCAGCTAAAGCACGAGGCAAATCATAGTCAGCTGCTGTGGACAATATGAAGCAGCCCCATGTCCCATACCTGGGAACAAAAGGAAAACATTTTTGTTTTGTTTTGTTTTTTGTTTTTCGAGACAGAGTTTCTCTGTGTAGCCCTGGCTGTCCTGGAACTCACTCTGTAGACCAGGCTGGCCTCGAACTCAGAAATCCGCCTGCCTCTGCCTCCCAAGTGCTGGGACTAAAGGCATGCGCCACCACTGCCCAGCAGGAACACGTATTTTTATAATATAATATTTCTGTGTTTTTTCAAGAAACCATAATTCTCACGATAGTGTATAGCCAAAATATGCAGACTTTAGGGCAGGGGGAGGAGGATTTTGAAATGTGTAACAGGTATTTGTGTTACTGAGTGAGCCTGGAGGCCAGCATGCGCTTTGGTATGCTAACAGGCACTACAGATACCCATGTGTCCCTTCTGCCCTTTGGATTTGGAGAAATGGACACATACATGCACACACACACACACACACACACACACACACTCACAGCAATAGGTACTGTGATTAGGAACACAAAGGGTATTTATTGTTTTGTGCAGTGTGTACAGTGATCTTCAATAATGATGCTGCCATTTTTTAATGAGTTTACTCATATATAATAAGGCAAAGTATGAGAGTAAATAACAAGAGTTAGGGAGATAGGCAGATTGGAAGAATAATATCCAGTGTGATGTTAAAAACATAAAACAGAAATCAACTGAAGAGGTGTCATTGAGACAGCCAGCTGGATTTCACAACCCAGAATCCCCAAGCAGAGAAGAGTGTTCCTTCACGGAAGCTTCCAAGTAAAAGAACAAACATCACTAGACAGAGATAATATCAAAGGGTGTGTCCAAAACACACAGAACAAGATGACTGGGGAAGTTGAGGCAGTCAGCTGGAGTCTCTAATTGAGCCCTCCACTCCACCCCCCCCATCCTCCCAGGGGAGAACTTCTGCCTCACCCTCTTGCAAGTACTTTTGTATCATGGGATAAACAAAAGTAACCTCTGTTGAAAAGAGTTTACTTTTCTTTTTATCTGTTCTCAAGGACACAATGTTTTACATTTGGGGCTGTTTTGCTCTTTCTCGGGTTGGCCAGTGTGTTCTCAGACAAGTGGCCTTCAAGGACATTTTTAGTCAAACTTGCTTAAAAGTCTGGAATGGAGCTGGGCAGGGGTGGTTCATGTCTTTAACCTCAGCACAGGTGAGGCATAGGCAGATCTTTGTGAGTTCGAAGCCAGCCTGGTTTACAGAGGGAGTTCCAGGACAGCCAGGGCTATACAGAGAAACCCTATCTTGAACCCCCCCCCCAAAAAAAAAAAACCAAAAGACCCCAAACTAACAAACAACAAACCGCTGAGGATCCTATCTCTGGCCCTCACTTGTGAGGCTGTAGTCACTGAACCATCTCACAAGCTCTCTGAACTCTTGATATTTGACAAAACTCCTTAAAAGTGAGTAAGAAGAGTTTAATCCATCCCCCAATATCCTTATATTCAAAGGCTTTCACCCGCTCTCTGACCTAACACACTTAGGTGACCCAGTCTCCTCAGCACAAGTCTGACCCTCAGCTATGAGAAACAGGGGTTGATTCCCAACTGCTGTCTAGGGAGTAGACTGATGATAAATGTGGATGTCATCCCTGCTCTTTGACCTTTATAATGGATGAAGGCCCAGGAAACAGAAAAGCAAACAAAGCAATACTGGTAGGACAGATGGAATCAGTGCCATCCAATACAGGTGAGAGAGAGTCGGGAGGATGCACTGGTCATGTGCTGTCAGGGGAAGCCTCTCAAAGAAGCTAACTCTTAAAAACAGTTACTCGTGGGCTGTGCAGAAAGAAACTCAAGGGGTGGGGGTGGGGTGGGGGTGCAGCAGTACACCAGAGAACCTGGGAAGAAAGCCAGGTAGGGAGTGGGAGGGGCCAACCATGCTCTCTCTGTGCCTGTCTTTAGAGTTTTACTCTCCATAAACATTCCCCAGCACCCTGTGGTGCTCCCTGCACACAGCGGAAACAGGCACCCTGTGGTACTCCCTGCTCATTGCGGAAACATGCTTGAGCACTCCAGGGGAGGGGGCCTCCAGATCTCCTGGGAGTTTATTTGATATGTTTGGCCAGGTTGTGGAAGGGCTGTGGCTCTTTTCATTCAGCAGTAGTGTTGGGAGTGAAGCCTGGAGGGGTCAGACACTCTCCAGTTGCCAGACATTAAGCTATGGTAGAAAATGACTGTGTTTGGCTGGGGATGTAGCTCAGGGTGTGGAGGGCTTGCCCTGCATACATGAATCCCTGGGTTCACTCCAGCACTGCATACACCAGGTGTAGTGAAACATGCCTGTAATCCAGTTCCTTCCACAGCCCAAACCATGTTAGAAAACATACTGGGGCAGGAGGTTCACTTGGTTTTTATTCTAATGCAGGCCGAGGTTCTGTCTTTTCCTATCTATTGGGGGCTAGTCTCACAGTCTTTCATGACTGGCTAGCTTTAAAAGAATAAGCACAAAGGATCTGAAGGAAATGGGAAGGGCATTAAATTCCGGGAATACAGCTGGCCTAAAACAAGTTTTACAAGGTGGGAGAGATTTATGGAATATTGGCTCTCTCTAAATTCTCAGCCAGCAGGGGCAAGGGGCTCCATTTCCTTTCCATGTCTGTTTTTTACAGTCCCTTATTTTCTATGTCACCATGGCCCCCGTGGGATATGGCCGGGGATCGATTTGAAAATCTAAGGAATCCATCTACAGGTCCTAAACATTCTTTAGTAGACTCTTCAATGAACCCCGTAAGTATGCAGTTTTTTCCTCCTTTGATTGGAAATGTGGATCCAGACCAACTGAGTGGCAAAGAATCAACTGAATCAACTTTTCAACCCTTAGGATGATAGGCTTGTAAAGGGAGAGATGTCTGCATCTTTCTGGAATTGGGTGGAGATTTTCCTGGCATTCAGAGCATCTTCTCTCTCCATATAGTTCCTTTCTTGTTGTCATGGAAATTGTTGACTATTATGGCTTTAAAGATATGTTGATTGCATATAAAGAAGTTAGAAGTAATATGAGGTCACCGTGCCAACCATCTTAGACCAAAACTAGTTTCAGCCAGCCTGCTTGAAGAGGGAGGGACTTCTGGCTCACGTGCACCCTGTTCTCGGTGACATATAAGATCAGGGCTGGTTTGTGTTGTCAACTGACAGACTCTAGAGTCTTCTGAGGGATGGGTCTCTGAGCATGCCTGTGAAGGCATATCTTAATGAGGTGGGAAGATCTGTCTTCTGAGGATGATGCCATTTCTTGGTTGGATCTTTAGACTTTATACATGGACAAAAGATGCTGAAGAACAACATAGATTCATTGCTTTTTATTCCTGGTTGACTAGAAGCTTAAGTTCCTTCTAGTCTGATTTTCCCATCTGTATCACAAACTGTGAAACAAAATAAATCCTTCCTTTCTTAAATTGCTTTTGTTGGGGTATTTTATCACAGCAACAGAACAATAAAACATTTGTGCAGGAAATCCAGGGTGTCTTAATTAGGGTTCTAATTGCTGTGAATAGACACCATGATCAAGGTACCTCTTATAAAAGAAAACATGTACTTAGGGCTGGCTTACAGTTTCAGAGGTGCAGTCCATTATCACCATGGTGGGAAGCATGGCAGTGTCCAGGCAGCCATGATGCTGGAGGAGCATCTTGATCCAATGGCAGCCAGGAAGAGTATGTTTTGCACTCAGCAGAATTGAGCATAGGCTCTCAAAGCCCATTCCCCACAGTGATGAAATTCCTCCAACAAGGCCATACCTATTCCAACAAGGACACATTTGCTAACAGTGCCACTTCCTGTGGGCCAAGCATATTCAAACCATCACACAGGGTTAATCCTTTTCTCAGCAGAGCTTTGATCTGGATAGTGGGGACACCTTAGACGATAGAAATAGATTACCTAGCATTATGAATGGGTTCTATCCCAACAGAATAAACAATGTATGGTATTGTATGCCTGTAATCCCAACACTCTGTGGGCAGAGGCAGTAATATCAGAAGTTCAAGGTCCTCCTTGGTTACATAATGTGTTGGAGGCACAGCCCAAGTTTATGAGATTCTATGTTAGAGAAGGAAATCAAACAAGCAGTCTGTGAGTAAGACAAACATTCTATAACCAAGCACCATTCTGAATCAAAGTGGGTTTAGCATTCTTGGTCCTACCACATATCCAGATTGTTGGGGTTCACAGGGTGTACAAATAATGAGGAATGGACAGAAATAAACCAAAAGCAACTTTTCACCTGGGGTAGAAGAGGATGCTTCTAACTGTCAGTCTTAGGGGTGAAATGACCTTGAAAGAGAGGAGAGCAGTCTCCTTTTGAAGCATACACCCATGAGAGGATGTTCAGGGGATAATAAAGAAGGAATTTGTAAACTGAGGGTTAATTCTCAAACCCAGAGGTGGACATAGGACAGGTCTAGTTTAATACAAGTATACTGATTGTGGCTCTAAGAATTCTGTCTCTAGTACTTACGCAGGCCCAACAGAACTGCCTCTGTTTGTGTGAGACCAATGTCATATCAAGAGCCTCCAGTGAGAGGGCTGACAAGCAGATCGGTAAAGCTATAGTCGTTGGTACCAGTGGTAGAACCAACAGCTTTACTTTAGGCCAACATTTTACTGTGAGAGTATCTGTCCGTAGGCAACACAGCCTACAACTGCTGCCAGCATCCCAAACAGTCCGCCTAGCCTTAAGAGGCCCTCAGGAATGCAAAGGAGGGTCTTTGACTTCACTGTAGAAAAAAAAAAAAAAAAAACAAACTGAAGAGGAGCCAGGAGTAAGCAAAGCTAGAGTTTATTAGATTTTCAATATATTTAAACTCTTTATTTGTGCTGGTGTGAGAGGCAGTGTATGTGTGGAGGTCTGATGACAACCCTCAGAAGCTGGTTTTCTTTTCACCACATGGATCCCAGATCACACTCAGATTGTCAAGCTTGGCTCCAAGCACCCTTACCCCTTGAGAAATCTCATCAGCCCCAGTAAACCAGTAACATCTGGTTAGGCCTTGAAATTTCCCATCATTTAACAGCACAAAGAAACAGACCAAGCTTCCAACAAATAAACCTTTGGATAACACTTATCTACAACACCAACCCAGAGCTTGGGTCAAGTTACTCGTGCATTTGGCACATATACTGGATTCTGAACACTTTGGCTATACTGAATAGTTATACAATAACAAGGACTAATTTGATAAAGACACAAAGGTACGTTTCAAACATTGTATTAATACCAATGGGGTAGATACCCTACAGTCCAATTCAGGGCTAACATCCCCTTATGCCTCTGATAGCTATCTCTTTTATTTCTGTATTACAAGTGTATTCCCCCTTGAGCAGAAAAAACGCCAAGGAGTCCAGGAACACAGAGACAAAGCATCTCAAGAGTCTTATCATCGACTGAGACTTTTCATGTTTGCATTTGTATTTAACCAGTATCTCAGTCAGGGTTTCTATTGCTATGATGAGACATCATGACCAAAGTAACTTGGGGAGGAAAGGGTTTATTTGGCCTACACTTCCACATTGTAGTCCATCAGGAACTCAAGCAGGGTAGGA
The DNA here is from genome assembly GCA_030674055.1 of Rhabdomys pumilio. NCBI lineage: Eukaryota > Metazoa > Chordata > Mammalia > Rodentia > Muridae > Rhabdomys > Rhabdomys pumilio. The sequence goes on along the minus strand of JANHMN010000006.1, from coordinate 12,407,798 downwards.
ACCTGGAAGCAGGAGCTGATGCAGAGGTCGTGGAGGAGTGCTGCTTATTGGCTTGCTCACTGGTTCTTATAGAACCCAGGACCACCAGCCCAAGGTAGGAACCCACAAAGGGCTGGACCCTTTCCCATCAATCACTAATTAAGAAAATGCTCTATAAGTATGCTTAGAACTTGAGCCTTATGAAGGCATTTTCTTGTGATTCCCTCTCAGATGACTTTAGCTTGTGTCAAGCTGACATAAAACTAGCCAGCATAATCAGCTTGTGGTGGGAAGAAAATTATATGTAGGCCCTCTGGCTAAGGATACTAAATGTTCATAAAATAACTTTGAACCTATTTGTGTAATGTCATATTACAAGAATTTTCAGTTATTTAGAAAAGCTGGAGAGGCCTGAAGGGACAACTAACAGATCTATCACTTGGATTCACGAGCTTTAGCTCCACAGAAATGTTTTTGCAGCCAGCAGATAGTGGATAAAGCACTTGCTGCCAAGTCCTTAGAACTTTTTGTTTTTCTGTTTTGTTTTTAAAGACAGTGTCTCTATGTAGCTCAGACTGGCCTCAGAAATCTACCTGCTTTCACCTCCCGAGTGCTGAGCTACATAGTATGCACCATCATTGCCCAGCAATGTACATTTTGATTTGGATGTGCTGGTATATGCTTGTTATCCCAGCTCTTAGGAGGAGGGAGGCAGGTGGATGATAAAGTTCTTCAAGACTGTCTTTGGCTATATAAAAGTTCTGACCAGCCTGGGCTATATGAGACCTTGTCCTAAATACAAAACCCAACCAACCAACCAACTCTGTACCTAAATCCAATTTAGGCATTCTTAGCTCTAGAATGTGGTCCATGTATTTGTGACAGGTTGCTGGAGACCATCAGCAGAGGCAAATTTAAACTAGGGGTTGGGAAGAGGTGGGGGAGAAGGCAAGGCTTGAAGGGTCTGATGGGTCAGTAGGGTCTGCAAGTGGCCTCAGGTGGGTAGAAGTCAAGGATGACACCAATACAGTGCACAGGGCAGTCATCCTAAAACCCTGTCATATGCCAGGCAGTGGGGTGGCTTACACAGGAAGACCTTAAATGACAGGCCTGTCTGGGCTTACCTGTCACATTCTAGGCCAGCTAGACAGTAAGACCCTGTTTCAAGCAAAACAACCCAACACTCCCTTCCGCAAGTTACCATGTTCCAAATGTCAGTAAGTGCTGGGCGGATGAGAAGGCTATTTTTGGGTGTCAACTTGACCACATCAGAAATTAAATCCCCAAAATGGCTGGGGCCCACCAGTGATTGCTTTCTGCTCAATTAAACCATTTGATTTGAATCTTTGAGGTAAAAAGATATACCTTTAATCCAGACCTTTTGAGGTGACAAGAGAGGCCTTTACGGTGGATCTTTTGAGGTAGGAAGACATACTTTGAATCTGGGGCACACTTACTGGCAGCTTATTTCAAGGACATGGAATAAGGAAGCTTTTGCTCTTTGCCTGCTTATTCTGCCTCACTAGCAAGTCCATCCCTTCACTGGAATTATATAGCCTGCTTGAGATTCCAGCGTATACTGAAGACCAGCTGAGAAGGTCAGCTTTGGTAGACAGCCATTGTTGGACTACCTGGACCATAACCTGTGAGGAATTCTCACACATACCCTTTCCATATGCATATATCCATTCTGTAAGTTCTGTTCCTCTTGAGAACAGAAAAACCCAGGCGTTATCACCAAGGAAACCGAAGTGTTCCATACTGTCACTCCAGCCTCCTTCCCATCACACCCTTCCTTGTTCCTGTCAGCCTCCACTATCAAACATTAAACACAACAACAAAAGCTAATCATCTCTCAATGCACTCCAGGCTGGCTGCGTCTTTACTGAAATTAGCCCTCTCTTCGGTCTGTGACTATTTTGCTCCTGCCAGGAATGTCATCTGAGACAAGCATTTTAATTTGAGCAGGCACCTATCAATCTTATTTAAAAAAAAAAAAAAAAAAAAAAGGTGCCAGTGAAATCCCAAAGAGCACAGCGAGCTAACAACCGTGCTGCAGGTTTGGAATGCGCAAAGGGCTTTCCAATAACGTCCCGTAATTCGACCTGGCAACACTGGCAGGAGGCTTATTACAATGCGGCAGTGCTACAGCACTCGAGGAACCAGGTCGGTGACCGCCTGGATCCAGACACTGGGCTAGAGGAGGGAAGGAGACAAGAGCGCGCCAGGTTCGATGCAGACCCAGACGAACCTTCAGGTTCCGCATTTGACTTCCCATCAAACCAAACCATCCCGGACGTTTTCTCTCTCTCCTTGTCCAAAGTCAAACAGATCCTCAAAAGGCGCCTTAACTGGAACCAGAGTCGCACGGATTCACGTGCGATCGTGGGAAGTCCTGGCTTGCAGCCTCGCGAGGAGCCCGGGGCGAGTTCTAGAGCAGCGGCTGCAGCCGGGTGTTTGCAGCAGGTACCCTCAGCAGGTGTTCACAGGAGGCCCTGAGCTTTGTAAGCTGAGCCTAGTTCCTCGGCCTCTGCGCAGTGCGGCGTGCAGCAAGGCGGTATGTCTTCAAGGGAGCATAGAGTGCCTATCCATATTTTTAAAGGGCTCGCATCCTGCAGCCCAGAGCTGCTGCTCCGCAGAGTCGAGAGCGCACCTGCGCTGCGCAAGGTCATGTGACCTAGCCTCATGCATCTCCACAGCTAGCCAGGCTGGGAGACAGCAGACGTAAGGTCCCAGGACAAAGAGGCAGGATAGTTCCTGAAAGCCGTCCTCCCGTGCAAGAGTAAACGCCTACGCCCGCCTCTCTTCCGTCCCTCTTCCTGACCCTGTTCCGCTTCTAAGAGCGCGCGGGTCTGCGCCGGCCCGCGCTAGACCCGCGGCTCCCCAGCGCGTACCTGGCAGCTACGGCTGCGCGCCCCACCCTCCAGGTGAGCAACGTCAGGCTCCGCCCTCACCGCAAGGCTCCGCCTCCCACCCGCGCCTGCGCAGTACGTCCGGCGGCGCCGGGCGCCGAGGCGGCGCGGCCGTCGCAGTTCGGCGGGCGCAGTGCGCGTGCGCCGTGGCGGCCGGGGGGCGGGCGGCGGCCGCGGCGAGGAGCGGGGGTGGGGAGGCGCCGTCTGGCTCGGGCTGGGCCGGCGGGGAGCACAAGCGAGCCACGGCGGCCCCGTGGGCAGCCTCGGTGGCCGACAGGTGAGATGCGCGTGGGGCCGGGTGCAGGACTGTGAGGGGAAAGCGAGTGGGCCTCGCGGCGCCGGGACCCAGGTGAGCACAGCCCACGGGGCCCTGGGCGCATTGTCCGCGGGCGGCGCCCCTCAGCGCCCCCTGCCGGCCGGGTTCGGTGGGGCCGGGGCGCGGCGGGCTGGGGCCGGGGCTTGCGCGAGTTCCTTTGTTCGTCGCCCCCGCCCGGTCCCCGCCGCCCCCGCCAACATGGCGCTCGCGGGGTCCCTGCCCCAGCCCCGCGGCCGCTTCCCGCGCGCTTTGTTCCGTGCCGGGCGGGGGGCGGGGGGCGGGGGCGGGGGCATTGCGTAACCGGGCGGGGGAGGGGCGTGGCGGGACCCCCGCGGCGGGTCACTCTGGTGACGCCCTGCCTGGGGGGCTCGGGGCGCGGGCCTGCGTGACCTTGGGTTTGCCTCCCAGAATGCGCCGGATAGATGTGCGGTGCGGATACTGCGCAGCGCCGGGGGTCGTGGTCCCTGGCGGCTTCCTGCACGGATGGTGCGTTCTGGGCCTTTCCGGGAGTAGGGGGTGTCGGGTTGAGAAATGGCTTCAATCATCCACGTCGTTGCATGCGCATCTCAAAGTTTGTTTACGCAATTGTTTTTATATTGATTTGGTTTCGATGATCTGCGAATTGGGTTTCGGGTTTTATAAGGATTTTTCGGTGTGTGTGTGTGTGTGTGTGTGTGTGTGTGTGTGTGCAGTCTTACTTCTGGTTTAAAGGCTTGTTTATTTATCGTGTACATCCAAAAGCTATACAAGATACGTTTAAGTGTTGTAAAGGGTTTCGGTGTGACTAGCGAGGAAGATGGTATCCGTATTGAAATGCGAATGCCTTACTAACTTTCCTTGGAATTTTCTGGAAGAAGCTGCAGCCTGAAAGGATTGATGGAGAGTAATTGCCTTCTGCATAGCTTTTGTTAGGGAGTGAAAATGAAACCGGATCTTAAACGTTTTTTACCTACACATCCTGAGCACACTTCTGAGGTGATGAAATTTTGGAAAGATAGAAGAGACGAGGTGCATCTTTATCCTTCTTTTTCACCCCTTCAGCATTAATGGGCGAACAGGATTTACAGGATGTCCGTTGTCGGATTTGATAATTGTGTATTGATGTTTCCTGCTATGTTTATAAAGACGTGTAGTGTGTCTTCCAATAGGTAAAACGGAATTAGCTTAAAATCCTACTGAAATGCCTAAGAAATGGATCAAGCAAAAGGGCTTTCAGTCTAAACTAATTTGAGGTCTCCTGTACTCTAGACAGGCTTTGAACCCAGTATCCTTTTTTCAACCTGGAGTACAAGCCCATTGGTGAGGGGCCATCTTTTTATACTTAGGATTTTTGAGTGTGTGTGTATGGATGTTTTGTCTGCATTTTTGTCTGTGTACCACGTGTGTGCCTGGTGCCTAAGGAGTCCAGAAGAGGGCTCTGAACTCCTGGAACTGGAGTCAGGCAGATGTGAGTGCTGGGAATCAAACATGGGTCCTTTGGAAGAACAGCCATTGCTGCTCCTAACTGCTGAGCCATGCTTAAGTTTTTTTTAAAAATAGATATTTCACGCTGGAATTTCTCTAGTCAAGCCCACTTTTAGTGTTAAAGGAGATGTTCTAAGACTTTCTGGGCTAGCTAAGGTCTGATGCTGCTCATCTCTTACATAGGATAGTGTGATGTTGCTATCCTGCATTCCACATCCAGTTTTTGCACTTGCTAACCCCTCATCAGGCCTAGTAACAGTATCTCCCTAACTGTTGGGGGAGAGTTGGAAGTTTAAGGCCAGTTTGTATAATTTAAGATCCTGTTTCAAAAAGTCAGAAGTGGTAGAACAGTCCCGCCCCCCCCCCCCCCCCCCCCCCCCCCCCACACACACATGCTGGACTCCAACGAAGTGGCTACCATGTAAACATTCCTTAAATAGAGTAGGTTTTAGGGATTGAAGGCATTCTTTCATGTTGTTGATGCACCCCCACCACATACCCCCAGTCTGGGGATAGAGCCAGGGCTGGCTGTTTAGGTAGTGTCTTTAATTGACAGCTCCAGAGCAGAAGGCAGTATGATCAGGAAGCCCTTTGCCCGAGGCTCTGGAATTCTCTGTCATTCTGAGGTGCCCCATTCTTTTCTCCTTAGGATCACAATTCACATTTTCATTTTGGGAACTCTGAAAAATACTGCTGTAATTGAGCTTGGAACTTCCTTTTATGGGGTAGAAGAAGGCTGAAAACAAAGGATGGAAGGGATTGGTGGACTGAAAGCTACTTCCCTTGCAAAGTGGAAACCGGGAGAACGCAATAGAAAAACAGCTAGTTCCATATCCGTTCACTTTAAATGGGGTTTGCCAAGAATCAAAATTGAGAGCACCACTGAGGGACAGTTGTTGTCTTGTGGATTGAAATGGCCTGCTGGGGAAACCAGGTTGTTGTCTTTGGTTTTTCTGAAGGTCAGATAACAACTTAGTTTCAGTTTGGGCAGCTTCAGTAGGAGTGACTCTGTTTTGATCTCTGGGAGTCTGGTGCAAGACTGAACTTGAAGACCATGGCTTCTGGACTTTTGATTTGACTGTGTCCTTATGCTGTGTCTCAGTAGTAGTCCTCCCTTTAGAGAGTGATGATGTGGGATTGATGTGATTAGTGTATGCCTCTTTGTCTTGTGGGTGGTCCAAAATCCAAAATTGCACCATTACCATTTGTAAGAGTCTCCTAGAAAAACTTTTTTGTAGAGCTTGGCCTTTGGGGTAGCTAACATAGTAAACCTGGACTGACTGTATTGTTAATTATTTGCAGCATTTTTTCTACTGTGTTAGAAATAACATGAAGGGAACCAGCCGTGGCATTCACCTATAATCCCAGTACTAAGGGGTGGAGGCAGGTGGATGAAAGGTTCAGGCACACAGACCTATCGTTGTGGAGTATCTGGATGTTGGAAATGCTATCTGCATGCTCAGAATCTCAGTTTGATGGAGGATATTTAAAAACAAGGATTTGCAGTTAAGTGTCTGTTCTTTCTCTTCTTAAATGAGAAGCTGCTTTTTTTTTTCTAGTTGCTTTGTTCACTTTGGAAGCCTGGTGTGAAAGGTTGTTCAGGACCTTGCCCTCTGGGTGGAGGTCACCTTTGTGCAGTACTGGCCATACACCTGGAGGGGAGACTTTAAAAAGCAAGCCTTCAGCCCCTGAGCTGCAGCCTGGAAGGAAGCATCTTTCTCCAGGCTACAGTGACTTGTAGAGTTCTTCCTTGTAGTTCCAAAACAACAGCTGGACAAGTCAGTGCTGATCCCTTCCCCTTCCTTCCCAGCTCAGCCACAGTTACTTGTGTCTGTTTTGTCTCTGTCATAAAGTAAACAGCTTGCTTGGAAGTAACTTCTTATTGAATCTAGTTTAAGTTGTTTTTACTGGGTACCTAATTTAAATAGTCCTGAGTCAAAGCTGGAGAGGTTGTTCAGCTGTTATGAGCAAGTGCTGCTCTTGCAGAGGACTCTGAACTGGTTCCTTGCACCCATATGATAGCTCACAGATTTGTAGTTCTAGTTCTAGGAACTCCATTGCCCTCTTCTGGCCTCCATAGGCATTGCTTGCACATGGTGCACATATACATACATACATACATACATACATACAGGCAAGACATCCATGAATGTTAGATAAAAATAGATCTTTAGCCAGGCAGTGGTGGCGCACGCCTTTAATCCCAGCACTTGGGAGGCAGAGGCAGGCGGATTTCTGAGTTCGAAGCCAGCCTGGTCTACAGAGTGAGTGCCAGGACAGCCAGGGCTACACAGAGAAACCCTGTCTTGAAAAATCAAAAAAAAAAAAAATAGATCTTTAAAAAATATGGTCCTTTCTATGAGTCCTGTAGGACTAAGGTACATAATAAGAAGTTTGCCTTTACAATTTAATAGTTTATAGGCAAGTTATAGTTATGCGTACAGTGATTTATGTGCCCAAGGATATCAGAGAAGAGGAAGATGTGCAGTAGGAAAGAAAAGAAGTTCAAATGGTGGGTGGGGCAGTAGGGATGGAGTTGACGTTGGTAGTAGTTAGTAGTCTTCAGGAGAGAAGTTATCCTTCCATTCACACTTTGAATTCCAGCTGAAACTTAGTGGAAGTTACCTTTACTCCAGGAGGCCTTATCAGGAGCAGGCCAAAGTTCACTGTAGTTCATTCTTGGCACACAGTAACTTCAGTGGACACTGAGATGTGTTAACACCTGTAGTTTCATGTATGTTTCTGATACTTTTATGAGAACAAATTTGGGTCATATTTTGAATACCATATTTTACATGAGTGTAGTTGGTATTTATGGTAAAAATGTAGTTGGTATTATTTGAGACAATGTCTCACTGTGTGGGGGACAGTGGACCATGCCAAGAAACTTTAGGTAAGGTAGAGCCAGTCTGAGACCCCAGTACTCAGGTACCCACCTGAGATGGTAGGTGCCTCCCTGCTCCCTGCGAGATTCCTGACCTAGAACATGAGATCACACTCCCCATGTAGGTCACATATCCCAAAACTGATTTCTCCATGCTTATGAGGTACATAGAGGCCCTCAAGGTTTAGCCAATAAGCCTCCCTTCTTGGACGTTCCTTCCTGCAAAATTTCTGGTCTACTCTGAGAAGTTGGTATTCATCCATTTTCCACGATTAACAGTCAATTAACAGTATGGGTAAATATGGACTGTCTCTTCCATCAAAACCGCCTTGGGGAGAAGGCCTTTAAAGGACTACAGGGCATCACTAAGTATCCTGTGGAAGACCTCTCTGCTCCCAGACAACAGCCTACCTTCACTGATGAGCTAAGCGGAAGTGCCCCGGGTTTGTTGTCCTCAGCCCACAGGCCCCCAATGGTCGCAGCCCGTGGATCCCCAACCCTTCATTCCTGACTTTGCAGCACCCCAGGGGTCAGGGAACCTCAACTTCGACCTCCACCACCTCAGACTTCATTCTCCTACCCCAAGTGGAGTCTTAACACTACCCTAAAGCCCAGCACCAGATGCCTGTGATACAGGGAGACCAGGCAGTCAAGCACTCCCTGCATTTTGCCTCCCTGGCCACAGTGTGTCCCACACCCCAGTAGTGGGGCAGAACATGGACCCACACAGCTGTATAGCCCTTGGTAATCTGGGACTGGCTCTGTAGACCAGCTTGTCCTTGAACTCACAGAGGTCTGCCAGCCTCTGCCTCCCAAGTGCTGGGGCTAAAGGAACAAGCCTCCACATGTTGCCAGGTGCTCATTTTTTAGGACAGGAAACCATATTAACATAGGAACAGGACTAGACTTCTGTCCTAGAGCAGCGTGGAAGGTGGGTGGACCTCTTAGAGAAGTGATGAAGTCAGCTGAGGCTAGGAAGTTGTTCTGGACTCACCAGCATGTTCATGCCATGTTAAAGTAGGTCTATTCAGTGTGGGCATTAGTCACATTTTGCCCCAGAGTAAGTAAAAAAAAACAAAGGTTGTTATTTTTCTAAGTACCGAGGATCAGGCTTTGTGCTGAGCAAAGCCTTGAGACTACTCAGTAAGCAAAACAATTTGATTTTTGTTTTTTGTTTTTTTGTTTTTTGAGACAGGGTTTCTCTGTGTAGCCCTGGCTGTCCTGGAACTCACTTGGTAGACCAGGCTGGCCTCGAACTTTGATTTTTTTTAAAGGTAGTTTTTTTTTTTTAAAGATTTATTAATTTTACAAGTGAATTCTCTTATCTGCATGTACACTTGCATGCCAGAAGAGGGCATCAGACCCCATTATAATTGTGAGCCACCATGTGGTTGCTGAGAATTGAACTCAGGACCTCTGGAAGAGCAGCCAGGTGCTCTTAACCACTGGGCTATCTCTCCAGGCGCCTCCTCCCTTTTTAAAGTCAGGCTCTCTTGTAGTCTAGGCTGGACTGAAACTTGTGTTCTGAGTGCTGAGTGTTGGGATTCGGATTCCAGGTTTACACTCCCACAGGTTTTTTGTTTGTTTTTTTGTTTTGTTTTGTTTGTTTGTTTGTTTTTTGCCTGTAGTCACTTCATTGTAAAATTCAGGCATTATGTTTTATGTTGGGTTTGTCAGTCTTATTGTATACTGACATTGCTACAAGTAGCTTGAGTTGGCTCCTGACACAGATGATAGGGAAAGAATTTTCTTTTTCCTATTTGTGATGGTTCCTGGGAATTGTCATCATGACAGAATCTACGATCACCTGGGAGAAAGGCTCTGAGTTTTGTGCAAGATTATCTTAATGAAGTTACTTGCTGTGGGGAGACCCACCCACTGTGGCTGGCTCGGGTTCCTGACTGAGATCTTGCACTGTGGAAATGAAGAAAGGGAACAGAGAGTAAGTAGATGCATTCCTCTGTTCCTGATTGTGGGTCACAGGACCCTGTGAGCAGCAGCTTCAGCCTCCTGCTACCTTGATTTGCATTTGTTTCCTTGAACTCTGAGCCAAAATAAACCTTTCTCCCTCAAGTTGCTTTTGTCAGGGTATTTTGTCACAGCAGCAGAAAAGAAGCCGTGATACTGTGCAGCAGTCTTTTGTGTGTGTGTGTGTGTGTGTGTGTGTGTGTGTGTGTGTGTGTGTGTTTTACTTAGTGTTCGTCTGGATTATTGCAGACTCATGAGCCTCTTTTTTTTTTTTTTGTATCCAGTGTTTTAATCACGTGGTCACTCCTTTTCTTCAGCTTGTCCCAACTTGAGAGCATAGTAAGCCTTTACTTGACATGCTTTGTTAATGTTAGACATGTGGGGGTTTTGCTTCATACTGTGAGATGTCTAGGGTTCAAGTTTTAGTTTTCTGCCAAATGCTTATGTTGTTTTATTTTAGTCCTGTGGTTAGGAGTGGAATTTAGGGCCACCAGCTCTGTTATGTCCTTGGAGCTGCTACTGTTTTGCTTCCATTGAGCTGACTTGGGATACACACACGCACACGCACACATTTTGATGCTGTGTGGAATCAAGGTTAGTACTTTAAGGTTTCACGTTGAATTCAGCTTTTTTTCTTTGATGTTGAAATGTGTAGTCTTAGCAGCATTAATGCAACTGCATTCCCCACATATTGCATACATAGTCGTTTGAAAAGAAAATTAGTCAGTAGAGCAGCTGTAGGTTATTTGACTGCATTCTTTATGTGTTATGGGAAATATTAAAAAATGCAGTTCATGATACGCCCCAGTGGGCTGGCTGGCAGGCACTGGCTGGCATGGCCGGCCTGTTCTCTCATGGAAACTTTCTGAATTAGAGCTCCACCCAACTTGCTAAGTTCCCACTGGGGGGTGACTATGATGCCAGCTCCACGCTTCAAAGTTCCCATGGCTTTTTGGGGTACACTTCTTGCAAACCCATGCTTTGCTGCCATAGCTTTCTCTCTGGAACCCATTTGAGCCGCAGCGTGAAGGAAAACACCAGACTTAGTTCAGAATCAAAGGTAACTCAATTGCTGGGCGCAGCAACTAGAATCCAATCTTGTAAGCCATAATAAATCTAAATCCTCCAGTGGGAACCAGGGGTCACTAGTAGCTGCATCTTGTCCTTCCAGTTTCCCTGAGCAAAAGCTGTATCTCTCTCCTGCCTCTTCTCTTCCTCTCTCTGACCCAGAAGTCCTGCCTACTAGCCCAGTGATTGGTTTCTTTATTCATTAGAAGAGTCACATGAAGTCCTGAGTAGTGATTCCCAGGCAGCTCTTCCTGGGGAAGCTGAATTAGCATCAAAACACAGCCTCAGGGCTATCCACAACATTTATGTCTTTAGAACATAATTGCATTGTTGATATTCTGAACCAGAAAGCCATCTAAAAATATTAGCTTGGTAAGATGGCTCAGTAGTGTAAAAGCACTTGTTCAGACCATCTGAGCTCCATCCTTAGGTCTCACAGTAGAAGGAAAAATCAACTTCCACATATCCAGTGTCATGAGAACACACACATATACACACACATCACACACAAATAATAAAAGCTCCCTTGAAAAAAGTTTCAGTTGGGTATAAGTTTGGTTTATTTGCATTAAATCCTTTCTTAGTCTTTTCGGGTTCGTATAATGTTTGTAATGTTTGGCTTTTTGAGACAGGGTCTTAGGACCTTCTTGGCTCAGCTTTTTAAATTTTGAGATTGTAGACCTAGCCATTGCTTCGTTTTCTTACTGTGTTTTTTGGTGTTTTTTTTTTTTTTTTTTAAATTAATTTATTTATTTTTTCCCCATGTCACATATCCCTGTGAACATTAATGTAGTTCAGAAATCAGAACGGTTTTCAGAAGTCGTTGTGCCATCTGTTGGTCTGTCATCTGTCCTGCCTGCCCCAGTAATATGTTTCTGTTCCTTCTTTGGTGTTTGAGTTTTGAAAATAGAAACATGCGTATTTTAATTTCCTCTTTTGCGCTATGAGCTGCTTGATGTCCACTGTTCTGGGGACCCATGGTGAAGTCATGTAGAAAGGCTGATTTTGCTTGTCCCCCATCCAGGTTCAGTCAGTGGCTCTTCACTGTGACTAACTTTTGCAGTTTGAGGTTCAACAGCAAAATTATCATGAGTCTAGTTTTTAAAAGAAAAAAAAATATATTAAAGATTTTTTTAAAAAAATTTATTTTCATTTCTGTATAGAAATGTGTTTGTGTTGTATGTCTTGTGTTTGTGGTTCCTGATGGAAGCCAGGAAGAGACCATCACATCCCCTGAAGTTCCAGCAGCTGTGAGCTACCCTATGGAGGTTCTGAGAACTGAATTTGGGCCCTCTGTAAGAGCAGCATGGCTCTTAGGCACTGAACCATCTCTGCAGTCCTGGAAGGTTCGCTCTTAACCATAGAGCCTGACAACTTTAGCATACTTGCTTTTTGCTGTTTTGTTTTTCCCTTTAAGTCTAAAATTTCCACCTTTTTTTGCTAAAGGAAGTATGCTGTGACTTTTCTTTGGCATATCCAAACTGACAACATTACTGTATTTGTACTCTTACTAAATAAAGATTGGAACTGAGCCTGCAGGTTCTGCAGTAGTGTGATCTGAGAGCCCCTGTGCCTACCAAGTGATTCATGTGTGGGTAGTTAGTGGACTCCATAGGGAGGTGGGCAGAAGGATAATTACTGTTCTGGGCAGCAAAGGGCAGGATTTCATAAGCTACTCAAAAGCAGTGTGGTGTTTGCACTGCGTGTTTTCAGCCTCAGTTTGCACTAGTCATTGAAGCTGACAGGGGGAAGCCTGTGTGCCTTTCCTTCTGCCTTCTTAGGGGAAATTCAGGATCTTGGTATTTGTTGCTTTTCTCTTTAAAATTCTGTATCTTCGCTGTTTTGCTCAAGCCTTCCTTTGCTGTTGACAGTGAGTTGGAGGGGAGATGCTACTGAGCCCAGTACCTGCTACAGCCACCAACAGTTTCTGCAGTCCTTGGCTTCACTGAGGTACACACTCCTAGTTCTTCTCAAAAGTAGTGAGTGGTACTTGGCTTAATAAATTGATTAGTTTTCTGAAAAAAGTTGAGCTCTATAAAAGCAGAGTTTGTTTCAGTTTTGCCCTAATTACTTTCCTACTTCACTCTTTAGGTTCTGAGTATGATGGCCAGAGTTAAATGATGGGAACTCAAGGTTGTAAGTGTATCTGGACATTTTAGTCCGCTGTACAGATAGTTATTCACCATCTGGTGATGGTTGAGTAAACAATCATAGTTTTTATTCTCTTACTTTCTGTGTTGGTGACTGACTCTGAGGGTCTTCAAAACAATCACCAACCTGTACCTACACTTAGTTTATGAGGTGGAGAAGCTAGAGGGTGCCTGGGTCAGAAATTCATTCATTGTGCTGCGTCTGCACACTCCTGTTTCTGTGCAAGGCCACATCATGGCCAATCCAAGCCAAAAAAACTGGGAAGGAGATGTGGGAGTGCAGTGTAGCTTGGGTAAAGTTAAAACACTACAGATCATAGTGATGGACTCAGGGTGGAAAGACCTAACCCAGTTCCAGTGGCTGATGGTAGCAGTGCAACTGGAGTACTGATGAATGTTATACAGCTTTCCCTAAAATGTAAAGATAGATTCCTGAGATGTATTCATCCCAGGTAAGAAAGGGCACAGCAGACCAAACAAAGGATTTTGTGAACCAGTGAGTTCATTTGAGTTACTTTACCAGATCTTGAGTTACTTCTGCTATTCTTCTACCAAGAAATTCCAACCTGGTCAGCTATTTTCTGGTTGTTGGAAGAGAAGGATATCTCCTGAGTTCTGTGACCAGCTCTCTAGGAGAAAATATTACTGGCCCCATTTTGGATCTCCTGAGGGCTTCACATGGGTCTTCAGCCTCTTTGCTTCATGACTGTAGTGGTGAAGTATAACCCTGAAGAACACTACAGTGGATGAGGGTATTGACTGGACAGCACTGGAAACCTAAAAGTGAGATCCAGTGGTGTGTGGTCATAATCAACTGAGCTGGAAACCTTGGGACTGTTGTGCCAGTGGGACTGGGCTCTCTGGTCCATCTACAGGGACCTACCTCTGCTCCCTCCTCTGGCTAGACATGTAATGGAGTGACTTATCAGAAGATTGTACAGTCTTACTACTGTGCAAACAAAAATCTGAGAGAAGTATAGGAGTATTATGGACAGAACATATACCCACAAAAGATCCATACAGGTTTGTGTATTATACAGAGTGATTCACAGATACCCCAAGGCCAAGTTTTTGTACATCTCAGGTGTAGAGCTAATACACTGATGATAGCATTCATTTCTTTGATTTCTTTGACAGATTCTTGCTATGTAGCTCAAGCTGGTGTGGACCTTGCTGTGTAGTTCAGGTTAGCATCAAATTAGCAGTCCTCCTACCTCAGTTTCTGAAATGCTAGAATTACAGTCCTGTGCTATATTTTACATTCTCTGTTCTGTATACTGTGTCAAGTGACTAGTTTGGTTTCTGGTTACTTTGATACTAAGTTAGGAAAAGTGTTCAAATGGGGTTTGGGGAATTACCAGTAACAAGAGGAAGAGAAGCTAGAAGACATAAAACAGAGTTAAAAACAAGAGTAAAACTCAGTGGTGGCTGGTGAAGCCCCAGGGCTCTTAGTGGGAAAGGCATTAATGTGGCCTTTCAAGTAGACTGTACAGGGATGGGACTTGGAGCACAATTTTGGGGCAGAATAGAAAAGGAGAGACTAATGTAAAGCACTATTTATTCCTGTGCTAAACAGTGACTCCCTGCACACCTTTCAGTCTGGATGGGTCACTTATGGGAGAAAAGGACCTTGTCTTACTGAGTAAGATCTTTCCTTATATGTGGCAAATAAGGTACCAGATACACTGAAAGTTAGGAGGTCAGAATGCTCTCCCCAGTGTCCCAGTGTGGCCATCCATGTTCTTACTGAAAGGCACCTTGTTTTTCCTTAGTGGGAAGTCTCATTTTCTCTTGCTCTATAAATACTAACTCAGTATTACTTCATTTTGGATTTATCTGGCTTTCTTAAAAATTCTTAACTGTAGTGGTGATAAGATGAATTAGTTAAACCTGAAATATTTTATGCTATGCATGTTTCCCTCGAAGATGGGTAATATAGGAGCAATATAGACGCCAACCTAAGCCAGACACGGTCGCCCAGCCACTCTGTACCCAGATGGGATGAAATCATGTACCCCATCCAGCTGCTGGCACTGCTCATTTTTATAAACTAAAAAAGGGGGAACTGTGCCCTTCCCCCAGCTTTGAGCAGGCCTGAGACCTTGTTTACCACAACAGACTAAGTGATAAGGATCTAGGTGGAGTTACTCACCTGGGCTTGCCTTGAGACATCTCTGGCTATGACCTAGAACAGATTGTGGATTATCCCACCCATCTCTAGCTGAAACCAGGAGGGGTTGCGGGTTGGGCCTCCCCCTTTAAATTGAGAAGCTGAACATTAAAGCTTTGAGCCTTGATCAGGAAAAACAAAAAACAAAAAAAACAAAACAAAACAAACAAACAAATAAAAACCCTGAAATATTTTGACCAGTTGCTGTATGCAGAAATCAGTCTATAAACTTCAAATGAATGGAGATCTCCAGACTGTAGAATAGAATCTTCAGTGTGTAGCTGTCCACTCTAGCGCTTACTGGTGAACTTCAGTGAGAATCAGTTTCATCTTATTCCTTCTTGGATTTTGATACATGGTCTAGTGTAAACTAGGCTGACCTTAATCCCTGACCCTTCTGCCTCTACTTTCAGACTGACAGCTTCTACCCTTTGAATATCATTTTCTCAAACCAATTCTTGGGTTGAGTTTTTAGGTTCTTTATTCCGTTTTGATAACTGGTGTGTCTTAGTTAAGGATTTACTGCTGTGAACAGACACCAAGGCCAAAACAACTCTTACAAGGACATTTAATTGAGGCTGGTTTACAGGTTCAGAGATTCAGTCCATTATCACCAAGGCAGGAGCATGGCAGCATCCAGGCAGGCATGGTGCAGGAGGAGCTGAGCCTTCTACATCTTCATCTGAAGGCTGCTAGCAGAATACTGGCTTCCAGGCAGCTAGGATAAGGGTCTTGAAGCCTACACTCACAGTGACTTACCTACTCAATCAAACAAGGCCACACCTACTCCAACTGGGCCACACCTTTTAATAGTGCCACTCCCTTCACTGAGCATATACAAACTATCTTGCCGGGCCATGGAAGGGTATCCTGGTTCTTGAGTTGAGTGTTCTACCAACGACCCCAGAACCCGGGCTCCTGACACGAGGTCTGATCTCCATTCAGCCTGCACCCTTCAGTCACGTAGCACACAGGTAGAGGGCGTGATTAGCAGGTCTCTACCTCCAGAGATTAGAATATTAATGAGTTATCTAAAGGCGAGGGGGGGCGTAGCTAATTAAGTTGTTCTTCCCCTTTTCCCCCTCCCTATAAAAGGTGGTACTTTAAGTATTTATTATTAAAGAGAGTGAACTAAAGGTTATGGAATCTTTATCTAAACTGACAGACAGCCCTTCCCCCCTCCCACAAAGATGTGAGAAAAGTAGCTAGTAGATACTTCCATTAGTTGTGAAGACCATCTGTTCTAGAAGTTTGACTCCTTCTTACAGAGTCATAGAGCTGAATATGGGGGTTGTTGATAGGGTTGAGTGTGTTGTGACCAAAATATTCAGAGGGAAACAGTGAATGAATCTGAGACATTTGACAGTACTTGCTTGTGTTGTCTGTTTCAGCTTCACTATGTGTCGCCTTGTACTTACTGTACTGCTGCTCTTGGGGTTGAGCTATACCCTGGTGTCCAGACGCTGCCTTTCCTCAGATTAGAGCTGCTGTAGGTTAGGAGTCACAGTGTTCACTGTATATACAAACATTTCTTTTTCCTATTGTCATTTCTTAGCTTGTCAGGATCAAATCAGTATAGCTTTGGGTTATATTGTATTAGTGTTTGACTTTTAAAGTTGCTGTTTGAATGATTTTACTAAAAAAAAGTCATTAAGCAAACTTTGATTTAGAATTAGGATAGAACTTGAAACATTTCTGTAATGGTCCAATTCTTTGTACTGTTCTTTTCTGTGATGGTGCATTCTTAGCAACGATGATCATAGAATCAGAAATACCTGCCAACTGTGAAAACATGGTGACCTTCTTCATCTTGCAGTCTCAAATGTTTTAGCTAAGATTTAATTTTAATTCTTTGTGTAAAAAGTGCATTTTTATTAGTATGAAAGTTTGTTTTCATTTTTATATTATTAAAAATGATTGTTCTACCAAATGATTGTTCTGAAGTAAATTTCTTTGTGACTCTTCAATAACTGATTTGTGTACTATCATATATTTTTATCCTCAGGGTTATGTAAATTTCTTCTGCAAAAGTTGACAAAGCCCTGAAACACACCTCAACTTCTCTACTCTTTGCGTCATTGTGGTTTGGTAATTCACTAAGTATCCACAGAGAAAGTACAGTCTTTTATGATTATAGCTTTGTGTCAGAAAAGGATACAAAGGACCAGCCAGAGGAGGTCCTCGGAGTGAGATTGTGAGGGCATCCTCCTGTGGAGTCAGGTCAGATGAGTACTGGCACAGCCATACACCAGCATACTGAGTGCTGTCAGTCAGCAGAGCTCACATGAGTGTGTGTGTCCACAGACTACTGATGGTTCGTGTGTCATCTTGATGGGTTGAATAATTGGTATCTCCTTTCTCTAGATGTCTGACTGCTGTCTGGGGCTCAAAGCTGCAGCCTCCAATCCCTTGGTTGGTCTTTCTATGTGGCCAGCCGCCTTCTCAATCATATTATTAGTGTTAATTGGCTGGGAGCTCACCTTGACTGTGAGACAGTCTCATCCTTGGAAGTTTCAGGATATAGAGGAACTTTTTGAGGATCTACATAAGGCTGCGAGCTTTGGTGTGCCATCAATAATTCTCTAGGGTAGCTGAGGACCCTACCCTGAGTTGCACTGTGGTCGTTGGTGCTTGAGTGCCTAGTGCCTTTGGCACAGGGCTAGTCTTTGCTGGAGTAGCAGGTCAGTAGCTGCCACAGTTGGTGGGTTTTAGGTGTTTTGAGGTCTATAACATATGCAGAGAAGGATGGTAAGATCTGTGGCTTCTTCTGAAAGTCAGCTGCACTGTGTTGTGTTTTCCTGGGGAAGGGGTGCTGTATTTCAGAAGGAAGGTTAAAAGAAAAATGAGTGTAGCGGTTTCTACCATCTGGATTTGTGGTTGTTGTTAAAATTTGGTATCTGTGGGTTTAGACCAAGGGATGATTTTGCTTAAATTGTTAAGAATGTTTTGGACTTTGAAGAACTTAGATACTACTTAAAAGTTTATGACAGCCAAGTTTTTCAGCAACTTGAAGTAACTGAGCCCCCTTTCTCCCTTTTTTATTTTTTGGTGGTGCTATGGATGAAAGCTTGTCAGCTTTGTCAGCTTGTCAGGCTTGCTTTACCCAATGAACCATTTTGTAGGCTCCATTAAAAATATTATATTAGAATATAAAAATATTATAAATAAATATATAAATATATATACAAATATTATATTAGAAATAATGGATTAAGATGTAGTTCACTTGCTAGAGTGTATATGTAGTATGCATGAGGCCCTGGCCTCCTTCCTTCTTTCTCATAAAACTGGATATGCTGGTACACTTCTGTGTTTTTAGCCCTGGGATATGGAGGCAGAAGGATCATGGTTCAAATGCATCCTGGGCTACGTGAGAACCTGTCTCAAAAAAAAAATCTTACAGTAAATTATATACTTTAAAACATAGCATCTGTGCTGCAGAAACCAGTTCTAAACTCAGCTTCCACCACTGGATTTTTTTCTTCTTCATGCTTGTAAGTGCTTTTACACTGAGCCATCTTGCTGGCCTCTTTACTGAATTTTCCCTTTTCTAGTTTATTAGCCTATACTAATTATACACAGTGGTGCTTCATTATGACACTTTTATTCCCGATTATGAGACATTGATCATGTTTATCCCTGTTACCTCTTCTCATCTCTCCTGCTCATCCTTTCCCAACCAGCTCTTTGTCGACTTTTCATGTCATTTATTGATATCCTAAAGGAGTATGGATGGAGGATCATTCACAGGAGCATGGGCAACTGACTAATAGCTACATCACTGCAGAACATTAACTGATGCTCAGATTCCTTAAGCATAAAGGCCTGAGCCCCTCTCCCTCATGGTGTAACTGATTGGCCTAGTCTTGTGCACATTTTAGACAGGTGCTAAGATTCAAGAGTGAAACAGCCGTGTTATGCCTAGAAGTGTTGTGTAGCACGCCTCCTCTGCCAGCTTGCACCTTGTTCCATCTCTCTCCTGTCACAGTTCCTTGAGCTGCAGAGGGAGTGATAAAGATGCCTTATTTAAAGCTGGTGCTGTGCACACCTTCAGTCCCAGAATTCGAGGCAGAGGCAGGTGGAGCTCTGAGTTATCCAGCCTGGTCTACAGAGCCCAGGACCTCCAGGGCTACACAGAAATCCTGTCTAGAAAAAAAAAAAAAGAAAAGGTATGCTTTTTAGGGTGAGCATTGGCATGCTTGTTCCCAGCACTTTGATGGTTATGATCTCTAGGGTAACTAGTCCACTTTAACAAGCAACTGACCAGAGCTGACATCATTACTGTTAGAAGACATTAGGTTATCACCAGGCTTTTGCAACTTTAAACAGTAACAGCAGGTGGTTCCTACTAGTGTCTGTGTTGGTTTTGTTTTTAAGGTAGGGTCTGTATCCTTGACTGGCCTGGCACTCTGCACAGGGAGGAGTTGAAATTACTCTCCATGTGTCCAAGTGGATAGGTTCTCTCTCAGTCAAGATTGTGTTGACTGTGTAGGTTTACCTTCCATCATCAGAGATACTGAAAGTTGTCTTAGATTGCAGGTGTCGTGGAACTTTCTTTTTTCTTTTTTTTTGGTTTTTCGAGACAGGGTTTCTCTGTGTAGACCAGGCTGGCCTCGAACTCAGAAACCCACCTGCCTCTGCCTCCCAAGTGCTGGGATTAACGGCGTGCGCCGCCTCCGCCGCCACCACCTGGCGACATGGAACTTTCAAGACAAACATGTTATTCTTTGTAAATGAGTACCATGCCTAAGAAAATGACTCATCACTTAGTAGATCTCGAATTCAGATTTAAGCCAGATTCATGTATTTGATAATGTATGTTCCTCCCACAATACTAGAAAGAAAGGTTATTTTTCTTTATCACCGAATGTGGGCTTTTTCTTCAAACCTACAAGTTCTCGTGGACACTGACTGTTGGTTGTTGGTTTTACAGTTTTAGTTAGTTCTGACACTGTCAACATGGAAGTGTATCAAATCCTGGAGACACAAACGCTTCACACCAAGTTGTGAGTCTTAGGTTGTCAACTTTGTTTCTAACCCATAGGCTGTACCTTATTAAGTTTAACGTTTGTTAGAATAGCTTGGGCCTCAGAAAAGGTGTGTATTTGCTGTATTTTTGGTTTATTACAAAGGCTTCCTGGGATACCTACCTCTGTTCTCATCTACGTGGGAACTCTAAAATGATAGCTGAATTTTGTCTTGACAGGATTGTGTACACTGTGTCTGAGTCTGCAGCCCCTTTTCCCTCTCAGAGGTTTGGGTCACAGGTTGAAAGTTCTAAACTTCTCATCCCGGCAGTTACGTTGACCTGTCTTTTTGGTTGTTAGTTCTCCTGTGTACATATTATTCACGAGAGGACCTGTTGTTAAGAGTTTGCTTCAGCAATTACCAAATTTCTTCTTAGGAACAGTGTTGGTGATGGCAGCTGGCTTTAGACTCTGGTTGGCCTGATACTTGATCTTCCTGCCCTGCCCTCTTGAGTGCTCAGATTATAGGTGGCACAAACCATCATGCTTGATACCTGAAAAATTGAAATACCCATTTCTCTACTTTTCTTTTGTTTTCTTTTCTTCTTTTGGTTTTTCGAGACAGGGTTTCTCTGTAGCCCTGGCTGTCCTGGAACTCACTCTGTAGACCAGGCCGGCCTCGAACTCAGAAATTCGCCTGCCTCTGCCTCCCAAGTGCTGGGATTAAAGGCATGCGCCACCTCTGCCCGGCAAAATAACCCATTTCTTAACCTCCATGGTACAACATCAGTGTTTTAGCTGTGCCCACTCCACCCACATATCACTGTAGTTCAGGCTTGCCCTGAGGGCTTTTTCCTGCCTCAGCACATTCAGTGCTGGGTCACAGGCAGTCTCTACCGTGCCTGCTTATATGTGTGTTTGTTTACAGTAGAGCATTTATTTCAGCAAGGTCTGTGACCTTGATCAGGTTATTGTATTCTGCTGGCCTTTTCAGTTTCCAGGGTGATGCAGGCGTGGTTTCTGCAGCATGCTGTGTGGAAGGCATGAAAGAGCCCGTGGAAAGCACATACAGCCAGTTGTGTTTGCCGTGCTGTGCCCACTCAGTGCAGTGCATTTTTATAAGTTACTTCAGCATCTTACAAATGATCTTTGGGATCATTATTGAAGGATAATCTTGTTTGGAAATTAACCTCCTAATAGATAAAGATCAGTAGCCAGCCTGGGTAATTAGCTTCAGTCAACAAAGATAGACTTTAGGAAGAGATAGAATCTCCCCCAACTCTGTATTAACTATGAAAAGTTTTCAGTGTTGGTGAATATTAATTTTTCATATTTACTGTACCCTTGTGCATGTTTTGAGTCTCAGGTCATCAAGAGTCAGCTGTGAGTACTTCTTATGATTTCCTGAGTGTGCTCTCACCATAGCCAGGGTTCTGGCTCTGGTTGCATGTATAGGGAAAGAGAGAGTTAGTAGAACTTAAGAACCTTTCCATTGTCTGTTCCCATTTCTTACCTTTTATTGTTGTTGTTAAATATATATGTGGGTGTTTTGCTTTCCTATATGTATTTTCACCATACCCGGAGGAGCCATAAGAGGGTGTCAGATACCCTGGAACTGGAGTTACAGATGGCTGTGAACTCTTTGTGATGTGGGTGCTGTGAATTTAACCCAGGAAGAGCAGACGTGCTCTTGACCACTGACCCGTCTCTCCAGACCCCGATCCTTTTTGCCAGTAAACTCCACTTGGTGACTTTCCTGTAGCACTAGGGTAGGAGAGGAGACCAGTAGGATAGCAGACGCTATCCTAGAAAGGACCACATTTGTTTAATTTTTTCCTTACTAAACTAACTGCATAATAAAATAAAGTATGATTTGTGTCTCTAGAAAACTTGAATGAATTAAATTAGTTCAGTCAAAAGAGCAGTTCTATTTTCAGAATGCTGCTCTTTATCCGATTTTTCAAAACACTCTGTGGCATCTCTTGAGACATGAACAGGGCTCAGCAGCTCCACTCAGTGTCTTGGGGAGGAGACTGCATTTCGTGATGGTTTTAAACAGGAGTTGGGATGAGCCTAAACTACATTTACTGATTGTCACTCAGGAAGATAGAAGGAATGTTGCATTGTTACCGATAGGAAACACAACTCTTACCTCAAAGGGAACATGTTAATTCTTGTGGCTGGCCGATGAAAAGAGATTCAGACTATTCTGATAGCCATGTTTTAATGTGGAAACAGTTTCATGGAATTTTTATGGTTTGGGAGTGAAAAAGTCATAAGGCAAGACATTTCAAATATATTGATGGAAATATCAGATAGGCAAGCTATAGCAAAGATGGGTAATCTGTTACAAGTTTCAGATACTATATGAAGACATTCTGTACCTTCCAAAGAGGAAGTTAGGTCAGACACTTAGGTGGACAATGAATGGTCTGTAAAGGGACTAAAGCTAGGCCAAGACAACTCATTTTGGCTCCTTCCACCCTCATGAAGTTAATCAGTCAGCAGTAGGGTGTAGCTTTCTTCTAGGAACTGTACTGCACATGACTTTGCTCCAAAGGTCCCTTCGTAGAGCTGGGGAGATAGATGTAAAGCAGACATACATAGCATGAGTGTCTAATGCCAGCCAGCCTGCGAAAAGGTAGGGCTAGGAGAATCCCTGGCAGCTCATGGGGTCAGACACAGCTGAAGAAAGACAAGACAGACAGGGCAGGGTGAAGACTGATAGACACCCCAGGCTGCCCTCAGATTTCTGCACCCCTGTTTTGCATGCTCATGAATGATGTGTATATATGCACACATGACAACAGACGACCCATGTTTGCAGGTCCTCAGTTTCTCTTAAAGGTTTGTTAAATCCAACTTCAAAATAGCAGCAGAAAAGGTTGCCATGATAGCTGAAACCTAGTGAGAAGGACACACACTTCAGAGCATTAGTAACCTAGAACTTCTAGGGCATTGATATTTATACAAGTTAAAGTTTTTCTTAATTTTTTAAAGTAGTTTTATAAATAAATGCAGAGAAGTGGAGTTATGGCTACTTTATTATTTATTATTATTATTATTATTATTATTATTATTATTATTATTATTATTATTATAGATTTAGTTTTAGCTAGGTGTGGTGGTACGCATCTTTAATCCCAGCGCTTCGGAGGCAGAGGCTGGTGTGTTTCTGAGTTTGAAGCCAGCAAGGGCTGGTTGTACAGTGAGACCGCATCAAACAAAGATTTGCTTTTGTTTTAAGTGTAATAGTGCTTTGCCTTCCTGTGTATGTACCCTATGTCTCCCCGGTCCCAAGGTCAGAAGGGAGTGTCAGAATCCCTTAGAATTGTAGCTTCTGCATTGTAGCCTCTGAGTTGGTGCTGAGAACTAAGCCTGGCTCTTCTGCCATCTTTCCAGCCCCAGGAGTTGGCTTTAAAGTTCCGACACTGTGTCATGTTTATCATATGCTGTGGATGCTCTGGTGATGAAATTCATGTAGGGGAAGGTTAGAATTGACTGAACCAATGACAGGGCTGAGCCTGGAGGACTCAGTGTTAGACTAGCAAGGGGCTCTGCATGACTGTCACTTAGGGGTGATTGGAAGTCCTTTGTAGTGCAAGCGTCAAGCCTGTGTGCTGGGTTGTGACTAGCAGCAGTGTTGAATGCTGCTCAGGTTCCAAGCGAATTGAGCACAGCATAAGAGCTTGCATGTTTTGCTTTCATGTTAGTGCTTTATCTGTAAGCACCCATGAAAGGGAGCTGGGCCAGGGCCAGGAAAGTTGGGGAGAACTGAACACAGCAGAGAGGATCATGTGGATGGGATGGGCCCTCCATGTAATCTCAGCTAGAGACTGAATAGGGACAGATGGTTACAACCATGGAGTGGTGGTGGTACACAGAACTCGGAAATTGTTTATTTAGCAGTTACAAGTAACATACAAGACTGACCACAGGAGCATTTGGAAAAATGTCTGATTGGGAAATGTGTATATGGAAATGTTTTACTCCCTGGACTTTGAAGTTCCTGGGACCAGATTTGATGTAAATGGTACTGCTTTTGTGAAACAATTTAGCATCTGCATGGGTGGGAATGTTTCTTTGGGAGTTCTCTTGGGTTTAGTGGATCTTTATGAGAGGTTAGGAGCAGAAAGGGAAAAACAAAGTTACGCTGTCTTTTTCCCAAGTCTTGGTCTGCCAGATGCATCTCCCCTCCCTGAGTGACCTGTACCATGATCACCTCTCCCAGAAAAAAAAAAAAAGGTGTGCCCCATTAAATCTTGGTGGTCACCTACCTACCCTGGGGCGTAGCAGCGAGGTGTTTTATATAGGACAAGGGCTCTGTAGTCTCTGCACAGCCTCTTCTCCCCACTGGTCTTACCTGTCCTCACTTCCCCTTCTCACTGGCAGGCATGGCCTTTGCTGGGAGCATGACATTGCTCCAGGGACCAGTGCCTTTAGTTGAGAATTACGCTTACATTTCCTGTTACATTTAGAGGCTCACTAGGCATTTTGCTGTCTTGATGCTCATTTTACAGAGTGCTTGGGATTCCATGTGTTTTTGCTGAACTTGTAAAGGAGAGACCTGGATGGTGGATTAACAAGAACACTGACCTGTGGGCAGCCTCATAGCGAGAACATTGGATTTTCACCCTAGTCCAGCAGCTCTGCTGCTCACATAGATCCAGATGAATGAAGACCCCATTCGGGAAGACACCTGGCCAGCGGTCCAGAGCTGATGCAGGTAAGCACTGTGCTGTGTATCAGTGTGCTGTACCTTTAAGACAGTGGTTTCACCTGGGCAGTGAGTGCCCTTCTCCATGTTTTATACTTTTACACGTGAAAGAAGAACTTTGACTTATGCCAGATTCTTTTTTTTGTATAACCCATGAAGTGCTAAATAAACAAGTGAATTTCAAGTAGCAGAATATAGTGAAATCAAGGCTTTTATTTTCACAAGAAGGTGAGATGTTAGCTTGTTAGATTTAGAAGGATTTAGGAGATTGGGTGGCTTTAGAGTAGAAGGAGGGTCTTCCTCAGTTTTTAGTATGCTGATTTAAAGCAGCTGTACTGCTTTGCATATGGAATGAAAGAGACCTCGGGAGCCTCTAATTCCTGCAATTCCTGCAATTCTGGCACTCTGAAGTGGAGTCAGGAAGACCAGGAATTCTAGGGCCATCCTCCATTAAATAGCAAGTTTTCATCCTCCATTAAATAGTTCCAGGACAGCCTGGACTACATGAAGTCTTGTCTCAGAAACAAATAAAAACCAAGCCTGTACACCTCCCCTGCTCGTTTTTTGTGGCACATGACTAAAAGCAACAGGAGTAAAAGGGTAGTTTTTGAGACAGTGTTTCTCTCCCTGGCTGTCCTGGAACGCTATAAACCAGGCTGGGCTTGAACTCTGCCTCTCCAGTGCTGGGATTGGTAAAGGCATGTGCCACCATCACCACCTGCTTTAAAACTCCCCCCAACCCCCCAAGAAAAAAAAAGACCATATGGAATGTTTTATAAAATTAGCAAATGAGCCAGCTAGCCTGGCTTCCTTTTCCTTCTTTTTTTTCTTGTTCTTCTTTATTTTTTTTTTGGCTACAGGATCTTGAACACGTTGACTCTCCTGCGTTGGGATCACAGGCATGTTGCACATGTTGTGCTGACGAATTAGACTCTTGAGTACTTAATCGTGGCATTTGAACATTAGAAAAAGTTCTGTAACAGGGTTAGTGTTCAGCAGACCTTGTTGCCCAGACTGGCCTATGTCCTTGTTCTCCCGTAGGCACCACAGCCATCACGCAGTCTTTATTTACAATTTTAAAAAGTCTAACTTTCGTAGATAAGAGTCTCGCCCTGGGGAGCCTCAGACCTAGCAAGTGCTGGCCTTGAACTTAGATGTGGTCCTCCTGCTCCCCACTTCCGGGCTTGTAGGTGTGCTGCATCCGTGCCTGGCCTCTCTTTGTTTATAATGATTTCATCTTGTCTCCTACCAGCCTGGTTTTTGTGTCACTCACTCTCCATTAGCTCATTCTCTGGTTCTGTGATTAGCTCAGCCTCTTGGTAAACCTATACTTTAGTGCATGAGTGGCACCTGTGAGTCTCAGCCACCCTGCCCTAGGGCACAGGACAGCTTGGTCAGATTATCAGCCTTTACAGATAACACTTAAGTGTGGGCCCCTTTAAGAGTGTGCCCTCAACCTCACTGGCTGCCTGGGCTCTACTAACTCCAGCAGCACCAATGGAAAGTTCTTCCTGCACAGCTTCCTGTGTAGGCTCTGAATGTCTAGGTTGCCATCCTTTCCTCTCTAACATAGAAACAGTTGCTTGTCCTGTGACTTTCCATTCTCTGACCAATCTAAGAAGCACGGTTGAGATTCTTAGTGTTTTACTTGTGATAAGGACAGAGGAGCAAGAACAACTCTATACAGATTGGGCCAGAAATTAGAGATTGTCTTGGTTATGGTTTGTGAACTCCTTGGATGGCCTTTATCTCATCAATCCCTTGACTGCATTGCTGTTCTCAGGTCATCTCAGGAAGCCATGCTGCTTGGCTCCAGTGCCGACCCCATCTCACTGTGT
Source organism: Rhabdomys pumilio (assembly GCA_030674055.1). NCBI lineage: Eukaryota > Metazoa > Chordata > Mammalia > Rodentia > Muridae > Rhabdomys > Rhabdomys pumilio. The sequence goes on along the minus strand of JANHMN010000006.1, from coordinate 12,381,365 downwards.
GGCCTCAGTTATGTGTTCACACCTAGGATTAGATGGTTATTTTGGCATTTATGCTTACTGTTTCTTACTCAATAAACTAGATTCTTAGTAGGAAAGTCAGCACTGGGACTAGAGCACTGTGAAGCTTTGCTTTGAGGGACAGAGACAGTGGCCTGGCCTGGCATTTGATGGAGGTGCCTGTTTCCATAAGCCAGCATGCTGTGTGCCCCAGAGTAGGATTATGAGGGTGGGGGTGGGTTGTGAGGATTAGGATACTATGGGATGGGAGAGTGGGTGGACACACCTGGTACAGTATCTACAGTTCTAGCATGCCTTGAATGATTCCTTTCTCTGCACCTTGTCAAAGGTATTTGAGGACACCTGAGAGATGGATGCTCTCACTTCAGGCCTTCCTGTGGCTGCAATACACTAACTATCCTTTTCCCCTTACCTTTTGTTTTTTCCTCAGTGGATCCAAGTACCAACATGCCATCTTTGTCTCTGACTGAAAGCTGTAGTGGCTGCATAGTACCTTTAGTATTGAAGTTGTATAGGTACCACCACTTCATAGAAGGCCAAAGAGAAGGGAGTTTGTAAATAGTAAAGAAGCCTTCCCGTCGTAGCCCTCTTGCTTCCCAGAAAGCCATTTATTTGTCTGCCCTGTGTTAAAGCCATCTTCAGACGTGGCCATTCAATGTGCACACCCAGTGAGTGAGAGAAAGTGCTGCTTACTCTGCAGTGTCTAAGCTCTGATACATTTTTAAAATTTTTGCCATTTTCATTGTAACCATGTATTATACTGTGAGTTCAGAAAAAGCTCAGAGAACTTTTTCTGTCATTACACACACCTTAATGCTGACCTAGGTAAGGAAATATATTTTGCGTGATTTCAGGGTATTTAAAGGATATTATTAGACTCATGGTGTGAGTCAGCATATAGCTAGTACATCTGGGTGAGTGCTAACCTGGGGTCCAGAGGAAATGCATGTGACATGGCTTTCAAGTTGTCTGTAGTGGTGCTCAGGTATCTGTGACATGGTTTTCTGCCTCCTGTTCACACCCGTTGCCAAGAGGAGAGTTTATATAACTAAATAGACATGATACAGATGTGGTTTTGCCTCAGGTTCTTTTTTTTTTTTTTTTTTTCCGGACTCCGTAATTAGGCTTATGTGTATTTAAGGTTATTGTGGCTTTTTGATTAATTAACCATACCATTTTGAAGTCAATCTCAATCTCTCTCTCTCTCTCTCTCTCTCTCTCTCTCTCTTCTCAGCTGGACTGTTTGTATCCACTGAAGATACTACTTTGGCTCTGTGTGTGTGTGTGTTTTGGCTGTCAAACTAAGGGTCTTGTGTAGTCTAGCAAATGCTTTAGCAGTAAGTTAGACACCTAGGCCTTTCTTGTCTAATAATTTTTAATAAAGGTGGTTGGACATTGTAGAGGACATTGAAGTTTGTCAAGCAGGTGCTGAGGGTGGATTTGGTACTCTGTTTTCTGTAGGCTGGTGCTAAGAGTGGACTTGGTATTCTGTTTTATGTCGGCTGTTGAGTTCTTGAGGAGTCTTATTTTTTTAAATTTTGTTTTGTTTCTGATTACGAGTGTAAGAAGTGGCTAGGTGGAGTTTGAACGATGGTTTGGATTTGGATTTGTGATTTTTCAGAATTTATTCCTCTTCAGATTCCTGTTGAGGCAGAGTGTGGAGCCTTGCTGGGCCCCAGTCCACCAAGCTTGGGAGTTCTCCTGAGTGTCCCTCCTTGACTACACTCCACTGCTACATGCTAATAGCAAACAGGCCTCCTTAACTCAAGTGTGGCTCTCTGATGGACAAAGTCATGCCCACTTCAAATACCATGATCCAAAAAAGGCTTTCAAAAATGGATTCATGCTCAGTCGCGGCCACCTCGTTTGTTGGTCTGCTGTCAGCTCCTGTGGGCCTTTGCTGCCTGGTGTCTCAAACCAGATGGTTCCTATGTTTTCTAGATTATGAGGGGGAAGAAGAGTTGTGTCCTGTGCTATTTATTGTTGTACGGTCAGGAGTAAACATTAATTTTATTCATAGAACTGGTTTTGTTTTATGGCTAATCTGGGAGTGAAGATCACTGGTCATTTTGTCTGCTCAAAGTGTATACCTTCAGAAGTCAGTAAACATTACAGCTCTAACATGTTGGCGGTTGGTGATCAGTCTGAAGCTTTATGAGCAGGGTTTTGTTTTTAACCCACTGTTTGCTGACTATAACTTGATTCTCTCGTAGGCCATGCTGGAGTATCTGCAAACATGATGAAGAAGAGGACATCTCACAAGTAAGCAGTGCTTAAGCCTGTTTTCAGATAACTAGCACTAGGACTACTTCTTAAGCTGGAGCTTTTTATCATATCTGCACTTAAAGCCTAGTAACTGTTGGTGGTCACTCCCAACCCCCCGTCCATTCTCTTTCCCTGGTCTGGATGGTGCCTCAAATGGCAGAAATACAAACCACAAATACTATGCAGTTGGTAGGAGACAAGTGAAATACCACCTTTGTAAGATCAGGTTAGATTTTGCCACCTAAAAGAAGTTAAGAATACTAAGGAATAGTGTGTTAGCACCCATCTCTTCTTACAAGCCTATTTTCAAATAATTACTATTGGTTAAAATTTCATTGACTTCAGAGATTAGATATTTGTTTGATTTCACAGTGTTGTGCATGCATTTTGTCCAAGGGATTTCTAGTTCCCTTTCCTAAGTAATGCTGAGCATGCATTAGCTTGCAGATTTGACTCCTTCAAGCATAAGACACAAGCACCTACTTATCAACACTATCAGTATAGTTGATTGAGATGTATGGTATCCAAGTATAAAATTGTCAAAGAATTAAAAACTAAACACTTCCGGGTTCATAACTCATAGGCATACCAACGAAAAGAGCTCATGATTTGTGTTTCACATTTGGGGACTCCATCTGCTCTTTCATAGGCTTGTTAAAGGCCAGAATCCTTGAGGGCATTGCTGTGCCCTAGAAAGTGAAATGAAAGTAGTTCTCACTGGAGATTTGCAGGTGGACAGAGGCTGAGAAAAAGCAAACATTCCTTTTATAGGCAGCAGACTATAAAAGTCTTGAAAGGAGTGAGAAGGACACTGCTTTGCAGATTCTTCCTGTTCTGGGGTGTTGGATCAGATCATTGAGTGTTCATCTTTTCAGCATAGGTTTTTTTTTTTTCTACATTTTTTAAAAATGAAAACTAAATGCACAACAGCAGAATCTGCTTCTATGATCACTCCATCCTTGACAGTGGTATGGTAGCTTGTTTCCTTCAGTAGTGGGAAGGCTCAGGAAGACCTTAGAGTTCATGCTGAGGAGATCAGCAGAGCTGCAGAGCTCCCACAGCTGTCCCTAAGAGGTTCAGTTCCACCTCAGCGGAAATGCTGGAAATGGTGCAAGTGATGTGAATTTGTTTTGACTGCTGTCTCTGTTGGGGTCTAATCCAGGGCCTCAGTGGGCTAGGCAAGTGCTATAGTCAGCTTTGAATTTTGTTTTCAGTGAGGATCATCTTGGGTATCTGCTGGGTTTGGGAGACCAGCATTAAGACAAGCCTTTCTGCCTGTTTGGTTTTGGTTTGGTTTTTTCCCTTAAAGTTATTGGGGATGCTGTTGCCTTGAGTGAGAATTCACTTGGGAAAGCATCCAGGTGAACTCAGGTACAGTGAATACTCTTGTTATTTTTAGATGTCATGTTAACTCAGCCCCTCCTCCATTTGAATAGGGGGATAGGTCTTCATTTCAAGGTGTACTGTCTTGAAAAAAGGAGGTGCCACAAGTTTCAATAATTTGCTTTGACTTTTTCTTTTAAGGTACAAATTTCCACTATGTAATTGCCTCTTTAGCTAGCCTGGAACTCATGTGGATCTGAGTGGATCTGGCTGGCCTAACTCAAAAAGATCTCCTGCTTTTGCCTCCCCAGTACTAGGATTAAATGTGAACGCCACCATATCAATCCACTAATTTGCTTTTAGAGAGTAAATGCTGGAGATTGACAGTCGGCACAGTTTGCCTGGCAAGAGCCTAGTTTAACAGCACCCTGTTGCAAAGTCGGCTGCAGTAGTGCATATTTGTGGTCCCAGTGCTGGGGTAGTGGTGGGAGTGCTAAGATTGGTAGGTCACCTTACCCAATCTTCTGCCTTCCGAGTTTAATGAGGGAGGGATTCCATCTCAGAAAATGAGGGGAGAGTGTGAGGAAGACCCCAGGTGTCACCAGCTTCTAACTTCCGTGTCTTTGTGTGTGTGTGTGTGTGTGTGTGTGTGTGTGTGTGTGTGTGTGTGCAGATGGTCTACAGGAATGTCCACTAAAGCAGCGAACTGTAAATAAAATGTAAACACCAACCACTAGTGGGGCGTGTCATTCACTACCCTCTTTGTTTGTGGCACCTTTACCATGAATTTTACATTCATGGTACCTTGTCAAGTTGGAGTCTAGAACTCTTGACTACAGATCAAGAACTGGTGCTAAAAGAGATTCAGGAACTTGTCTGAGGCTTGACTTGTCATCAGTACTTGAGCTAGGTCTAGAAGTGGGTTAAATACCAACCACCTCACACCCATCGAGCCTCCTGCTTTCTCCCCTCATCTGAACACTCATGGACTGAGTTACACACATCTTAGACAGCACTTGGTGCAAGCGTCCAAGTGAACGCATGTTAGTGGTTGATGTTAAGTCTGTCAGAACATGGACCTCTTTGTCGTTATTTAGGAAATGTGGGCTTTCCTCAGGCATTGCTGGTATTCTCACAGGGTTTACATGAAACCTAGCGACTCAAATGAAGAAAGTATTCTAGCTCATCTTGTTTTTATGCTGTCATTTTAAGTCAGGAACTGACAGTATTACCTAGGAATTTTACAAAATAACAACTGCTAGGGAAGCGTGTTTTTTCTGTCTAATTGTTTTCATTTGCAAAAAGACTTAAGTTTTGTAGAATTCAAAGAAAAAGAGTTGTTTTAACCTAACAGTACCAACTACAGTGGAAAGAATCACCTGTAATTAATCCATACAGCCAAGTTCAGCGTATGGCAGATTGAGTAAAGTTAGAATGGTGGTAGTTGACAAGGTTATTGTACATTGTCTCTGTCAGGGTTTTATTTACTGCTGTGAGCAGACAGCATGACCAAGGCAACTCTTAACCAGGACAACATTTAATTGGGTCTGGCTTACAGGTTCAGAGGTTCAGTCATTATCATCAAAGTGAGAACATGGCAGTGTCCAGGCAGGCGTGGTGCAGGAGGATCTCAGAGTTCTACATCTTCATCTGAAGACTGCTAGCAGAATACTGGCTTTCAGGCAGCTAGCTCTCCCTTGAGCCTTTTAAAATCCAGGAACCACATGTGAGAGAACATGGTCTTTGGGCCTTTGCTGGTCTGCTTAGGTGGGATTGCTCTGTCTGTCCGGGATCTTTGCTGCTTCCAGACCAATTTGGTGATTGTGTTTTCTTTTTAAGTTTCTAAGGAATGTCATTGGGATTTTGGTGAGTACACAGAATCTTAGGTGGCTTTAGTTTTTAGTGTGATTTCTGTCAGTTCATGAGCGTGAAGATCTTTGCACCTTTTAGTATCCTCTTTCTTTGGTCTTGAAAATCTTCCACTGTAGAGGCCTTCTAGCTGCCAAGTTAGTTTTTCCCAGGTGGTCTTTGTTGTTCTTTTGGTTTGGGGGCTGGAGAGAGGTCTCAGTAATTAAGAGCACTTAATGGCCTTTAGGAAAACAGGGTTTAGCTCCCAGCATCCACATGGCAGGCTGGAATCTAAACTTAAAATTCCAGTCCCTGGGGAGTCTGACCTCCTCTTCTGACCCCCCCCCCATCTATCTCTCTCTCTCTCTATCTCTCTCTCTCTCTCTCTCTCTCTCTCTCTCTCTCTCTCGCGCGCGCGCGCGCGCGCG
>JANHMN010000006.1:12354849-12375383 GCA_030674055.1 Rhabdomys pumilio | reverse complement strand
TCTCTCTCTCTCTCTCTCTCTCTCTCTCGCGCGCGCGCGCGCGCGCGCGCACCATAAGTAGTTTTAAAGGCCTCTGATGCTAATTATCCCTTCCACATTCCTTCCTCTTCCTCTACCTTGCCCCATTTAATCTTACCTTTTCTATTATCCCCCCCCCCCTTTTTTTTTTTTTTTTTTTTGGTTTTTGCGAGACAGGGTTTCGCTGTGTATCCCTGGCTGCCCTGGAACTCATTCTGTAGACCAGGCTGGCCTCGAACTTAGAAATCTGCCTGCCTCTGCCTCCCAAGTGCTGGGATTAAAGGTGCACCACCACCGCCCGGCTGTTCCCTTTTCTTTATATCATTTCATTTTCTCCTTTTTTTTTTTTTTTTTTCAATACAGTATTTCAATTTCTCTGTAGTCCTGACTGTCCTGGAACTCACTCTGTAGACCAGGCTGGCCTCGAACTCAGAAATCTGCTTGCCTCTGCTTCCCAAGTGCTGGGATTAAAGGCGTGCACCACAACTGCCCGGCTTCTCCATCCTTGAAAATATACTCTCTCTTCCAAATTTTCTCCATTTCTTTAAGAGCTTCATAAAGATCTTTCCTCTGTTTTTCTGCCACTTCTTTTCAATAATGAGAAAAATTCTTTAATCACAAGAGCAACTATTTCTTGGATTATTCTTTCAGTATTGTGTGTGTTCACGTGGAGAGGGGGTGAAGAACGACAGATGTGCATTTGGAGGCCAGTAATTGACATCGGGGGTTTTTAAATTTGTTTATGTTGTATATTGAGACAGTTTCTCACTTGAACACAGGGCTTGCCGGTTCGGTTAGTCTAGCCAGCTTGCCCCAGGGTCTCATCTGTTCCACCAAAGAGCTGCTGATGTGAGTGCTGGAGATCAAAACTGACATCACGTCTTGTCACATTTCCTTCCTGCTTGTTCAGGAAGCTCCTTACCCTGAGTCGTCATCCCTCAGCCTCTTGAGCATTTTCAATTTCACAAGATTCTAGAACAGTTATAGAGCTGAAAGTCTCAATGGTAACTTGTCATTCCAGTGTTTGCTGTTTTAAAAATTAATTTTTATTCTTTTGAGAATTTCATACGATGTAATTGGATCATATCCACCTCTCCTGCACGCCTGTCACCCACCCTCTCTGCCCTCACTTCCCACATCAAACTGAGTTCTTTTTGTCTTTTCCTTTTTAAAACAGTACTTTTATTGATTCTTTGATTTGTACATTTATACAGTGTAATTTTAAATAAAGTATACTCCATCATTCCTTCCTTTTCTTCTTCCAGTCGTCCCATATCCTTTCCTTCCATTCTGTCACTCCCTAACCCCTTGCAAAGTGAGAGCTTCTTTTCTGGTGTTTGCGTTTGAGTAAGCCACTGTGGATGGCAAAGTCTTGCTCAGTTCTTGGGAACAGGACATTGTATTGTCTTAAGTCCTTTGTTTCTGCTTTGCCTGGGATTCGGTATGTATTTGACAGCACAAAGATGCATGGGATTGCTGGAGAGCAGGGCAGTGGCCTTTAGCAAGGCCTTCAAGGAACCTGCATTCGTCTCCAGCCTCATAGGAAAGACCCTGGAGTTAGCAGCAAAACATGGCTTACATTCATGTTTTTAAAACATCTTTAAGTTCTTACTTATAATTTTAGATTTCTTTTCTTTCATGGAGTTGGTGATCAAACCCGTGTCTTTGCTGTAGTAGGTAAGCATTCCACCCAAGAGCTCAACTTCCCTTTAACTTTGATAGCTGTATTGTTGCTTTGGTGTAGTGACAGACTGTAGTTACTTGGTCAGTAAGGTGTCTTCCTAACATCTTTCTGCTTCCTCATTAACTATGTCAGTGAATAGTCATTATTTTCTTTCAGTAAAGCCATAACAGATTCCCTTGGGATATTACTGTTGTACATGGGGAGGCTTTGACATGTGGTGCCTTACTGGTTCACGAAAAAGATTCTTTCTGTTTCATAAACAGATAAAAAATGATACCCTGAACTGGGCATATGTCTTAGTTATTGCTCTATTGCTGTAAAGAGACACTATGATGAAGGCAACTTAAAAAGAAAATATTTATTTAAGGGCTTGCTTACAGTTACAGAGAGTGAGTCCATGGTCACAGCAGAGAGTTGTGGTAGGCAGGCATGCACAGCAGTAGCTGAGAGCTTACATCTTAACCCACACACGCAGGGCAGAGAAACAGTGAGACTGAGTGTGGTATGTATGGGCTTTTGAAACCTCGAGGCCCACCCCCTGATGACACTTCTCCAAGCAGGCTACACCTCCTAGCCTTCCTAAATAATCCACTGGGAGCCAGACATTCAAACATATGAGTATATGAAGCCATTCTCACTCAAGTACCATAGCCTTGTACTGCACACCTTGCTTCCAGCCATCAGAATTCTGAGGCAGGAGGATCACTGTGAGTTCAAGGGCAGTCTGGGCTATCAAATGAGACCTTAACTCCAAAAAATGAAAAGGTGTGATGAGATGCCACAGCCAGAAGAGATTCTTGGTGCTAAACCTGGTGATTTGAGTTCTATCCCAAGACCCACACGGCAGAAGGACAGAAGTGATTCCTGTAAGTTGTCCTTTGATCCACACTCACACCGTGTTATAGATGTACCCCCCACCACACACACACACACACACACACACACACACACACACACACACACACACACTGTGGTGCAGATGCACCCAAACATATGCACACAAAATAAATAAGAATGAAAAGAAAATGGTACTCAACCATGATTTGCAATAGAATCAACATTTAAGTAGAGTAAGGTAGGCAAGGTCTGTCTTTCCATACTGACTTATGACTGACTTCATGATTTACTTAAGGCATGCACTGACACGGTTCACTGTGGAAGTAAAGCCATCTACAGATTCAGTACAATCTCCATCAAATAGTTCTTGTGCAGAGCAAGAAAAATACCTCCCTAATGCATATGGAAGTAGCAGAGATTCAAAATAAACAAAGCAGTCCTAAGAAGAAATAACAATGTCTGTTGTTTTGGATTTAGGAAGTTACAGTGGCCAGTGTTTGAAGTTATATGACTAGATCCTTTCCTCGGTCGGGTGGGGCACCTGCCTTAGCCTTTGTAAGCCTGTTCCTGTAGAGGGGAGTTCTCTAGGACATGAGCATAAACACTGAAAGGCTTATGACTGATTGCTTGAAGACAAAGGTAAAACTACCACTGGGAAGATCTGGTGTTCTAAGACCTAAGACACACACACCCCGCACCCCCAGGAGGACAGACGCTTGTTCCTAGAAACTACACATGTCTGGAAGTCCTTTTTTGAGTCTGAGTGTTAGAAGGTTTTGATGGGCTTATTGAAGCTTTTCTTCTCTTGTCATATTGTTGTGTGTGTAAGAGATTGAGAATTGTGTTAAATCTATAATGTCAGAAGTTACATAGTTTGATTGATTCTTAAATACTGTGAGATTGACATGTGAGTAATTCCTTACACCTGAAGTTGACCTGAGAGGATTTGTGACTATTTGAGAGGGTAAAGAAAGTGTGCTAGTGAGTTCTACTAGAATCACCACCGTCAGTTGCTGCTCATCCCTGAGGGAGCAGTTCTCTCCACTGAATTAGCAATCTCAGTAATAAGTGATCGTGTGGGAACTAGTGAGATAGCTCAGAGAGAAAAAGTGCTTGCCTCTCAAGCCTGGTGACTCAAGTTCAGTTTCCTAGACACACGTACATAGTGTGTAAGAAGAAAATCAACTCTGACCTCCACAGATGCATTGTGGTGTGCACACGCTTGTGTGCATGTATGCTGTTTATGTTGGCTGTTGACAGCAGGCTGCACACAGCTTCTGTTGTAGTGCTTACACCTGCCACCTCAGGTTTACCCTGCCTCCCTTCACACTGACATCTGCCTAAATGGAAACCCGAGCAGCCACCTCCTCAGATTCCTCTAGGTTTGTCTCCATGACCAAATCCTTTTGGTTGTTTGTTTCTTCCCTTGCCTAGCTTTTTCATGTTGTGTCTTACCTAGCTATCTCACTGAGCTTTTCTGAATTCTCTGGAGCAAGAGAATCAATAGAACATAGAAGAGCATTATGAGATTATGAGAAGTTGAGTCATGCAGTATGGAGGCAAGGAAGTCCTCTCAGTCTGCAGTGTGTGAGGCAGAGACCTGGGAGAGCTGATGGTAGAGTCCAGTCTTAGTGCAAAGCTGGAGAACCAGGAACCAGAAAACCATATTCCTGCCTGTTGTGTTCAGGCCCTCAGCAGGTTGAGTGAAGCCCATTTTTACTGAGGAGGTCACATTATTTTTCCTCAACCCAGTAGTTCAAATACTGGCCTCTTTCTAGAACATTCTCAAACAACACCCAGAAACAAACATCTAATCTGGGCACCTCTTGGCACAGTCAATTGGACAGCTTCTCTTTCCTTTGCTTAGTGCCAGTAATAGTTTTATCTGTTTAAAATATGGATATATTTTCCTGGCCAACTTGCACTGCCAATCACAACTCAATCAAGAACATTTCTTTCCTCTTTAAGGTACTTTTGCATGTTGTTTAACAGGACTCCAGGGCTGGAAGGGAGGGAAGAAGATAAGCAGTTACCCCCTTTGCCTCAGACTTCCCAAGCTTCCTCAGTTTAGCTCCGGCTGGCTTGTTTCAAACAAGGCTCTGACCACCTCCATCTACTGCTTTGTTTGCCTGGTTTTCTGTTTGTTTTTCTGGATCTGCCTCTGGACTTTACTTACTTCCTGGTTCTGTTCACACCCTGCTTAGTTATGGTTTTACACTCCAGTGAGGTAGCCTGGGGACATAGCTCTCCTTAGGAGGAAGGTGTGCTGCTTTTCCAAGAGCTCTCTGAATAAGCATAAGGACCTGAGTTTTGGGTCCCCAGATGGGCCATTTGTCTCTAACTTCAGTTGTTTGGAGGTGTGGCAGAGAAGGGTGGACCTTGGGAACTCATGCCCAGCCAGTTTAGCCTAAATGGCAAGTTTCAGATTCAGTGAGAGACCCTGCTTTGAAAAATAAGGTACAGAACCGTAGAGGAAGACACCTGATAATACCCCTGGCCTCTGCATGAACACTCATTCTTGTATGTGCATGTGTGCACACAGATAGCCAGAGTATTAGCATTTTATGTAAATATTTCAACCACTAGTAGTATAAAAACACCAAAGTTTGATGTTACTGCGATATTTTTCATGTTAGTATTTGTCATAAACTATTAAAATGTGCTCATAAGACATTCAAGTATGTGAGGAAATTAGATTTCTGAGAGAACTGTAGTACATGAGCACACAGTCCAACTAACTCATTTACAGTCAGTTTTAAGGTTAACAGGGCATAAGAAGGAGGGAAATACTTTTTTTTTAATGTGCTTGTGAGTGCTTCCATCATACATGTATGCACATGTGTGCCTGATGTCTGAGGAGACCAGAAATGGGCATTGGAACTGAGTACAGGCAATGAAAAAATACCATATGGGTATTGGAAACTGAATTTGGGTCATCTGCAGGATCAGCAAATGTTGTTTACCTACTGAGACATTTCTTTAGCCTGTTATTTTTGAAGCACATTTTGCTATGCATCCTGGGCATGCCTCAAACTGCAGTCCTGGCTCACCGGTAGGCGTCTGTCTGTGCTTAGGATTATGTATAATAAAGAACATGCAAGCTGGTGGCTATATTGGGTCCAGATATGCATTCTTGTGAGAATAATACATTGTATGTGTGAATACAGAAAACATCGGACCAGTGTGGGACCAAGCAAGCCTGTGTCCCAGCCCCGACGGAACATCGTAGGCTGCAGGATCCAGCATGGGTGGAGAGAGGGCAACGGCCCTGTCACCCAGTGGAAGGGGACTGTCCTGGACCAGGTGCCTGTGAACCCTTCCCTGTATCTTATAAAGTATGACGGATTTGACTGTGTTTATGGACTAGAACTTAATAAAGATGAAAGAGTTTCTGCGCTTGAAGTCCTCCCTGACAGAGTTGGTAAGTTTTTAAAGTTATTTTACAAACGTTGTTTTTTAAAAGTGGTAATTGAATGATTTTTAATTCTTATTATCAGTGTTTTAGCTTGTATCAGACCTCAAACACCTCTGACACACATCACTTACAAACACGCTGACCCAGAGCAGCTGTTCTGAAACCATAGTTCATGGCCTGATGAAGGGTATAAAGTCACATATTTGACCTAGAGGTCTCCAGTCTTCCAGCTGTTCGGTGTTGTCAGGGGTTAGCATCCGCACACTGGCATGAGGTGTTGACTTCACTGTTCAGTCAGTCTCAGCTTTTCACTCATTGTCTGTCGTGAATGGCAATTGTACTTGGAACTGCAGCGGAAGCATCCAGGTGCTTGTCTATTCTTCAGGAAGTTTTCAAAGTGGAAAGCTTTGATGTTATGTTGTGAGGTCTCAGTTTTGTCTTATGAAATGTCCCGTAAGGCACAAGTCTAAGCTAAAACTACTGATTATCAATGGCAGTTTTAAGTAGGATAAACACAAGTTAATGTTACTTAAAAGTATATGTTTCAGAACATTTTACTGCTGTTAACTGCTACCTAAATTACTGGGGTTTTTTGTTTCCCCCAAAATTGTCTTTAAGGCTTTGTCACTTGAAAAGCAAGCCCACAGAGCTGGAAAGTCTTCTCATTCCAGTAAAGCACAGTTCTGTTTTCACAAAGTTTTATGTTTACATTTTCAACTTTTCTTGAGACAAGATGTAAAAATGGCTATAGCTTCATCTAGGGCAGACCAGTAGCTCACTTGAGCCTTACCCAGGATGGTCTCCAATACAGGAGCTCAAACCTCCTTCTGTCTCAACCTCCTGACTGACTAGCTGGGATGATGGGCGTGTGCCACACAGCTGACACCTACTCTTCCTAGTGTGACAGCTCTTGAGTGCATACCTTGTACTTTTCGTCTGAGGTCAGGCCTCTCGCTGGAAACACGGATGTTAAATGTCTCATTAGTACCTTAGAAAGCTGTGTCCGCCTTAACCACTTTTCTTTGGTTGTGTTAAGTGGTGCTTAGGAGGTGTTAAGTTCAATCTTCTGACGCAGGATTTCTGTCCTCCTGTCTGTGCCTGCTTCCCAGGATAAGACTTGCCTCTTCATAGGACAGAAAGAGACCATGTGAACATACCTGGCTGTGTATCATCAAGGGCAGCATGTGTTCTTTATAGTTTCCAGTGTTTGTCAGATGATGTGAATTATGATTGTAAGCTAAAGCAATTTGAAGCGAGAAATCCAAATGTTGGCTCATATCAGCAAGATACTATGTATCAGATGCAGTTAGTAGTTCAGTGCACTTGCAGCTGGCCTACAGCTCACTGCCATCCTCCTGCCTCCGGCTCTGGAGGGCTAGGATTATAGGTAGGAACAACCATACTTGACTAGATACTTTAAAAGCTTAACTGTAATACTCACTGTGAGAGTAGAATCTAGAAAGTTACTTGCTTTTTGAGGAAACAGTCTTCTAGCTCACTAGTATGTACATTGAACTGTGTAGTGACGCTAGAGACGGAGAAAGAGCTAGCTGAAGAGCGTGTGATGGACGACACCAGTGTGCCCAAGGCAAGGCCTGTAAAGGCCTAAGCCTGTTACCTTCTTAACATTAAGATAAGAATTTGTCCCTCTCACCCTTAGTTTTTTAGTTGCAGTGTGAGTTCCCTCTGTCTGTTGTAAAGGTCTGCATAATTCAGACCTTTCTCACACACGCACGTGCACAGACACAGGAGCCAAGCATGATTAAGATAGATAAAGATTCACTCAGGGCAAGGTGGCCAGTGTGAAACATACCAGCAAAAGCAGTGCAGAAGTCACTATTGAGAACTGTCTGTACCTGTGTAGTGTTTAACACTAGCGTGTGACGCTGTGGAGCATCGTCAGAGCCTCTTCATCTCGCAGCTGTGAGGCTCTGTAATTGCTCAGCAGTCTCTCCCCTTTCTTCCTGCCCAGCCCCGAGTGCCTGCCATTCTTGTCTTTAGGAATTTGGTGACTCTGTATACACACCCTGTAAATGGTGCCATAGAGAATCGGGTTTTTCTGACTGATTTATTTCATCTAGTGCCATGCACTCATGGCCCATTCACAGAGTAGCATGTAGCAGGAGTGCCTTCCCCTTCAGTACTGAAAGTCATACTCTGGTGTATACATTCTTAGTACCCCATTTTGTTTATGTATGAGCCCTTCCTTGTTGGAAGCTGCTGTGAATGTATTGACTGTGACTTCTCTGAAACCTTCCTGTCCCTCTGGGTGAAGAACAAAACCACCTGCCCAGACGTGGTTTTGCTTGATCATGGGGTCTTCTAATTTGTATTTCTTTAGTGGAACTGCCAAAGTGTTTCTTATGTTGTTGACCATCTTACAGCCCCATCCGCAGTGCACAGGGGTTTCAGCTCTCCCTCTCTGCCGGCATTACTTTGTGTTTTCTGTTTTGACAGTATGCATCTGTGGGTGTAAGGATATGTAGTTAACAAGGTTGAGTGTACTTGCGTGCTAGTTATGTCGTCTTTGCAGAGATGTTCCTTCAAATTCTATGTTTTAGTCAGAAGAGCTTTGTTGTGACGGTCATCGTTGAGGAGTTGTAGTTCTTTGTATATTCTTAAGACAGATGGTTGGAAAGTTTGAAGAGTTTAGCAGTAACTGTTTCAAACTATGTTGCAGTTGTCCTTTAAGAAGCTATTACTTGTATAATTTGTAGAATCAAACGAATAGCTAGAATTATCTGGGGAAAAACTAAGAACATTTTTTTTCAACATCAGATCATTATGGGGCTGGATCTCATATAACTGAAAACATGATAGTTTGAATGAGTTTGTTTTTAAAACTACACATCAACGGAGCCAGAGTGATGGCTTAGCGCCTAATATTTACAGAGCAATCAACGGAACCATAGCGAGTTCAGAGCTGCTGAACAGGACAGGCATGCAGCAAATCCCTATCACAGCAGCTCCAAGGGATCCCATACCCTTCTCTGACCTTTACACACATATACACACATACACGCGCAAGCAATACCTTAAACACTCTTAACTAGAAATTAAGATTTCAAAAATGTGAGAAGCCATTGGGGGAGTGGTGCACGCACACAGTTCCATGTATGTTTTCAGTGTTCTGCAGGGCAGATTTCATGCTCTTTCTGGTTGCTATTGTATATGTAACACCACAAACAAGTTATATGACCTAAGTATATTGAATAGCAGTAGATTTGCCAAGAAAGTCTGAAGTTCTTTTCCTTTTGATTTTAATAGAGAAACTGGGTGAGTGACTAGAAAGGAGAACTTAGTAGTTTGGAAGACAGTTGTCTAGAATGTGAGGACTGGAGAAAAAACCCTTATAACCTGTCCTGTTAAAAGAAACACATAAAAAGGCTGGTAATTCTTCACCTGCTTTTTGTATAAATGACAGAGTTGACTTAGGGCTGTCCCTGGACTGTCTCATGATACCACACAGGCAGCCTGAAACTGCTCTAAGTGCTAGGAACAGAAATGGCCCTGCTTCATGGGTCTATCCAGACGCTTCCCAGGTCAGCAACTCGATAAAACAGAGTAGCATTGGGTAATGGGACTGCTCACAGAACAGCACAGCACAGCACATTATGAAGGTGACGGTGCCACTGGCCTTAGTTGTCCTGTAGGGACATTGCTAATGCAAATAGCTTGTCCTCTGAAGAGACAAAGAACTTTATCTTGGTAGACTAAGCCTACTTCAAGTTGAGGAGAGACAGAGGCTGAAGGATAGGAACATTTTAAGTGACAGTTTTCCTTAGGGACTATAGTGATCACTCTAGTTGCTATAGAGAATACATTGTAGGCATAAGAATAACTGTTCCCAGAGCAGTGGTGAGAAGTGAACCTCTGTTTTTTTTTTTTGTTTTTTTTTTTAAATAACAAGTGCATGTTAGGTTAATTCTTTGTATTATGTATGTGAGGGTGGGTGGGACATGGAGAGCTCAGAGGACTTCATGATAGTAGGAAAAGGCAGCATATGCACTGTGGGTGAGGACTCTGCTCTTCTTGCCTACCAGTGAGGCTCATGCTAACCCACAGCCCAGAATGACTGCTAACCAACCAATAACACAATCACAACTGTGGTTTGGATATAATACTGAGCAACTGGGTCCAGAAAGTAACAAAACAGATCGTTGCCCGTCATGGGGCAGATTTCTTCTTGTTTAATCCACACCTGTGCTAGACCCTGGCATTTGGTTTGGTAGTTGCTCATCTGAGATCCTCTGGCTCCTTGTTTACTAGTACATTGCACAGGCAAAGTTTGGTCTCCTTTGGTAAACTGAGTCTTGTTGGTAAACACTTGCTGAAGTATTTTGCTCTTTTAATTCCAGCAACATCTCGGATCAGCGATGCACACTTAGCGGACACAATGATTGGCAAAGCAGTGGAGCACATGTTTGAAACAGAGGATGGCTCTAAAGATGAGTGGAGGGGAATGGTCTTGGCACGGGCACCTGTCATGAACACGTGGTTTTACATCACCTATGAGAAAGACCCTGTCTTGTACATGTACCAGCTCCTAGACGATTACAAAGAAGGCGACCTCCGCATCATGCCCGACTCCAGTAAGTCTCACGCTCTGGCCACTTGTGGCTGTGGTGATTGAAAGGAAATTGTATTCTAACTAAAGTATTGAGTGACAGGTTACAGGTGTGTTGGGGGTGTTTGGGCTTTTTACTTTTGTGTACATACAAAAAATTGTTCCTTGTGAATCTTAAATGATAAAATGATCACTTGGAAAGGTTATTTAAAATTTTTAGAAACATTTCAGTAAATTTTTTTTTAATTAATAGAAAGTATGGGACCATGTAAGGAATGAAATTCAAATCCGTTCTGTTTTTAGTAGCTGCTTAGTGGACATTTGTGTATCTCTGGTTTAGTGTCAGTATTCTAGATACATGTCTTTTATTAGGAATCAGATCTCCTGTGGGCTGTCTTATCACTTGGGGGTGGGGCTGCGTCACAGCATACCCTCGCTGTGCTGCCTAGGTTGGCCTATAGGTAACAATATGATCCAAACTGGCCTCAGAGTCTCCATCTTCCTGAACTGTGATCATGTCCCCATGCTGGGATTACAGGTGTGTACTGCCATTTCATCTGTTTTTTTCTCATCTTTGATGGTCGTGGACACCTAAGTTAACTTTGAAGTCTAGTTCATCTGTCTTTTGTTACTTGTGCTTTTGCAGTTTTCAGAATTGCCAAATCTAAGATCATAACTTTAGGCCTTTTTTTTTCCTTTTAAATGGTTCATAGTTGGATATGTTTTCTAACATGTGGTGTAGTGTGAGGTCAGGGTATAAGAAGTCAACTCCTTTTTGTGTAGCTCCCCATGTGACTGAGGACCATGTATTGAAAAGACTAGTCTTTCCTCCGTAGAACGGTTTTGACATCTTGTTGAGAATCATTGGCCTTGGATATGTGAATGTGTCTGGATCCCCAGTTCTCTTCACCTGTTTCTATGTCTCCCCTTGTAGCTCCCACACTGCATCACACTATTTTATAGTAACTATTGAAATCACAAGTGTGAGACCTCTGTCATTGTTCATCCCAGGACTGCCTTGGTTGTTTGGTCTGGGTCTCTTGCAGTTACATATGAATTTTGAAATCAATTTGCTAATTTCCATGAAGAAGTCTACTGGGATTCTGATGGTGTTGGTCATGTCTGTCTGCAGAGTGGTGCTGCCCTTTATATTAACAAGGATTGGCAAGTCTTCCAGTCTGTGACTGAGGATGCTTTTTAAAGCTTTGGGATCTCTGATGTTTTTCAGCAATGTTTTATAATTTTTAGAATCTTAAACATTCCTTTCTTTTGCACCTAAGAATTTCTTTAAAGTTACTATAAATGGAATTGTTTTCTTATGTGATTTTTGGATAAGCCTGTTCATTCAATAATTAGTATTTGATTTGGTTTGCATTGAAAGTGTCCTAAGACTTTGTGGCACTAATAGTGTGTGCCTGTCTGCCACAAAGTCCACAAACTCAGAATTTCCTAGCCCAGTCTCCTGAGAGCTGGAACTGTGGCACATCAGGCTAAGCCTGTTCTAAAAGGACTCCTGACTAAGACTTTGTGGCAAGCAGGCACACTCTATTAGCAGTGTGACAGTTATTTCTGGTTTTCTTTAAAACCCCTTTTAAAAAGTTCTTCCTATGAGGAAGCCAGTTAAGAGGTCTTACTGATGAACATGTCTGGTCTGGAATGACTGCTTTGTTTTGTTTGTTTGTTTGTTTGTTTTTGTTTTTTGTTTGTTTGGTTGGTTTTTGTTTTTATTTTTTTTTTAAGTTTTTGTTCATATTTGCAAAGGAAATTGTTTATATACTCTAGGATTTATATTCAGAACTGTGTTCTTTGTTCTTTAAAAGAATTCTGCAGCCTATAGAGGGATGTCCATCAAAACAAGTGCTGTTGATCTAAGACAAGTCCTTCATATATAATGCTGCATCTTTTCCAACTGCTTCATCTCACGTCTTTCCAAGCTTCTGGATTTCCTGTCAGTTGTGTGGAAGTTTGTCTCCCATTAGAATAGTGCTGACCTTGTGGTGATTCTGAAGCAGCCCCATCATTGTGGGTGGAATTCAGTCCGTTTGCTGGCTAAGTAAGCTTCAGTAGAAGGTCTGGACTCTATAGAGTTTCTGTCAATCAATTGGGATCATGAATTTGGAATTTCTTGGTAAACTTGGTGGTTTTCTGTGCAAGTGTGTGATAATAGGATAATGTCATTGGAGGGAAGAGAATTTTTGAGAAAAAGTATTTCTTTTGTCAGTTTCCAGTTTAAAAGAATTGACCATGTGGTCATGTGCAGTTTATATATAGTGTATGCGTCTGTGCTAGGGATCACTAGTGGGTTTCACGTTGTCATTGAGTGAGAGACTTGTTAGTGTAGACGTGTGATATAAGCAACACGCAACACTAGGATGCTGTGTTAGAAACTCCTGCCCTTCCAAATATGCCAAGGTAGCAGAGGCTGCCCTGTGTGCCTGAGACATCTGGCCACCCACAGGCCCATCTGCTCCTCTAAGAAGAGCTTTAAAATAGTCTTGTCCCCATCCCACTGTGTTTTGTTTTGGGCAGTGGTGGCATGTTGTCATTCTGTGTTTCCCAGGGGTAACTACAACCTAGGCCTCTTAGGAATGGTGCTGGCACCCGGGCTGTCCTCCAGGATCTGATGCTCCATTTTCCTGCCCACGGAAAACTAGAGTTTACCTAATGCTTATTTGTAAAGCATGGAGAATTTATTTCCTTTATTCTGAAGCTGGGTGGAAGATGGTTGGTTGTGTCGAAGCTGAGGAGGGGAAGCTTTAAGACTTACCTGTAGGTAGACCCCAGTGATGCCTCAGCACTGGGAATGAGCAGCATGGTCTCAGGAAGCTCTATAGGAAAGTCAGTTTCAAGCCATTTAAAATTAATTTTAGATGATTGTGGTTACAATTTAATGTGATCCCAAGGAGTTTGGGTTATAGTATTTAAGACACTCATATCCCTGTCTGGAGGGGGTTCAGAAGCACATGAGAAGTGTTTTGCTTAAGTCCATCTTGGCAGTTAACTTCTGAACTGCCCTTGCCACTCTGGTACTGCATTCTCATAGATGAGAGTTTGGGAACATGGACCATTTGCCTGAAATATTTACAGAGTAACCCTTTAAGAAAGTGTTAACTTGACCAGATCATGATGAACTCGGGATATCTTAGAAGTGTTTATATTTGCTGCAAAATGTGGTAGTGATATATGTAAATATTGATTGACTAGATTTTTTTTGTTTTTCTTTTAAATACAGATGATTCGCCTCCAGCAGAAAGGGAGCCAGGAGAAGTTGTGGACAGCCTGGTAGGCAAGCAAGTGGAATATGCCAAAGAAGATGGCTCGAAAAGGACTGGCATGGTCATCCATCAAGTAGAGGCCAAGCCCTCTGTCTATTTCATCAAGTTTGATGACGACTTCCATATTTACGTCTACGATTTGGTGAAAACATCCTAGATGTCATCACAAACTTTGCCAAATTTTTGGAACTATTAAATGTATAATTTGTAGACATAAAGACTTGATTGCTTTCCAGTTTAATGAAAGCTTAGATGTCCCTGCGAACCCACAATCTCCACCAGCAGAGCTGGTGTTGTTCTGAATAGTGCAGACTGATTCGAACACAAGGCATCTGGGAGGGGAGTCCTCCCTCTTCAAAGCATCTGTAAGAGGGGTCCTCCCTCTTACAAGAAGGCTGTCTGTTGGGGGTTACAAGCAAGGTGGTAAGAGTTAAGCTAGTATCATAGTCATTTAAACCTGGATAGGTTGTAACCATTTTCCCTTCACTCTGACACTGTCTTATTCTGCTGCCACAATGCAAGCATAGTTTGTTATTTTTGTTACTGCCTTTTTTGAGAGATTATGTATCTATATAGCTACCTGTCTAGATCTGCATCTGTGTGCCTATGTATATATTATACACACACAGAGGCACTCACCGCTGGCACTCCTTTCTTGCGGATTGGAGTGGGGGTGATAATGTTTTCTCCAGTTCAACAGGAGTGCTTGACCCAAGTCAGTCATATTTATAATATGCCTGCTCTTTGTTTAAAATTACATTTGGGCACAGGAAGCACACAGAGACATATAGGTTGTTTCAAAAGTCAGAATTTCTGAGTACCATTTCAATCTGGAGGCTTTTAGCTGAGTCCAGGTATAAATTAGCCATAAACAGTCAATGACCCACAGTAGAATTTAGTAAACTGTTGAGAAATCTGGGTAAAAGGCTGCCTTCAATTCTAAGCTTTGTTTTTTTGTGTTCTTTATTTTTTTTTTTTGTTATTGTTATTTCTGTTGTTGTTGTTTGCTCTTTAATCGTAAGCAATTTTAAAATAGAACCCAGGTCCTTGGTTCACATGGAATAATATAGACATGCTTTTAGATGGCACATTGGTCCATTTGTACACACCTATCATCAGGATCTTAGTACGTGGACTTAAAAGGCAACAATATACCAATGGTTTGTATATGTGATCAATTTCTGCAAGAACAGTGCATTTGTATTAGAAAAGTTTTAAGTATGGCCTTGTTGCCTTCTATCAAGTTCTCTGGGACTTTTTAATTTTTATTACTACTAATTGTTGTATATGATTATGGTCAGAAGGCCTCTTCTCCCCTTCCTTACTCACTCCTGCTCCTCCTGGCTTTTCCCCCACAGAAAATGTTAGATCAATATGGCTTCTTGCCTTGCCCCTCTTGTGGCAGTGTCTGTTCTTACTCCAAGTGTGCTATTCATGCAGGTTTATTCCCTCCGTGGCCTCTGGGCTTTGCATGTCTATGATGTGTCACTGGAAGGTCATCCTTGCTGGTTATGGGTGGATCGCAGCTTTTCACCATCAAGTGCATTCATGATTTGTTCCTGTGAGGTTGTGTGGAGCTGAACCAGAACTGACGTGCAGTTGGTTGACTATCCAGACCTCTACTTGCTCTCACTTTGTTCTGGAAGGACCCTGGTAGCTTGTCAGCTGGGAGAAAGATGGTTTGTAAAATCAGTTTCTCACGGAGGTTGAAAGTCCTGTCTGTGGCTGGACAGTCTTGGGTACTGTCAAGCAAACACCAGAGGCTTAGCCAAGTGTGGTTATGCTTACCTAGTTGGGGTTCTTCCTGATGCAAGAAGTTATTCACGGTTCAAGGCGCATGGTTATTGGATATCTATTTAGTCTTCACAGAGGCTTATC
This sequence comes from Rhabdomys pumilio, assembly GCA_030674055.1. Taxonomy (NCBI): domain Eukaryota; kingdom Metazoa; phylum Chordata; class Mammalia; order Rodentia; family Muridae; genus Rhabdomys; species Rhabdomys pumilio. The sequence goes on along the minus strand of JANHMN010000006.1, from coordinate 12,359,709 downwards.
GCCTTATGCTGCTGGGTGGTCACAACTGCTCACCATGTGAACACAGTACCTCAGTTCTGTCCCTGGCTGCAGTCACCGCGTGCTCAGTGTTTTCTCATAGGCACCAGGGACAAGCTTCTCAACGCAGTGTGATATACCCTAGTCTTTGGTTCCTCTAGTATATGTGACCAGGTGTCCTGCATGTAAATCTCCAAGCTGAGTCTGACTCTTCAGCCCATATTGGTATATGTGGCACAAGTGGGTGAGTGTGTCCTGCATGCACCGTTAGGGTGCAGAACATGGCACAGTGACTGGAAAGTAAAATTCCTTTTGAGATGTCCCGAGGAGTGGATCAGTTACAATGTGTCTGCCATTATCTGATGACTTGCATTGTGGTTTTCTGCAAGCAACCAAGTTAACTTTGGTCCCCGTGATCTCCCCGTGTGGAGGAATGTGACGTGATGATGGTGAAGACTTTGATCACTATTCCATTTATCGCCTTTACATAAGGTTGAGGGAAGGGGAAGGTTTTTATTTGTTAGTTTATATTTTAATTTGTTTTAATCCCCCCTCCCCCATTCTTCTTTTGGTGGCTTCCACCACCCTTAATGGTGACAGACTCCTCCTGAGCCTGCCACCTGGGGCTTCCCTTAGGCTCACAGTTCAGATCTGCATGCATTGCTTGCATTGTTCTGGTATCTGAATGTTGATTCCTCATTTAGGAGCTCAGCATTAATTTCCAAAATTCTCATGGGGCTTGTGGCAACGCGAGCCGTGAATCTGTGTATAAAATTTACTGGCCTTCTTCACTTACCTGCTCTAGTATCGTATCGTGTGTGCGTGCGTGTGTGACGTCAGGCTGCCACGTAAACTTCAGAGAAGAACCTTAAAGCAGACCATCCATTTTTGCATGCTCTCTTCTAAGTAGAATGTTCAATGTAACTAACGAAAATTGCATGTTAAAGAGACCTAGGTTCTTTTTTTTCTTTCTTTCTTTCCGTTTGCTTTTGGTTTCCTGTATATTTGCTTACTGTGCTGTTCTAGTGGTTGTAGGGTAAAAGACGCACTGGTGAAGCAGTCGTAGCGCCGACAGAAGGTGATTCCAGTTGTATATGTCACGCAGCATTCGAAGGGACTGTGCACGCTCTAAAAATCACAGTTGCTTCTAAGCCAGATTTCATTTCTATTCTTGTTTTATGTGCCAAACCCCAAAGTGCATTGGGCCTGAATCTCTGAACACTGTAGACCCATTAGAAAGAAGACTGCTCTGATCGTCACAGATTGTAGTGCCTGAAAACACTTACACTGATTGTCAAAGAGATGAAAGTCCTCCAAAGATGACACAGGAAAAATACTCAAAGTAATCATGGCCGAGATGCCTGTGGTCCTTGGGATGCTGTGCTCTGTTTTCTCCATCATTGGTGCAGTTCGGACGGACGAGTAGAGTTCAGAGGTCTTCGTGTTCACATTTGAAACTAGATAAACGACCTCATTTTTTTGAGCTTGAATTCATTTTTAATTTTAATTTTATTTTATACAATGTGTAGATGGTTCCCTGTTCTCTGCATTTAGAAGTATACACAGTACAACTCTGTTAATTCTGTAAGTAATTTTTATAATTATGATGTAACTACCCTTCCTTAAAACATTCAAAATAAACCCTTTATGTGCACCTTGTGGCTGCGAACTTTGTGCTGCTGTGTTGAATCTGCTTCTAAATGGGGCCCTGACATTAGACAATGGTTCCACCACATGGAAATGTCAGGGTTGATAGAAAAAGAAGGAAATGAAGGTTTGCTTGAGCAGTGACTGTCATGCCATCAGACATGGGCAGGCACAGCTGTTGTCAACTCAGATCTAACTGTTGCTGTTTTGATTTGACATTAATGAGAAATGTTGGTTAGCTGTGACTTTTAAACGTCAAGCCATAGAACTCGGTAACGCGTGGAGTGTTTTTATACCTACCTGTCCTTTGAATGTTGCCTGCGGTGCCTTTGTTCCTGCTTAAATACCAGTTGAGACTTGGTAGTGTAAGATGCTATTAGCACCTGTGCTCTGTCCCATGGGAATCTGAATCCACACAGTAAGTAGAAAATTAATAATGTTCTTAAATAGATTCTTTTTTAGAATAGTTTGGGCCTGGGTTTATCCTATGTTTAAGGCTAAGATAGGGAAATTCCTCTGCTGTTCGAATGGTTGTGTTTGGTGGCCTCGGGGCTTGGTACTGCTGGGGCTACAGCAAGCGGCTGCAGCTAGGCCTGTCAGAATATGGGGTTGGGGTGCGGTAAGGGAAGGGAGTGAGCCTTGCAACTCAGTCTGGCACACCTGGGTCACTATCTGTGCTGTGTACTGAAGGTACAGCCCAGTAAGTAGTTCCTGGAAAAAGTAACAAAGTTTAGTCTGAAGGTTGGGCCTCCTGGCCGGTGAATCGGGTATGTATTTAAAGAAGCTGTGGAGCTCTGGGAGACCCTGAAGCTAAACTCTTGATGACTGAAAAAAAGCACTTAATACTAATGAGGCTTGAGTAGATGCTTACTTAGGAAGGGCCTTGCTGACAACTGCCTTGGAGTGTTTTGTTTTGTCATTTTGTTACTTATAATCCTTTTCTGCTTCCTTTGAAGAGAAAGGCAGAGCAAGGCATGGAGACTGTCTGGGATTTTAGGGGAGTGTGGACTTTACCCTGTGCTGTCTGGGTCTCTTGAGGCCTGGGCTTAAACATTAATCACTTCAGCAAGTGGTACTTCAATACCTTTTGAATCATTTTCATTTAGACTTAGGAGTTGATGTCCAGAAAGATGCATGTATGTTTATATGCCTGTATTTTGAGGTAAACATTCATGTTAGCCCAGGCTGGCCTAAAATCCATGATCTTCCTGAATACCGAGGTAACAGGTGTGAGTCACTGCCACCCCTGGCAAGAAAGTACTTTGAACTTGAGCCACAGGTTTCTTGGTCTCTAGAATTCAGACCTTTGTTTCTCTGTAACTTAGGAACTGGTTCCAGAGTTGCTCTCAAGTCCTTTACTCATTCAGTGGCTTCGTGTGTATTCTGTGTACTTGCTGGTGTGGGTAACTGCAGTAGTGCCTGGAAGTAGAAGGCAGGTAGGTTGCTTTGGTTTTTCCCTGGTCTACTTGACACCATCTCCTGCTGAAGCTTTAAGTCGGCAGGTCAGTGAGCACCAGGGACCCAGCCCGCCTGTGTCATCTCCCTCACTGTCGGATTACAGGTGAACTTGGAAGAACTCTGGAAGAGCCCCAGATGTTCTTAACCACTGAGCCATCACTCTCCTCTTCCCCCTCCCCTTAATCTAAATTTGACTCTTCACACAAGGAAGAATGAGAATTTTCAGATTCTACCTGCAGAGGAGAGCGAAACATTAATTGTTCAAAGTGTCTGAGACGTCCAGTCAGCACCACACCAGGACTGCAGTCCTCTGTCCGAGCAGCCTGGGATATAGGAAAGAGTGTCATCTTGTCAATGTCTGAGCAGGCTAGCATCTCTCATGACATACGTGAGAGCTGCAGTATGCAAGCCTACAAGGACAGTAAACTCTCATCGTTAGTTCGATTGAGGCCAAGGAGACCTGGGATCCTAGCTTTGTGGAGGAAGGGGCATCTGTTTGATGATGTGCCAGGCAATGCCACCTCTGCATCTGTAATGTGTGGTGAAGCTGACAGTGGGAGCACCTGGCTAGGTGACTAAAGGCAAAGCCATTCAGGATGGAATTCTGGCCTCTAGAGGAAGACCACATTCCTTGAGCAAGGTGCCGCCAGATGTGTGTACAAAGCAGGAACATGGTGCTATCCTTCCCTTATGTCCTTCCTGTGCTGTATTTCCAGTCAGGCTCTCCCCGCCAACCCCCAAGGTTCCAAATGGCTCATCTTTGTAGAGGTTTAATAGGTTTGTGCTTCTAGAAGGAAATTTCCTGAGTCAAATTCCCCTTAGATTTGGATGCTGACTGCCAAACATGGATCTGTCATGTGGTTCTCCCGCATCTCCCTCCACGCCCCTGCTGGAAAAACTAGCTGCGTTGTCCCTGAGTCTCATTCTGTTTATGGATGCTCGAAGTGCTTGTTTTTGATTTTAAAATTCTGAGGTGTAATTGTAAAACTGACATGTTCTTCCACACAGGGCTTGATGCTGTGCACTGCTTGGGTGCCAGCGGTAGTCAATGGTTGGTTCTTGTAAGAGAGGACAGTTAATAGGTTGCCTTTCAAAAGGATTAGCAGTTCCACTCTTTATAGAGAACACAGCTGGGAGTGTTTAAACTTGTTTAGGGTAACATTTCAGATGTTAATGTCCTCCAAGACTTTGTTGTAAGTTGTTTCTAATCTAGGTTGACTTTTAAAATGTTTCTAATTGCATTTATTTAGGGTGCCCCCCCCCCCCCCCATGTTAGCATGCTGCAGCAAATATGTGAATATCCAAGGACAGCTTGTGGGAGTCAATTCTCCCCAGAGAGCCATCTTGGTGGCCTTCCTGGTGTGGCTTTAATGCTCTTCAGATGCTGGCACAACTGTGCTTTCCTTTGACTTACTCAGTCGTCCTCCTTTTCCCTTTGCACATCCCCATCCCTCACCTCTAAGTCTCTGATGGCCTCCAACTTTTTCTCCTGCCTCTGCCTCCCCATGGTTGGATGACAGTGTGCATCACCAATTCAAGGGCTCCCCTAACCGAGCTACACCCTCGCCTGTATTATTTTCCACAGGTCCAGTATATATACATAATTGTTTTCACTGAAAATACCTTAATGGAGCAAGATAGATAGGTACATGGCTTATCTTGCTATTTCTCCATTTCATGTGAGTTTTTAACTTGTCGTGTTGAAGATTTAACACACACACACACACACACACACACACACACACACACACACACACA
>JANHMN010000006.1:12273305-12354839 GCA_030674055.1 Rhabdomys pumilio | reverse complement strand
ACACACACACACACACACACACACACACACACACACACACACACACACACCCCGGTAATGTGAACTGGTAACATATGACCATATGACACTGTCTAACCTAAGAGACAGCAGAAATGGCTTCTAAGATTTGTTTCTGTTACATGTTTTGGGAGGATTTTGTTGGTTTGTCTTTTGAGGCAGTTGAGTTCGTTCCAGGCTGGCCTTGAAGTCACTGACTGTGTTGCTAAAGACAGCCTTGATCCTGCTGACTCCACCTCCCGAATGCTAAGATTTTAAGTGTGCACCAATATGCCAGGTTTATGTTGTGTTAAAACTCAAACCCAGAATGTCATGCTTGCTAGGCCAGCACTGTCCTCTCTGAGCCACAGCCTCTGTGACATGTTTAGAAGTCAGTGGAGTTCCCTGAGATACGCTGAGCAACATGGAAGCCACGCTGGGGCAGCTGTTGGACTTCACAAATAAATGAACCAGGCTTTGTGAGGACTCGCCTTTGGCAGGAATCTGGTACCCTTGGCTCTGATCCTCATTTCTGAGCTCTTACAGGATTTTCTTGATCATCTCTGAACACTTAGTTTCTTTATATGTAATAATAGAGGAGTGTCTGTTTTGGAGAGAATAACTTATTTTTACTGAATTTCAGAAACAGGAGTAAGGTGCTCCAGAGGCCTAAGAAACTCCTGTCAGTGAGCCACAGTGCCTGCTATGAATGCTGCTATGTGAACAGACTTGGTGTTGCTAGGCTCCTCTGCCGGGACTGTCACTGCTAGAGTGGATGGTGATGTGTGATATTCGTGACTTCCAGGGTTCTTCCCCGTGTTGCACCGAGGAGCCAGTACTAGAGTTGGCCCGGCAAAGGGGAAGGTAAAACACAAATGGTTTGCAGTTGCTAGCTTAGCAGACACTACATTGTTACTTAAAAAGCTTAGGAAAAAGTTGGTTATCTGTATAGCAGAATGCTGGCTCGCTAGGAGTCACAGCATTCCATCAGATCCTTAGAACAATGGTCAGACCAGCGGCAGTTCCTCTGGTGCCCCACATGTGCTATCCCTCACTTACTTCATGTGTGAACTGTGGAAGCTTCTAGTTCTTCCCGTGACTATCAGAAAAATCCCCAAATTCTCATTTCTGTCTTTATGATGTGGAAGTTTCTTTAGTTTCCTTTTTACAGTATATGTGTGTTGGGGGGTGGGGAGTACCCATATTGTTGCCTTCAGTGGTTCTCTGATACTATGGAGAAAGAGCTGCACAACCCTTTACCTGTGTCCTTCATGACCTTAAGCCAACACCAGATTCAGCTGTCAGACTTATAGGAGCAGAGAATCTTTAGGCCTTAATTTTTCACACGTTGGATGCTTGGCTAGTGGGATCCTGCCACGGAGGAGGGTTAGGTGGGGGCATGCGGGGGTGGGGGGAGGTCCTGTCCTTTATTCTACGTTTCCTTACCTGACTGTTGGCTGCATTAGATTTCTAGTCATCCTTTTCTTCTCAAACTGCTCATTTTTTTGTGTTTTTCTGCCCCATTTGCCCATTTGAAAGTCATTGTAGGCCTGCATAAGAGTGACTCCTAATAACCACAAGACAGGGTATTAGGCTGTCTTAAACACTTCTCCACCCAAGAAATTACTCACTAGGTTAAGTTTAGCCTCCTGCAAATTCTTAGGACATGGGTAGAGAGAAGCCATATTCTTTGCCACGATATCACAAGAATGGTTGGTGCCAGCCTCACTGCTGCTGCTGCTCCCCTCTGAAAGCTCGGAGTCCTCAGCACTGGTGTCTTCCAAGGTTTTGTTAAGATGATGCCCTGTTAAGCTCTGCTTACCACCTTCAGCCACTGTAGAAGTGCAAAGTGCCAGTCGTCCATGTTCACCCAGAAGCCAGCGTGGGTATTAGCATGGTGAGGCTTTTCTCACAGGTACTCTGTTCCTGGTCCCAGCTTCTGTCTTAGTTACTGTCTATTGCTGTGATAAAGCACCATAACCCAAGGCAGATGAAGGAATTTATTTGGGATTAGGATTCCAGGGGTTAAGAGGCCATCACATCATGGCAGGGTCACAGTGTGGTAGCCAGAGCAGCAAGCTAAGAGCTCTTGTCTTGAGTCATAAGGTAAACTGGGTATGATTCTTAAACTTCAAAGCCCTTCACCAGTGACATACTTTCTCCAGCAAGGCTGCATGCACCTCCTAAGCCTACCCACATAACCACAGAGAGCATATATTCAGATGTTCGAGTCCATGAGGAAATCTCACTTGGCACACCTCACTGCCCCTCTATTTGATACATTAACTTGATGAATGGGATTCACTGTTGCTTAGGCTGATTGACAACAGTCTTCCTGTCTGCATCCCCCAGTGCACGGGTTACAGTGCTGTACCCAGTGTTCATCCATCCATCCATCCATTCATCCATCTATCCATCCATCCATCCATCCATAGGGTCTAGAAGGCCGAGCTCAGGTCTGTGCTTGTGTGGGGAGCAACTACAACAGCTTGCTGGCTCACAGTTCTTACCCTTTAATACCACTCTGGTTCTATAGTATCCAAGTGGAGCCAAAGAATGAGGTGCGGTTTTTTTGTTTGTTTGTTTGTTTTATTTTCAGGGTGCCATATTTAAGGTGAGTGGACAAACTACTCTTTTTTTGGATATACTGTATATCTCAATCTGATCTGAGACTATCCCCCTGCCTCAGCCTCTCTGTGCTGGGATTACAGGTACACTGCCGTGCTCAGCCTAATCCTCGTTCCTCCATCTACCACCTGGGAGGAAGTGGTATCGTGATGCTTTTGATGGGGATGCTGTGAGATTTTGTCCAATTCATCTTAAAAAGGTTAATACATCTCGAGGAAAAAAGCTGTAAAAGTGAGAGACGTCAGTGAACCAAGGCCATGTTGATGTTTTCTTTACAACGTAGACAAACAGCAGCTGTGATTTCATTTATGTGGTGGCTTAGTACTGAACTGAGTTAATTTTTTTTTTCTAGGTTATTGTTAGAGGCCTTCAATAAACACATGATCTGTTTATTGATCTGAGGATATTCTTAACCCCTAAGAAAAGAGATTCCTTTTGTAACAATTTTTAAGTTGAAAGTAATGCCTGTACAAGCTTCTTAGTTAATTAGAATTCTTAGTTAAGAGTCACTTAAGCATAATTTTGTGCTTTTTTTTTTAAAGGGGTGTGTGAGAGTGAGTGTGCAAGAGAGTGTGTACTAGTGTGTTCATAAGTGCTCAAGGGAGCCAGTGGGTCATCAAATCACTAGAAGTTAGAATTAGAGGGCATGTGAACTGCCTGCTGTGAGTGAACTCAGGTCCTCTACAAGAGCAGCAGGTATTCTTAAATGCTGAGCTGTCAGGAACCCCTTTAATGGTCTTTAAAGGCAATATTTACTGTAAGGGTCCATGATTTGCCAAAGAATGATAACCTGGACTCAAGTAGTATGCAAAACGCAATGACTGTTTTATTCTGCAGAAGTCCAACATGCTGAGGTCTACCATCTTCCATGATAAAGGCACCCCAGTGAGCTCACAGGCCCAATTTAAAGCATATTAGGGGAATTCCAGCGAGGGAGTAGGTAATCTCTATGTTAATCTGTTGGCTCTAGCTCTAGGGACATTCCAGAACCATTGCTGGGGTGTGAGGTGCTGGAAGCTGTTGCTGGGAAAGTCTAGAGTCTGCTGTTGACCCACTGTCCTTGCCTCAGGCCAGGTGGCAGGGAAGCTTCTGAGGCCTGGACTTGCCCAGTTCTTGGAAACAGATTTAGGCCTGTCTACTGAACTGCCTATTTGAAGGCTGTCATGGAGTCAGCCTGTCTGAATACTGAAGAAGAACCCTGTGTTACAAACCATCTTGTTTGGATTCTGAGGATAACTTGGGTTCTTGCATGCAAGCACTTTATCTGTGAACTGTTTTTCAGGCCTCTGGGCTGTATTTCTGAGGTACGTCAGCAGCTCACTCAATAAACAACCTGAGCCTCAGAGCTTGAGCTGTGCTTAACTTACACGTGTGGATCTCACGTTCCTCATGCTGCCCTCAGGTTCACTGTGTGACAGAAGGGAATCTTGAGCATCCTGATGCTGCCACTCCTGGGTACTAGGACGGCAGGGGTGAGTGAGCTCCTGTGCTGGGTCATATGCTCCTAAGGTCCTGTGTTCCCAAGACTACCAGCTGCATTCCAGTCTTGCTAATGTCTTATGTTAAACTCCTGGAGCAGGGGGAGAGGGAGAAAGACACAGAGAGACAGAGAGAGAGAGAGAGAGAGAGGGAGGGAGGGAGGGAGGGAGGGAGGGAGGGAAAGAGAGAGAGAGAAAGAGAGAGAGAGATCTGCAAAGACTGTAATAGGTAATCGTGAAAAGATTTCTGTAACTATGAGCCTAGGGAGAAGGCTTAGTGGTTAAGAGCTCTGGCTCTTCTAGAGGACTCAGGTTCGATTCCCAGCATTTACATGGTGACTAAAAACCATCCGTACTTAGTCTGGGAAAGAGCTTCTGGCCTCTATGGACATTGCACACTCATGGTACATGCAGACAAAATACCCATACACACAGTTTAAAAGTGGGGGAAAAGGGATTCCTGTAGTAAGAATGTGGACTTGGTCCATGACAGCTTTACTAACAAGTGTTGTGGACACTTGAAGGAAACAGAAAAGGAGGGGGTGTTCACTGCTGGGTGTTTAAGGTTTGGTCCCATGATGCCATTGAGGGGAGGTAGTGGAGGTGGCCCTTAGGTCCCTGGGGCATGTTGCTCCTACCATAGTGTGCTTCCTTATAGGAGACAAGGAAATAGGACTTCTTGGTCCTGGAGCCTCCAGACTGACAGAATAAAAAGTTATGTTAATTACTTAAAATATTCCATTAATAAGGAAACTGAGAGTCTACTTACTGAGTCTATGAGGCCAGTGTTAACCCCAGTTATACCATATCCAGAGAAAATATTACAGGAAAACCACAGGTCAGCATCCTCAGGAACAGCAGAGGAAAAGTCATGAGCAATGATGTACAGGAAGCCAAGCTGCATACTAAATACCTGAGGGGACAGAAGGCCCAGCTCATCTGGAAAGGGAGAAAGCACATTTGGCGAGATCTAGCTTCTGTGATAAGCCCTGGAGAAAGCTAAGTTAGAAGGGAGTTTTCTCCAGCTGGCCAGAGTCTTAAGTCTTAAAAAAAAAAAAAGCTGGCTGGTGGCAGAGCCTCTCACCATGTAATCCTGACAGCAGGTTTATCCATGTGTGTGGGGGGGAGAACAGACTCATGCAAGTTGTTGTCTGACCACCACAAGAAGGCAGCAGACGGGTGGGTGTCCTGTCACCAAAGTGATGGAACCAAGCTGGTTTTTTTGTTTTGTTTTTTCATGACAAAAGGTTCAGAGCAGCCAACCCAAAAGGGGCAGTCATCTCGTGTCCTCCATGCCTGTTCCAAGCAATCGGAAAAGCTACCCAATCTTTAAAATTTAGCTCTTTGAAAGTTTGTTCTTTGAGAGGCTGGTATAAGAAAACTAATTACAAAAGCTGCAGTATACCTTAAATCTAGCAAATATTCTCATCAAGATTTATAATCTTTTAATAGGAACACAAGGCCTTAAGTCCAAAAGAGCAGAAAGACCCTTGGGACTGGCACAGGTCTTAACTAAAAGCTAAAGGAGAGCCAAGAGGATGACTTGACAAGACATAGCCAGGCTAGGTTGTTTGTTACAAAGAGGCTGTAGGCACCCAAGCACTGGGGAGGCTGAAACAGGAAGATCTTGAAGTCAAGGCCAGGCTAAGCTACATAGTAAGACTAGTCTCAAGGACCTCGGGTAGGTCGGCTGCTTGTCTAGCATGAGCGATCTAGGTTCAGTGCCCAGCTCCTGCAGTGGGGAACGAGAAAGGGAGGACTGGAGAAGGAAGTGGCTCTGGATAAGGGTGAGCACATGCTACTGCGGAGTAACAGTTCCCAGCCCCTGAATTGGGTGTCTGCAGTACTTGTAATCCAGTTCCGGGGGGCGGGGGGTGCTTTGCAAGCCAGCCCTCTGGCCTCCCCTGGCACCTGCAGTCATGTCCACACACATAAAATTCTAAAAAGGAATACAGAAACCATTTAAGGAGGGTCCAATTGTGGTTAAAGTATTTTAATAGTGATGAGAACGTTATCAGCTATTTTAAGCTTTTGAACAAAATAGGCAGCTCTCTAGAAAAAGTGGTAATGAAAAAAAATCACAGTATCAAATGTAATTTAAAAGTCCCTCACACAGGCTCGTAGCTGTTAAACTAATTCGCATCCATAGAGGCGGAACTTAACAAAGGGCCAGGAGAGGTGTGGACCAGGAGCTGCTGTCAAACAGAGTGCTATGATCCTCAGAGAGATGGACACTGACGACAAAAACAAAAGCCACCAATCCCAGTTTACACTTAATTAGTAATTTTAGTACTGAGTCTCCAGGGACAAACCTTGAAAAAAGCAAGGCAGAGCTTTCAATGAGGAAGAAAACACAAAAAGGTCAGAAGTCACACAGGAGACCAACCTTTTTGATGATCCTGAAATTTTAGATCTGAAAGAATTTTAGATACTAGACTGAATGTAGCCCAGGATAGCCTCAGACTCAATGCATAGCCAAGGATGACCTCAAATTTCTGCTCCTCTTGCCTCTACCTTCACCACACCAAGTTTATGGGGTGCTGAGTAAGAACTCCATCAACAGATACATATCCGTTCTGTAGCCCTTTATTTTTTATGAAGTTTGTGTGTATATATCAAGAGAGTCTGAGAGGGCCAGTGGTATTTCCTCTTTTTCAGCAACTTAGCTCTTGAAGATGACTTTGGGTTCCTAATTCTATCCTGATCCCTGGTCTCTGGCATGGTTGGGAGGCACGACAGGGCAGGGGTTGGTACCTTAGGAGCTTCCAGAAACACAGAGAATACCCTTCAGGTCATAGGGCCTAAGCCGGAGAGACAGTTTTAGCCTGAATGTTCCAACAACCTCAGTGCCCCATCAGGACTCAAAACAACCTGGGGCTCCATCTTCAAGGCTGGCTTGCTTGGCTTTCACCAGGCTCTGCTTTTGAGTTCCCCAACATTGGAAAAACAAAAGCAAACCGTCTCCAGCTTCTCAGGTCACGAAGGGACCGGCTGCCCTTCCATAGCTTCCATAACTCTCCCATGTGAGTGTTTGATGTTATTTTTACATTTTCCCCAGTAAGGAAAAAAAAACCATCTTCTCCTTAGAGAGTCAATTACTGGCAAGCTGGTGTTTGGCAGAGCAAAACTATTTCATGTGTTTGCGTTAGTGGGGGTGGGGAGGGCAGGTGGGAAAGGGAAAGGAGGAGAGTGGGGTGAGGCAAAAGCTTCCTGCAGTAGATTCTGGTATAGAGGGAGATGACGGTGTAGTTTATGCTATCAGGATGCTGGTCCTGCTTTCATACTGTGCTTGCCTTCGTAGGCTGCTCCATAGCTGTTGCCTGAGTCTCAGTAACTCCCAAGAGTCTGCCATCTACACTTAGAAACTGTTTTCAAACCTGCAGGCTTCAAGTATGATATGGCTGGAGAGAAGTCCTCAGAGCTTGGCTGCCCCCAGGCCAGCCTATGTAACAAACAGCCTAGCCTCGGTTAACTCAGATCCTGCCCCACTCGGATGTGCCTACGACTCTTGAGTCAGGGTTGTCATTTGCCAGAGCAGTAGTCTTGTCACCCGGGTTGGAGGACGAAGACAGTGACTCTAGTAAGCCTGGAAGATAGACATCAGTACAGCTGGCTGGGGCCAAAAGAAAAGAGATTGTTCAAGGAGGATGAGTCCCCTGGGCTAAGTAGGACCCTGGAGCCTGAGAAGATTGTCATCAGCACACCACCAATCTGCACCGGGAAGATGTTGAGTTCTTGGATCTGTGTAAAAATGTATCCAAACTATGTTTTGTTTGAAGAATGCCGTGGGATCTCAGACAACAAATAACATCACTTGTTTTTCCTGAATTGATGGGCCCAGTGTATTTCATCCCCGAGATAATAAAATATTATCTAAATTAAATATGTAAGGCTAAATACAAATACTTCACATACTCATTGTGATTCAAGATAAGATGTCACTGGCAACTCAATTGCACATGCGTGTTTCCTTGAGAAAGCCACTGGACAGTCACTGACTACATGGTCATACTGCAGAGCACAGAGTATTCCTGTGTCTGTGGCATGGGTTTGTGGTATCAGCCATGGAAACGTCATGGCACAGTGCATCTGTCTGTGCTGTGGTGTTTGTCTGAGAATCATTCAGTGATTGTTAACAGCGGTTCACTGACTTGACTTAGGTCCTACCAGCTCTTTGTCCAGCAGGGCTTCTATATTGCCAAGGTGAGCCTGGGCAGGAGAAAGGAGGCAAATATGTTAGTAGTGTTTGGAAAACTCTTCTGCCCCTGAAAACCACCTCTGGGGGGTAATAAAACATCAGCAAAGACTTCTAAAAACTCAGTTTTCCCTCTTGGCTCTAGGCTCCTGGAATAATGACTCTGAGACTCAAAATAAATACAAATGCCTTGGCCATAAACTTTGTTTGGTTCCCCAATTAGATTATAACTTAATATCCCATTTATTCTAACCTATTTTCTACACGTGGCTGGTTACCTCTGCACAACTCCCATCTTCTGTCCTCCCCATTCCCTGGGCTCCTTCCCCTTGCTTGGCTTTCCCAGAATCCAGTCTCCCTACTGGATATCCCACCTTCTATTCCCTGCCTGAGCTTATAGGCCAATCTGCTTTATCTGACAGGGGAAGCTTCCAAACAGACATAAGCGAATCCTTCTACAAAGACTTGATAGAACACATTTGAAGACTGTCTAAGGTGATCATTAGAGGACAGGTCATATGACTTACTGAATTCTGAGGCTTTCAATGCCACGGTCAGGCAGATATCTTTGAAAACCTTTTTGGCTTTTTCCTATACTCATAGCATCTCCGGCATCACATCTTCACACAGCGTTCTAAGTCAGGGAAGAGACAGAAGATGGTTCAGCAGGTGGGGTCCCTGTTGTCAAGCCTGATGGCCTGAGTTACTCCTGGAACCCACATGGCGGGCGAGAACTGACTCCCGCCAATTGTCCTCTAACATTTACCTCCCACCAAATAAATAAACATAAAATCAGAATAAAATGAAGTCCAGAGGACTGTACCAGGCAAGGGATTCTTCTTTTTGATGTTTTTATTAGCATGCATTAATTACACATAATAATGGGTTTATTACAGCATTTTCATACCTGTATATAGTATATTTCAATGCTATTCTTCCTCATGAAGCTTTCTTGCCCACCTTCCATTCCTTCCCAACTAGTCCCTAGGGCACTGTTACTCTTATAGCAGGGACTGAAGCATCATTCTGAAAGAATGGATACCCCACCGACCAAGCCTGAGAGAGACAGGAAGAGCCTGTTGGTGCTATCCTGCCTGTGCATGTGACAGACTTAGACCACTGTATTTGTGGAAGACCACAAGCCCTTATTCAGTAAAGTGCTTTGGGGCTTCAGTGGTTCTTGTGTGTTTCTTAAGGATTTATCTTTAATTATGTATAGATATATGTCTGTGTGTATGTGCATGTGAGTGCAAGTGCCTGCCAAGGTCAGAGGCATCAAACCCCTTGGAGCTGGAGTGACAGATGGTTGTGAGCTGCCTCATAGGTGCTAAGAACCCAACTCAGTCTTCTAGAAGAGCAGCCCCTCATCTGCCACCTACCTATCTATTATCCATCTGTTTGTATGTGTTTCTAATGTTGGGAAACCAACTTGTGCCCTCTAGAAGATCAGTCCCCTCATTCATTCATTCATTCATTCATTCATTCATTCATTCATTCTTAGTTTATTCTTGTGATGCTAGGAATGGAGCCCAGGGCTTTGCGCATGCTCGGCAAGGACTCCACCGCTGAGCAATTCTTCAGCAGCTCATTCCTCATTTCAGTAAGGCCAAAGTCTCCAGGTCTGATCTTGTCATTTCTGTCTTCAGAGAGAAGAGTTATATCTATGTTATCATTTTGTTTTAAACAAGGTCTTGCCATGTCGCACAAGTGAGCCTCAATCTCTTAGCAATTTTCCTGTCTTTCCCTCTTCAGGATTGTAGCTAAGTACCACTGTGCCCAGCATGCACACACATATACACATACACATTTTTAATGAAACTCCTCATAGTTTTAAGACAGAGTCCCATGTGTCCCAGGCTGGCCTTGAACTCACTATGTGGCCAAAAAATGATCTTGAAGTTCTGATCCTCTCCTCTACCTTCCGCGTGCTAGGAATACAGGATTGTACTAGCATACCTAGTTTGCATGGTGCTGGAGGTTGAACCCAGGACCTCATGCATACTAGGCAAGTGTTCCACCAGCCCTTGAAGAACATAGTCCATGCTGCAGCTAGAGGGACACCAAGGTGTCATGGCCTTTGATAAATGCTAAAGAAAAAGGAACTGGAATCTGAAGGTGGCACTGACAGACTCTTTAGTACCCAGGAGCAGTGAGCAAGAGCTAAGTCTGAATATGAGGACAGATGGGACTTCTGACCAAGGCTGATAGGTGGAAAATAACACCAAGGATGTATGTGTGCGTGCGTGCGTGCGTGCGTGCGTGCGTGCGTGCGTGCGCATGTGTGTGTGAGTGAGTGATGTACCAGGATTCTTCTCTCAGACAAGCCTCTTGGTGAATCTGATGGACTATGAGGAAGGAGTAAGTAAAAACATGTTTCTTGTCCACAGTCATGGCTCTCGTGACATTTTTCATTTTATGTGTGTTCTGTACTTTGGCCATATCCACCCTTTCTTCTTCCTATGCAGCCACTCGGGTTCATCATGAGCCTACATTCCAATGGCATTTATCATCTTAAGTCACCCCTCCGTCCCCTCCCCAGCTCTGATCAGATTAAGTTTCTGCCCTCTTAATATCTCACTATAGACATGAACTTCTCAGCACAGTATGTGGTATTTGTGTGTGTATTCCAGTCATGAAGACCTCACATTGTCAATTCCTGCGCACCCACACCATGTCCATAAAGGGAAATAACTCAAACATGAATATTTAAAGCCAGGAAATTCAGTGTGGTGTCTGTACCCTGGTGTCTAATTTGTTTGCTAATCAGATAAAAATTCCATAATTATATTTGTATATTCATAAGAAGTTCTCTAGAAATAACTGGGTTACTATTATGTGTACACACATTCTTGGGGGATGGTTCTTGCTGAGACCACTTAATGGCGTTCTTGCCGAAGACAGGTCAAGGAAATCGGATAGCAACGGGAAATGGGTGACTTAACAGGATTCTTCTCCAAGTCTGGTTTAGGCAGGCCCAGTATGGATTCAAGGAGGCCTACTTGAAAAGAAGATTAGAAAGGACTTCTAAAGCTCAGAGCAATATTTTTCACAGTCCTGGGGCTGGACCCCAGAGCCCTGCACATGCTAAGCAAACACTCTAGCTACAAGCATTGCCCTGAGTCTCGATGGGATTGTTTTATAAACACAGTGGATAGACTAAATCACTCCTTAAACTCAAGTCTGTTTTCACTGCTTGTTGTGTCTTACCTCACTCCCCAAATGCCGGATGAAGATAGTTCCTCCTCACAAGAATGGGGGAAAGAGCAAAGCACCTGCAAGCCCTGTGGCTTCTGATCAGAAATCTGAGCAGTTTATGCTGACACTCAGTGACCTTCAGGCTGCATCAAAACAGAGTCCCTCTTATTGCAAGAACAAATGGTCTTTAGGTGTCTTCCTTGGAAGACCAAAACCGAGACTCCCTGGTAACTTGTATCTGCGCCTACAAGCAAGTAGAATTTGAGTTAGTCTCGTCTACCCCAAACCTGCTACCAGTGAAGCTCCTCTGTTGCTGGTTCCAGCTTCACCAGCTCTTTGTGGAGCTGAACCTCCCATAGCCTCGGTGGCAGGATCAGAGGTAAGGCTCCTAGAGAGGGAGGCTGCTCGTGCCATGCCTGAAGCCCATTCCCTGTGATCATGCAGGGCAGGCTAAGATTAGCCGAAGTCTGGTGTGAACTTATTTGTCCTCACTCTTGCTCCTATCGTAGTTGAGAGGGCAGGATTGGGGGCAGATGGCAGCAGTGTGTAGCTGGGGGTGGGCTAGGGGCTCAGGGAGGTCCCTTTGAAGACTGGCTGCTTTGGGGTGGTCAGTAATGACCTTAAAAAGTGGGATTCGATTGTCCAGCTCTCTGGGCATACTTGAAGGAGCTCCTTGTAGCTTTCCAGACACAAGTCCACATCAGGCAGATGTCCTGCGGAGTGCGGCGGGTGAGCTGTCTCTTTAGGATCCCAACACTCCAGAGGACTCCTTTGCTTCGAGTACCTGGCTCTCCACAGCACATGGGGGCCTGATGAGCAAGTTTCTGAGCTGGGCCATACTCTTTCTTACAAGGGATGCTTCTGCTTCAGTTCATGTCTACTGCCCTCTCTCCCGCCTACCCTCTCATTCTGGAGTTTTAGCTCATGTCAGGCCACTGCACGCAAAATATAAACTGCTCATGACTCTTTTCAGCTCCTTCCAGTTATCTATGCTTTTCCTCTTTCCAAAAGTGTCATGAACTACCACAAAACAGCGCCTCAGTCCCATCATCTTCCCTGGCTAAGCCCACTCGACCAACACGCCAGATAGGCTGAGCCAGTGGGAGAAGGCCTCCAGCTATTTCTGTGTTATTCGGTGCTGAGACATGAAGGCTCTGTTCCCTAGGGGGTCTCTCACCTCGCCCACCTGGACGCCTCTGGCCACTGAACATTAAGTCTCATTCCTCCTCCTACTGACTCTTTCATACAGTGTTCAAAATATCTCCCGCCTCTTCCTTTATTTTTTTAAAAAATATGATCTTAAGTAGCCCAGGCTGGCCTCAAACTCATACAAAGTGGAGGATGACTTTGCACTGATTCTCCTGCCTTCCCCTCCCAAGTGCTGGGACCACAAGGTACATGCCCCCACATCTGGTTTACAGGGAGCTGGGATGAAGCCCAGGTCTTGTGCATATTAGATACACACTCTGACAACTGAGCAATGTTCCCAGCCCTGATTTGTTTTCCTTCTTTGGATCAGAAAGCAATCTGGAGATTAGTCCAGATAGAAAGACAGGAAACAGCTAAGCAGGCGTGGGAAAGGACGAGCCCCATACCCTCACCACCTGTGTCTGGCTGAGTCAAGAGTTTTGACACAGCTCACTGGAGACGCACCCACACAGAAACTACACACCAAAAGAACACCCCTCACTGAAAATATCACAGGATTAAGCCACCCAGTGAACCATGCTCAAGATCAAAACAGGCCTGGATCTTTCTGTGACCTATTGAATACCAAAATTACATTGATTTTAAAAAGTTTTTTTTTTTTTTTTTGGATTGAAAGGTTTATATTAACCGAATCTTCCTCTCAGATACAAGCCTGTCTGTGAATCACCTTATAATTAAGGAAATATATAATATAGGAAAAAAAATTGTGTGGGATCAGCCTGTGTTAGGAGGCCTTCCTGCTCTTGCAGAAGATTAGGGTTCCATTCCAAGAGCCCACATTCTGTGTGGCTCACAACTGTCTGTAACTCTAGCTTCAGGGGAGCCGGTGCTCGCGCCTAGTTTCTACAGGTACCGGTATGACCAAAAGAGACATAAATAATTCTGAAATAAACCTTTAAAAAAAAAAAAACTTCACATCTTACAAGGAAATAAGACCAACAATACTTTTTAAAAGTTTCCCCCAGCCGGGCAGTGGTGGCACACGCCTTTAATCCCAGCACTTGGGAGGCAGAGGCAGGCAGATTTCTGAGTTCGAGGTCAGCCTGGTCTACAGAGTGAGTTCCAGGACAGCCAAGGCTATACAGAGAAACCCTGGCTTGAAAAAACAGCAAAAAAAAAAAAAAAAAAAAAAAAAAAAAATAGTTTCCCCCAGCCTTGGTAAATGGAGAACATTTTAACATTGGCACACCGAATGTTAAATCACATTTACAATGGTTGACTCCTGATGCCTGCACTTGACTTTGCTCAAGAGTGTTGTCATTAATAAACTTGAAGCTTTGTTTGAAGCTCTGACTCTCTGAAGTGCCGTGGTTTGCATATAGAGGCAGGAGGCAGGGGGATAACCTTTGGGACTAAGATTGCTCCTTCCACTGAGATCAGGGGACCGAACTCGGGTGGTCAGGCTCAGAACTCAGCCACAAATATCTTAAGCCACAGAACTAGCTTGCTGGTTCTTGAAGTTCTACGTCAAAAGTCGCGATCCCTCCATGTCTCTACAGAGTCCACTGAAGCTCTGAGATGGGACCGGTCAAGTTGGGCACCCAGGTAATATAGAGTCCCATCACCCCTGCAGATGATAGGCTGCCTCTGCTGGAGGGCAGCTGAAGGCTTCCAAAATCAGGCTGGACTGACATCCCATAGTGGCTGTTGAATAAGCTGAGACTTGGCAGGTGCATAGGGGGAAAACACACTTTAACGGTTAATGCGGGCATAAAAAAGTAACTACTGTCAATGTGACAGAGCTGAGGGCTTTTAGTCCAACCCCACCAAGGAAAGGCGGACACAGCTCACTTACTGGAGATGAACAGGTCCTTGGAGGAATGCACAAGAGATGGAGCAAGCTCAGGCGGTTTGTTTTCCCTGGTGGACGAATCTCTAAACTTTTGATGGCAGTTGAGTTCAGCAAACCTACCTTGAGGTCACAATGGGGAAGCACAGAGGAAAACCTCTCCTCCGTTTGCTGTTTTCAAAGTGCTTAGAACTCCAAACAGCCAGCGCGCCAAAGTGGCATGATCTGGGATCCTATATGCTGGTTTCCTTCACCGCCTCTAATTTTTAATAATTTCCTAAAACTGTTTTGCAATATTTATTTAAATAGATAAATAAAAATAAATATTTTTACTTTATGTATATGAATACTTTGCCCACATTGTACCACATGTGTGCCTGGTGCCCATAGAAGCCGCAAGAGGGTGTGTGGTCTCTTAGAACTTGAGTTGCCAGAAGTTTTGTAAGCCATCTTGAGGATGCTGACAAAAGAACACAGGTCCTCGGCAAGAGCCGCCAGCCAGCGCTCTTGACGACCCTGAGCCATCTTTCTGGCTCCCACTCTTTAATTTTTAAAACACTGCTCTTGAGAGTTATTTATCTAGATCCCTAAGGTTTTAGATGTGCCGGTACACGCTGACCCACGAGAGTGCTTGGCAGGGAGCTGAACTTGCTGTAAAAACTTCTGGACCTTCACAGCGCCTGCGTATCTTTAACACTCGGGCTCTCCTCCTGGAATATTGAGACCTGCCCTCAATTTTCTTCCAGAACTCCAGGATATGGGCGGTGGAGGTATACATCCGGAACACAAGAGCCCAGGCTTTCCACAGCCCGCCTATTTCGATTAGAGGCAGAACAGCCCTTTATTTTCCTCACCCCTTTCAAAGGCTCTAGGCGGATACAGTAACTTTTAGGGAGGACTCCAGCGTAAAGGCGCAATGAGGGAATGTTTTTCTGTGTTGGGATGGTCGGATTGGAGATGGCCTGCTGGAGCCAGGAAACATGCAAGGCTTATCTGGGGCAGGAAAATTCTCCAGGGGAGGGTGAGGGGCATGGAAAGTGGTTGGAGAAGTGGGGGCAGTGGGCGAGGCAGAGCCTTGGTGAGACCAAGCTCTTTTGGCTGAGGTGGGGAGGAGCTGGTGGGCGGAACAGAACTTGGGTCCGCAGAACAGGGCAGGAGTAGATGAGATTGGACGCGTGGGGTGGGTTGGGGGACCGTGGATCCGAACAAGTCTTGGGTCGCCTGTGAGCAAGACAGGCTGTGGCGGTGGGCGGGGCGCGGGTGGAGCAGAGCTGGACTCCAGTGGGTAGAGTGGGTCTCGGGCAGGCAAGGCAGGATAAAATAGAGGGTGGGAGAGGTTGATGGCGTGGCTCTGCTTTTGGAGCGGGGCACCCAGCTGTCATCACTGCAGCCGCAGCTTCTGGAGTGGCCACTGTGTTCCCTCCTCCCTCGGGCTCACGGTGAGCTACTCCAGCGGAAGGCGGGGCTGAGAGGCACCGAGTACCGCGTCCCCTTCCAGCTGACAGGTGGCTGTGCAGCCCAGGGCTCGTCTCTCCACGGTGTCCTCCTCACGCCGGGCTCTGGGGCGATGGTGGACGTGCTGGGCGGGCGGCGCCTGGTGACCCGCGAGGGCACGGTGGTGGAAGCCGAGACGGCGCTGCAGAACAAGGTGGTAGCTCTGTACTTTGCAGCGGGCCGGTGCTCGCCCAGCCGCGACTTCACGCCGCTGCTCTGCGACTTCTACACCGAGCTGGTGAGCGAGGCGCGGCGGCCCGCGCCCTTCGAGGTGGTTTTCGTGTCGGCGGACGGCAGCGCGGAGGAGATGTTGGACTTCATGCGCGAGCTGCACGGCTCCTGGCTGGCATTGCCCTTCCACGACCCCTACCGGCAGTGAGTGGGGACTCGGGGGTCACCCGCACAGGGCTGGAGCTCTGGCTCTCCCCGGGACTGCTTTCCTGCACCATGCTGCTGTTTCAGACGCGGTCCTTAACTTCCTATCCCGCCTTTTTTTTTTTTTTTTTTTTTTTTTTGGTTCCCGTCTCAGTGAGGGTCAGTTCCAATGAATCTTGGTTTTAGCATCCACGGGGCTCTGGCCTGCCAGCATTTTCTGCTTTTTAGGATTAGGGTTTCAAGGATCCGCATGTCTCAGGAGCCCCGAGTCTGGTCCTGATGTTGGCTGGAATCCCTTAGCTAGGCTAGGCTCCTTCCTTGATCAGGGAAAAAGGAAGGGTAGGAAGCCACCCACCTGAAGTGGGAGCTGTGGATTCCAGCCTTGTCCACAGAGCTGCGTTGGGGGATACCCCGGGAGAAGTGGGGAGGACCTCATAGTGAATAGAGCCAGGTACTAGCCATCTCTGCGATTTCATTTTTACCTAAAGCGATGGCGTTCCCTAACTATAACGTTTCATTAGCATGAATGCTTTCACAATACATGTAGAGGAACCAGGGGTAAGCAGATGTTAGAACAGGCAGGGCTTGAGAGTTTCAGGGGAAGAACCTAGAAAGAGCGAGAGGTGGGTATGGAAGAGTCCGGATGGAGTTCTCATTGCACACCCTCAGCCCTGCCCGCTTCTACAACAGATGTCACTTTCTGGGCATCCTCTGACTCTGGGTCCTGGGTTCGTCATCCAGTTGCGATGCTACCTGTGAATCCTTTTTGGCAAACGAAGCAAAGTCAATTTTGAGATGTCCCATAGATTCATAATAACTAGAAGTCCCCTTATTGCCTGTGTATATATGTCCGTATGTGCATGTGTGCGTGCACGAGTGTGCCCTTATGGGTGCATGTCAGTAGAGATCAGAGGACAACCTCTGCTGTTGTTTCTCAGATGTCACCCACCTTGCTTTTTGAGACAGGGCTTCACACTGTCCTGTAATTCACTAAGCTGGCTAGGCTACTGGGCCAGTAAGCCATAGGGCATCAGTCTCTGCCTTCTCAGCCCTGGGATTATGAGTGTTCTTTATGTGGTTTTCAGGACTGAATTTATGTCCTCTTTACTGACTGAGCCACCTCCCTCAACTCATTCTCTTTGGTGATTCCCAGGAAGGTGGAGAACCCCAGGGAAGCTGCTTAGCCTTGGGGCAGGTATGAGGCCTCACTCATGCTAATACCGTGAAAATCCCACTGATAGTAAGTCTAGGTGACAACTGATCCTCTTTGCGGAAGAACTCCCTTGAGAACTGTTTCAAAGGCTGTGCTTTAAAATATGACTCGACTCAGTGGCTTGTAGCTTTAAAGCACACACTTGTTTTGCAGTTGAGATGGTGATGGTGGCGCTAATTAGGCAGAGAACTCAGATCCCTCTGGAGACTAGGCCTCTGGGTTGCTTACAAGGATGGTAGGAAAGAAGTTTTATGACTAAATAAAAAGATGCGCAGAGAACGGGGTTGACCTAGTCTGTGAAAGGGCTCTGTACTTATCACTTTTCTTATTACGGTGACAAAATATTTGACCAAAGCAACGGAAGAGAGAATGGGGGGGCTGGCTCAGCGAGTAAGTGTGCAAGTATGAAGACCTAAGTTCAAATCCCCAGCCCTTAAACAAAAACAGACAAGGCTGCCTGTAACCCTAGCAATGGAGGGGCGGAGTCAGCCAGGTCCTGGCTGCTCACTGGCCCGTCAGCCAGTCTAACTGAAACAGCCAGCGTTAGTTTCCACGAGAGAATCTGTCTCAAGAGAATAACTATGACATCTGTCGCATCCCTCTGGACTCTGAATAAACACACAAAATTAAAGAAACTTAAGGTGGGGAGGGCTTATTTTGGTTACAGTTTGAAGGCTGATCCTTAGGGCGGAAGCATGAGGAGGTGGGTCTCTTTGTGTCTGCAGCCTGGAGCCAGAGACAAGGAATGCTGGTGCCGAACTTTCTCCTTCTCCTTTTTTAATCCAGGACCCCAGCCCATGCAATGGGGCCTCACACAGTTAATGGGCTTCTTTTGACCTCGGTTAACCCAGCCTAGAAATCTCCCCACAGACTTGTCTAGAGGTTTGCCTCCTAGATGATTGTAGACCCTGCAAAACTGACAATCAACATTAACCGTGCCAGGCTCCTAGCAGTGTCGGCCATGAGAGATCAGCATGCTGGTCTATTGCCCTGATTTCCAGATGTGGCACTGAGAAGGCACACAGTCCAGTTCTCCTGGGGTCTGCATTTGTGCCCTGGCTGATGTCTTCTCCCAAGGGTGATTAGCAACCGACCCCAAATGTGCATTGACTCCCTTGAGAAGGGTGTTCCTTTGGGGACTGTGTAGGTCTTTCTTCCTTCCTTCCCCTCTATTCTATTCCAGAGCTTTTCTGCTCCAGATATCAATAAATGATCTACTGAGCACAGGATGGCCCAGCTGGGCCTTTGAGCACAGGATGGCCTGTTCTTCATTTCCACAGGGAGTTTCCTATTGCAAACTTAGCTATCCACCTTTGTTCCTTCCCAGTACTTACTTCCCAGTAAGGACCCCTAAAGTTGCTTTGTGTGAACCAGGAAGTAGAATATTCTGAGGGGATTGCTGGAGCTGTGATTCTAAACTCTAAACCTAAATTCTGCGGTTTCAGGTCAAATTTGTAGAATTAGACCATGGGCCAAAGAAAGAGGACTACTGTTAGGAAGAAGTGAAAATGGTAGAAACCGTTCAAGGGGTGATCCAGAAGTTGTTGTCTGCTGTAGTAGGTAAGGCAGAACAGGAAAGACCCCCCCCAGAAGTGAACCAGGAAGGGACCATTGTATATGTAGCTTTCCCTTGGGGGCCTCACTACCTACTACTGTCCCTCAGTTCCTGAAGAGCCACCGAGGAAGGAAGAGG
The DNA here is from genome assembly GCA_030674055.1 of Rhabdomys pumilio. Classification (NCBI taxonomy): domain Eukaryota; kingdom Metazoa; phylum Chordata; class Mammalia; order Rodentia; family Muridae; genus Rhabdomys; species Rhabdomys pumilio. Next base: position 12,335,573 of record JANHMN010000006.1, on the reverse strand, counting down.
AGGAAGTTTTCTATTACCAAGAAAATCACTTATGGCTCCCTTAGACTGCTATGGCATGGCTGAAGGGAATGTCCAGAGTCCCCACCTTGCCCTCAGAATTATGCAGGATTATACATTCCAGTGTAGCCCTAGCCCCTGACCCAGCAACACATACTGTGTTGTGTCACATAGCCCAGAGAGACAGCTGTTTATTACCAATGTCTCTGAAACAAGGTTCAGGTGCCTGGCTGGTGCTGTCCCCTCTGCCCGGGTGTTCCAATGCAGTGGGCTTGAAGAGGGCCTGCCTTAGCCTAAGGATGACTACAGGAAGAGGTCTCAGGTTGAGGGTTCCCTCTTATCTTCTTCTCTGTGTTCTCTGGCCAAGTTCATCTGTCTAGAAAGAGATCCTCCTGCCTCAGCCTCCTGAGCACTAACTTTATAGACATGCGTTACTATACATGGTGGAACCAGGTCTCCAGGCAACTGCAGACGTTCATGCTACAGGTTGCCACTCCCACGAGAACCCTCAAAGAGCTTACAGTGACCTCACTGCACTGCTGGTTCTCATAGGCTGGGATGTGGGCAGAGTCCATGGTGCCTAGCAGGCATCTTCCCCTCCCCATGCCAGCCCAGCCTCTGATCTGCTTTCTGGGACGTTGCTGGGTGTTGGGGGCACCTCCCCTTTTAGCCGACATGTTTGGAGTTGTAGAAAAGTAGACCAGTCTGGACTTCCTTTCTTGGATAGACAGTGGCTTAGGGCTCTCAGACTCAGATTTCGAGTTCTCCCTGGTCTCCACTTCACAGGCTCCTGGCACCAAGGCTCCTTTCTGGCACTGCCTTGTTCCAAGTCCTTTCTAGAGGACGTCTTGTGTTCTTCCTGTATTGCTCAAGCTGGTCTCAGATGTACTAGCTAAAGTAATCCCTCTGCCTCAGCCTCTTGAGAGGCTGGAAGTACAGGCAACTTTGAATAATTGTATTTTTAGTTCCATAAGAGTTTGATCATATCTTCAGCTTGAGATTTATATAGTATAGTTGTCCCTTGGTATCTGGAGGGAATTAGCTCCTGGATTTCCTATGACTGCTGAAACCGAAGGACCTCCACATCTCTATATAAAATGTCGGCGTTTGCACAGAACCTGCAGACAGCCCCCTTCCTTTCAGACCTGCGGCAGTGCTAACCCTTTGCCCTTCTGTCCCCAGTGAACTGAAGAAGAGGTACGACATCAACGTCATCCCCAGACTCGTGGTCATCAAGCAGAACGGAGCTGTCATCACCAACAAAGGGCGGAAGCAGATCCGGGAGCGCGGGCTGGCTTGCTTTCAGAACTGGGTGGAAGCAGCCGATGTGTTCCAAAACTTCTTGGGGTGACTCTGGAGGGACCAGGGCAGGTGCTGGAAGTGCAGGGTAACCTGCCTTCAAAGAGGACTTGACTGGTTCTCTTCTCTGTTGAGGGATGTCATAGTAGAAGCACCAACCTGTGGCAGAGAGCAGAAACTGCTCAGGAAAGAACTACGCCCACCCTTGGCGGGTCCTAGAGCTCCTTCGGAGTGAGCACTTATTTCTTATAACCTTTCTCCACCAGTGCCTAGACTCCAGGACACATCGGCCGTGAGCTATTAGAGACCTATGAAAGATGCTCTTTCCTACAGGCTTTGGTGAATTGACCTGTGAGGTGATGCATTTTCTGATGACCTATTCCATTTTAGTGATGCTTTGGTAAACATTTATGAATCGAGTCTGTAGATTGTGTAATTTAATAAACCAACACTCACACTTGGAACAGCTCTGATGTCCTTCTTTCTCCTTTCAAACCAATTACCAGTGGAGGGACACGCCGGTAAATACCATGCTTACACTGTTCTTTCATCTGAGGCGGTTTGCTACCTGTGTGCCTTATCTTGAAAGCTTTTTCTAACCTTTGTCTTTTCTCACACTTTTCTTTCTTCCCTCCTTTTCCCTTCCTCTTCCTCCTTCCTTTCCTCCTCCTCCTCCTTCTTCCTTTTTCTTCTTTGAATACTATTTTTTCTTTTCCTCCCATTACCTTCTTCCCTCCCTCCTTCCCTCCTTTCCTTTGGAATTGGGGATTGAGTCCACAGCCTTGACCCTGTTAGGGAAGCACTTTATCTGCCCCTCCGTGCATGTGTGCATTTTGTAAGTGTACACGGTTCTGTGGGGGAGACATATGTTTGCACATGTGGGCATGTGTGCAGAGGCCAGGGGTTGACATCCAGTGTCTTCCTTGACACTTCCTTGATGATTCTTTGCCTTTCTACATTTTATGATTTTTTCTTTTTAATTATGTGTGTGTGTGTGTGTGTGTGTGTCTGTGTGTCTCTGTGTGTGCTGGTGCTTGTGGAGGCTAAAAGAAGGCTTCGGGTCCTCTGGAGCTGGAGTTAGAGGCAACTGTGAACTGACAGATGTGTGGTCGCAACTGAACTCGTCTTCTGAAACAGCACCAAGTATTCTTAACCACTGAGCCATTTCTCCAGCCTCCTCGGCTTTTTATGTTCGGATAAGACTGAGGATTAAATCGATGGCCTTTTGCATGCCAGACAAGCACACTACTACTGAGCTATACCCTAAATCCTTTCTTATTTTGTTCTATTGTTTGAGAGGCCCCTCGCTCAGAGCTCACTGATTTAGCTAGGGTGGCCTGCCAGTAAGCTCCACATATCCCCTTGTCTCTACCTTGCAGTGCTGGAGCTACAGATGATATGTCACACCTGGCTTTTACATGTTCCCAGGGATCTGAACTCGACTCCTCATACTTGTGTGGCAGACACAATACGGTCGGAGTCACCACTCCCAGCCCTTTACCAACCAGCCCCTTTTATTTTTAACAGTATTACAATAACCTAGAAAGAAATTAATTAGTATTTAAAGGCTATAAAAGGCTATAAAGTCATGCTGCGCATACTGACATGTCACTCAGTGACAGTGTATATTTTCAACAGTGGCCCCAGAAGATTATAATGGAACTAAACAATCCCTGTTGCCTGGTTAATTCTATGATATTTGCACAGTTCTAAAATGACATAATACTTTCCAATGTGTGTCTGTGGTTAATACTGACAGCAGGGCAGGATCTAGAAGCACACAAAAGACAAACCTCTGGGCATGTCTGTGTGGCAGTTCTTAGGTTAGGTTAATTGAGGAGTGAAGACTCACCCTGAATGTGGCTGTCACTGTTCCATGGGCTGGGGTCTGCCTTAGTCACCTTCTGCTGTTCTATTGCTGTGAAGAGACACGAAGGCCAAAGCAACCCTTATGAAAGAGGCCATTTAACTGGAGGCCGGCTTCAGAGGTTTAGTCCATTATCATCATGGCAGGTAGCATGCTGGCACGCAGGCAGGTGCTGGAGCAGTAGCTGAGAGCTCTGTAGGCAGAGAGAGGGACTCTGGGCTATCAATAGGCTTTTGAAACCTGAGAACCCACCCTCAGTGACACTTTTCCTCCAACAATGACAAACCTCCAAATCCATTTAATCCTTTAAAATAGTGTCACTCCCTGGTGACTAAGCATTCACATATGTGAGCCTATGAGGGCTGTGATAGTTTTATGTCAACTTGACATAAGATAAAGTCATTTGAGATGAAGGAACCTTGATTTGGAAAATACCTCAATAAAGTCAGGCTGTAGACAAACCTGTAGGACATTTTCTTAATTAGTGATTGATGGGGAGGACCCAGCCCACTGTGCATGGTGCTGTCTCTTAGACTAGTGGTTCTGCATTCTATAAGAAAGCAGGCTGAGCCAGCCATGAGGAGCAAGCTACTAGGCAGCACCCCTCCATGGCCTCTGCATCTGCCCCTGCCTCCAGGTTCCTGCTCTGTTTCAATTCCTGTCCTGATTTCTTTCAATGATGGACTACAGTGTGGAAGTGTTCAACCAAATAAACCTTTTCCTCCCCAACTGGCTTTTTGGTCATTGTGTTTCATCACAGCAGCAGTGACCCAAACTAAGACAGGGGCCATTCTTATTCAGACCACCACAGGATCTCAGACTGAATAAAAAGGGAAAAAATGAGAGCTGGAGACTCAGTTCATTGGGTAAGAAGTTCCCTGTGCATGTGTAAGGACCTGAGTTCAGAGCCCTAGGACTCACATAAAGCTGGGTGTGACCATGAGCATCTTTAATCCCCGTATTCCTGTAGTGAGACGGATGGCAGAGACAGGGGAGTCCCTAAAAGCTTGCAGGCCAATTAATGTAGGGTATGCAGCAGCCAAACAAGTCCTTTGTCCAGGTAGAAGGTGAGGACCAATACCCAAGGTTGTCCTCTGACTTCATGCACTCATGTGAACGTGCACAGGTGCAAACAGACATACACATGAAGCTTAAAACAGAAAGAGAAAGTGGACTGAGCACCAGCACTCTCTTTGCCAACAGTAAGAGAAGGTTATCTACAGTTCAAGCATCCAGCCTCCTGCCATGGGCACTGGCTGGCCTCAGGACTGTGATTCTCATGCATCTGTAATGCCATTCTTATATAATCTGATACAAGTGTAGAAACCTCATGACACACCATAAGCCTGGCTTTCATTTTTGGATCTTGCGAGCCTGCTGGGTCCTTAGCTAGAAATTAGGGGCGAGGCACAAAAATACTGTCATGAGGCTATGCTAGCTATCTCTTGGTTTTGGAAGGAAATGGTGTTCCTGTGTGATCTATTTTGAGGCAAATACAGTGATCAGGGCAGCGCCACCTAACAGTCTTTAGTTGCTCTAAGGGTGCGAGGACTGCCATGCTGTGCTCTCAACAGTTTTGAACACGTGTTCTTGAAAGGTAAGCATTCCTCGTGTGTGGATTTTCAAGATGCTCCTTTATATGTGAGCCATACCCTAGATTTCTTCTAAAGGGTGGAGGGGACTCAGTGGATGAGGTGCTTCCCATGCCAGCATGGGGAGCTGAGCTCAACCCTAGCACCCATGTAAGCAGCAGGGGATGGTGACACAAGCTTATAATCCCAGCACTGGGGAAAGGTCTGTCTCCACCACCTCCACTATTGTCGCTGCTGTTGCTCCGAGACACTGCACTGGCTGCATGGAAGTCTGGCGAGCCAGTGAGGGGAGGGTTCAGGGGAGCTTCTGGTGGCAAAAGTTTCCGGAGAGCAGCTTTCTTCCCTGGCAGTGTTACAGCTCTTATGACACATGTTCTCAGATAGTGGAATAATTCTCACACACCTTTATTCCTTCTGAATAGGACCTTATATACAGTTTTGAGGTGGGTTGGGGGTTTGACCATACATGCTTCCTATTGGCTTGGTCCGAGATGTTAGGGATGCCTCATCTACATGTGGAAGGGCTTGCTTGAGGCATTACCTCTATGTGACTGATGACCACAAATCTGTCCATGGGAGACTGTGGCTACATGACAGGGGCCTGGTGCCAGAAGCAAGTGAAACTCCTACTGTCCCTTCACGGTCTCTGGGGCTTCTAGCCTTAGCTCACCCTTGCTAGGCTTCCTCTCACAATCCACTGCCCTGCAGGGAAGTAGAGACAGATGAATCACTGGAGCTCACTGGTTCTGTGGTAGCCTACCTGGTGAGTTCCAGGCCAATGAGAGACATTCTTAAAAAGAAAAAAGATTGAACTAGCTTTAGCTTGGTGGGTCCTTCAGCAATGTATAAACTCAAAACAGTAATGTGGACAGCTCCTGGAGAATGTTTGAGATTAACACAGAGACAGACAGACAGACAGACAGACAGACACACACACACACACACACACACACACACACACACACACGAATGAGCACACAAAGAAGATTCCAGGGCAGAGAAGGTGACCTCCTCCCACAGGAATGGCTTGGCCTGGGAGAGTGATGGATTATTTACAACACTGCTGTGCTCGAGATAGCTTTTATCGAAGAGCTCTAGCCTAGCATGGCCTGGGCTCCATTTCAAGTGTTTCCAAGAAGTAGGATTCTAGTTTGCTGAGACACATTCTTTAATATTACCATGTCTCTGAGAACTCATTTTCTGAATGTCCGCTTTCTTGTAGAGAACTATCCCATCTCTATTATGACTTCTATTGCAAAAGCCATAGGCACTCCCTGTGAAACGAGGGAAACATTCCAGAACAATTTCATCTCGTGACAGCCATGCCTCTTTTCCCTGAACATCAATTTCCACCTTTATCACCCTGCTCCCCTCAGTGTGTTCCAGACCAGCAGCAGCATGTGCGCATGTGCAGCAGGGGTCAAGCTGAGACAAACAGACCCTATCTAGGCAGAGCCTGCTGGTGAGTCATGGACCATCGAACGTGAGCAAGTGTCTCATATTTAATGACAAGCCAGGCTGCTCTGGTCACTGCAGTCCTGGGGTGGGTTGGGCTTCTTCCTCTCTGCCAGGGATTTCTTCCTTCAGATTACATCCAAACCCCTACAAGGACCCGGAAGCTATGTTCTGAGGAAATTCTTCACAGATTAAAGAGTGTCTTATTACTCAGCAGCCTCTATTATTGTTTGTTTGTTTCTTTGTTTTAACAAGATCTCAATCATTCGATTTTATCAATGATGACTCAGGAGCCAGATTCTGTGGTAAAAGCCTGCTAGCTCAGAGAAGCAGAGAAAGCAGCCAGCTGACCTTCGTCTTTAGCCAACGTCTTCCAAGGAATGCTTCTCTGTCAAACCATCTCACAAAACCTCCTTTAAACTGAATGTCCCTCCCTTCTACTTCCTGTGTGTCTCTCCATCCATCCTCCTGACTTCTGCTTACTCTCTATGTTTTTTTAATACTCCTATGCTCACTTCCTGCCAACTGGTTGCTTGCTCCGCCTCTTGACCCATGGTTGACTTTATTTAATCCTGTTTACAATATTCAAGCAGAAAGCTCTTGGATTAAAGGTGTGTGCTAAGGCTGAGGCACACCAAAACTAGAAACAGGTTTTTCTAGTAAATAACACAATCGTAGGGTTAACAGAATGATCAAATATTCGGCAAACCTTTATCGTCTATATGACTTTAGGGAAGAAGAGGCCTTGTGCCTCTGGCAAGTTTCAGGGACTTTCTGAGTCTTCAGTTGTTCACTTCCTGAATCTTAACAAGCCTCCATTTAGAATTTCCTGGGTCGTCACCAGTCTTCCCTCAGAACTTCTGAGTCTGTAGAATTTATTGCAACTGAACAAACTTCCCCACAGAATGGAAATGTTTAACTTGTAGGAAATTGCTACACAACGGTCACACTGTGATTGCTACTCCCCCATCTCACACTGTGTTGAATGTACACTTCACATAACACACCATATGCCTGGCCCAACACTACACACACAGACAACACAAACACACATCTCCGGTGGGAGGAAGAAGGTGGAAGACACAGGCTTGCCAGTCAGGAGGAAGGTGGCTCTTCTGGGCTGCACACACTTGGGCTGACTTTCATAGCACAGAGGCATGCCAAGCAGGTACCCACCACTCACTCAACACCCTGCATGCACTTCCATTTTTAAGCCTTCATCCTTCCAACGTGATGTTCTATGTTAATTTTAGTTGAAAGACTATCAGTGTTAAACTATCTTCCATTTGCTAATCAGTAAATTTAATTGGCTAAGAATTATTGTTGTTGTTGTTATTATTATTATTACTATTATTATTCACATGAGAACCAGAGTCAGATTACCAGAATGCTTGTGAAAAGCCTGGTCCTTTCCTTCAATCCCAGTGCTGAGAAGATGGAGACAGGAGAAACCCCAGAGCTCACTGGCTAGCCAGCCAAGCTAAACTGGTGAGTTCCAGGTTGAATGAGAAAACTTGTCTCCAAAAATAAGATGAACGATGGTTGAGGAAGACACATGAGATCAGATACAGACACTCACCCACCTCCATGAATAAATACACACACACAGATCCTTTATTATTCTAAGAAAAATTCTAGGGATTAAGGCTTCACGAATTGTAGGCAAGCATTTACAGTGAATGCATGGGCCAGGCCTTTTGTCTTTCTCACAAGCCTTCCATTTCCTTATTAATTTTTGATGCCATTGTAAGTGATATGCCCTCAATCATTTTTTATTTATGTGCATGTGTGCACCTGCACAACCCTGTATGTACCATGTGTGTGCAGTACCTGCCAGGCTCTGAAGAGGACGTCAGATCTTCTGGAACAAGCATTACAGGCAATTGTGGGTGAGCTACACATTGCTGGGAGCCAAACCTGAGTTTTCTGCAAGAGCAGTAAGTGTTCTTAGCTGCTAAGCCGTCACTCCACTCCAGTCAACCTTATATCTACCTGTGTTTTGTCTTTCTCTTTGATTCCTCAGAGTGAAATCTCTTCCAGATCAAAAATTGCAACTACAATTGCATCTGCCTGGTTCATATAACTCATGCATGGTAGAAACCCTAATACTGTTGACTTACTGAATTCTTTTCCAAGTCTGTACAACCTGTCTTTCTATGAACACTGCGATCCATATTACTAAAGTCCTGTGTCAGTAGCTCTGATGCCTGTCTTTATTAGTGCATCAAATATATATGTCTCCAGGACTTCTGTTGGAATACAGATAATTTGGTACAAGAATTACAACAGGGCCTAGGGTGATAGCTCAGTCTGTAAAGTGTGTTTTACAAGCATCAGGGCCTGAGTTTGATCTCTCAGAACCAATTAAAAACACAACAAGAGCTGGGCATGGTGATCTATACTTTTAATCTCAGCACTGGGGATTCCAAGGTGCCAGACCCCAATGCTTAATGGCCAGCCACTTTAGCGTAAGTGAGAAACCCTGTCTTAAAAATAGCAAGGTGGATGGTACTTGAAAAAGAACAGCTGAGGTTGTTCTCTAGTCTCCAAATCAGAATCCGCGTGCATGTGCGGCACACGTGTGAACACACAGACACACACAAGAGTATAAACAGGGACCTGTGTTTATCTTTCTGAATGGCGGATCAGCTGTGTCCGGCTACTTATGGTGTAATCCTTCTCTCACTAATACAGTCTGACACTCACACAGTGAGACACTAATCTCCCCCCAAAATAGTGAGGACACTGAGCTGTGCCCCACACGACAGCTTTCCACTGCTGCAAGAGTCCATAGACTTCTGGTCAGGGTGTGGCTGGGCATTTCTTCCAGTTTGGGCCATCTAGATGGTGTCTGCAGGATGGTTCCATGTGTCTATGGCCAATAGACAGGCAGGCAGGTGGGCATCTCGGTCCTTCTGCATCTTGTTTTTAGGCAGGCTTGATTGGGCTAATTCTTATGGTGACTTTAGAATTCCAAGCAGATGGAGCCCTGCTCTTGACTCTTCTGTGCCACTTTGGCTCGAATTCTATAGGTGACCTGACCAGTGTGTGTTGGAAGTGGAGCTCGGGCGGACAGGTGATTTACCTGCCCCCTTTTCTCAGCTTGATTTTGGGCTGATCACTTTTTATTATGGATGGAGAACAGGGGAGAGAAAGGAAAGCAAGCTAAAAAGAGAAAGACTTAGTGTGTGTGTGTGTGTGTGTACAGGCACATATTGTATATGTGCATACACATATATATGTGTGCATATGTGTGTGTGTATATTTGTGTGACTGTGTTTTGCGTGTGTGATGCTGGACATGGATGTCAGATGTCTTCCTTGGTTGCTGTCCACTTTATCTACTGAGGCAGGGTCTTCCAGTTTAGTCCAGAGCTCACCAATTAGGGTGATCTAGCTAGCCACCTTACACAGGGTTCCTTTGTCTTTCCCTCCCTAGTGCTGGGATCACAGCTGGCTGCCATGTCTACCCAACTTTTATGTGGGTTATGAGGACCTGAACGCTCACCCTCACCCTTGTACAAATGTTTTATCCACTGAGCCAGATGTCGAGACCTGATCTTTTAAAATGACTTTTTGAGACAGGGTCTTATGTATCCCAGGCTAATGCCAGCCTTGCTGAACATTCAAGGGTGACTTTGACCCTCTGTTCCTTCTGCCTCCACTTACCAAATACTGGGGTTACAGGCATGTGCTTATGTGATCTGTTTATACAGGGCTGAGATCAAAACTGGCTGGGCAAGCACTCTCCCTACAGGGCTGTGTCCTCAGCCCAACATGCAAACTCTCCGGTGCCTCTGTCTCACTCTGGAGCTTCAACATATAAATTTAGGAACACATAGATACTGTCTCCCTGTAGTCCTGGTGTAGTCTGCAGCAGTTATAAATACCTCAGATAGTGCCTGGCTCCCAGTGTCCCTCAGGAGATGATAACCGCCTTTGGTGTTAACAGTGGCTATGTTCCTTTGGCTCTGGGGACCTTTAGGCCTGTGTTAGCCTTCTAGGAAGAACTTGTTGCTGCCAGGATTCCTGTGAATGCTGAGCTGTCCCTCCCTGGCCTTTAAAGAAGCTGAGCCTGCACAGTTGTCTGTGGCCATGAAGATACCTGGCAACTGCTCTATGCTTTGGCATCCAGAACTCCCAGCAGGCTCCATGGCAGAGGTGACACTAGCTTTTGTGCCCTAGGGTGCTTTCCTTTTCCAAGTGACCTGTCTGCCAATCAGAGTCCATTCTACAGGGAAGCCAATGTTTTCTTCAGCGTGGTTGTTCTTTTTTTTTTTTTTTGTGTGTGTGTGTGTGTGTAGGAGGTAGTGAGATAAATGAATGGAAAGACTAGGATTGCTATCAATGGTGAAATTAGATCATTTCAATTGGATTCCTTGTTTTTGAAGAGGGTACCAGCAGTAAGTGCCTGGCATATCATTTTCTTGAAGCAACTACCAAAGTGCCAGAGAAGATCCTCTCCATTCCCCTTGTTGGGTTTCGGGTGGAAGCCGAGAAAACTGACATTAGACACGGAAGCTTAAAATGAAAGCTTTATTTTCTAAGCACTCAGCCAGGCGACAGAGCTGTGGAGAGTGAACATTTTTTTAAAAGTATATGAATATACTGTAGCTGTCTTCAGACACACCAGAAGAGGGCTTTGGATCCCATTATAGATGGTTGTGAGCCACCATGTGGGTACTGGGAATTGAACTCAGGACCTCTGGAAGAGTAGCCTGTGTTCTTAACCACCAAGCCATCTCGTCAGCCCCTGAACAACAAGTTTTAAAGAATGGGAACACAAAGTGGGGGCACCTGGTTTCAAGGTCCTTAATTCATTCTCCTAGACAGTGGGTCTAGGAGACAGTGGGAGCTCACAGTGACAAAGGGACAAAGGAGTGGGTTAGCTGCATGTAGTTATTTAGGGCATAAGAGGCAATTGGTTACATATTTTTATAACTTCATGCACCTTGGTTTAGATAAGAGCAACTTCTATATTCTTTATGGATTAACAGATAATTAAGAAATGATTTGAAGAAGTGAGATAGGAGTTCATTCCTAGGCCTGGGAACAGGAACTTGTTTGACCTGCTAGCAAGATGGAATTGTCCTTTCGATGGCTAGACTCAGACAACTGTCGCCTTACAATCTGTCCCTGACATGTCTAGACTCAGACAACTGTTTATGTAACAGAAGTGGTTCAGCTATAGAAAAGTCCCCGGCTGCCCTAGGGCCTGGAACCTTGAATTTAGTTTCTCTGTATGATTAAATGGAGTCTGAAAATGAAATAGTGGTACTTAGAATATGTTTCTTTTGCTTGTTCCAAACACTGTAGATTCTTCTGGTAAATTTCTATGTGCTGTTTGAGCTCACTGAGAACCTGGCTCTTAAAGCAGGATTGGCTCCTGACCCTATTTCAGACCTAAGCATGTTTGTCTCAAAGTAACCTCTAAGGTCCCTTGTTTAGGGATGGCCTTCCTCCCTTCCTCCCAACTCCATGACAGGAGGAAAGAAGGCAAAAGAGCCCAACAGTGAAAACACTGTACCCTTGAGAACAGCTGAAAAATGACTCATTACTATTGTTTATCCTGTGATAGAGAAGTGCCCGACATGGGAAGGGGAAGCCAGAAGCTCAGCTCTGGGAAGCTCAGACATGGAAGCTGACTGCCTCAACCTCCCACTTGAGTCCTGCTGGATGTCATGAGCACCTGTTTGATAATACTATCTCTATTTGTTGTCATTTATCCTTTTCCCTAGAAGTCTCACCTGAGGGGGCTCTCTTTTTTGCCTGGGACTCTATTGGGAACTCCAGGTGGCAGCTAAAGTAGCTTCCTTAATCTGTTTCTGCTGGATGTTTTAAGTGCCTGATTTGGCCCTCCCTCCCTCCCCTCCTCCCTCCCTTCCTTCCTTCCTTCCTTCCTTCCTTCCTTCCTTCCTTCCTTTAGTTCGTCTTTCCTATCACTTGCTTATTCTTTTACATTGGCTTCATATATACATAAACTCACCCACTCAAAATTGAAAGCATAGCTATCACAGATCATTCTGTGAACCGTATAGAACATCCCCTTATCCGCTCACTCTATCTTTTAGATCTGAGCAGGAACAAGGAGATTTGAAATCGCATGAGAATCTACCCTGAGATGGATTCCCTTTCTGGGCCCTGCTCAGCATCACTGAGCGGGGTAACTCAATGGAGACATCAGCACAGGCACTCCCACTTGGAAGGATCAGATGATGGGTGGTACTGATGTGGTGCTGGCTCAGGGTGGAGGCTAGACTTCCTGGAGTTGGGGTTTGCTGGTGATGTTACTATCACTGGTCATTCAGCAACTTCCTGTGAGTTGAAACATTCTATTCTGAAGGGAAGTTTGTGAAGACTCAGGAAGTTCTATAGGGAGGTTTGTTGAGACTCAGGAAATAAACAATGCAGAAGCCCCAGGAAATCCCTAAAACCGACTAGATACAAAAGATTCCTCTAACCCTAAGGTATATAAGTAGTAAGGACTGCAGTGGAGACTTGGAGCAACAGAACCACCTGGAAGAGACTTTCTGGTCTGTCGGTTGCCTGGAGGCTGTGCAGAGAGGCCCAGTTCTGCAGCTTTCACTAGTCATCACTCAGTCCTGTTGACCTAAGCTTGATCCCCAGAACCCAAATGGTAGAGGGAGAGAATGGCCTTCTGCAAGTGTTCTTCCAGTGACTCAGCCTCCCTTAAGTCATCTGTGCTCCTGCAGGTAACTACAAATAACTCATTGGCTCGCCACCAGGTTTAACTTTAGCAGCATTGATACCTTAGTCTATGATCCGCTTCCCTTCTACAGTGAGTAGACATTTGTGTCTCATCTTATGAAAAGTATAACAGGATATTACTGTGGATCAATTTGTGACCCACATGCTCCCATTCTTGGAGCATGTTATCTCCAATGTGGATCTGGTAGGGCTATAACTGCACTGTAAAATGTTTTACTACAAAATATAAAAATCACTTAATATTCTCTGGCATCTCTGATAAAATAAGTAACTAGAAACATCAGAAAGGTTGTAAATGAACATAGTTCAAACTATGGCTCATTTGGGGGGGGCAGAGCACAACTCCCGAGAGTGTGAGGGAATTGTCCCCACCCCCATTCCATCATATACTCTGTATTTAGGCCTGTACTCAGACTAAGGGTCCTGAGATGGAGTCTTTTAGGAGGTCATCCAGGTTAAATGAGGTTAGGACTGTGAGGTCTTCATCCTCTAGGACTGGGGTGTTTATAAAAAGAGAAATGGGTTTCCTGGGATTGCTTAGTCGGCAAAGACAAGGCTGGCAATCCTGATGTCATAGTTTGATCCACAGAACCCACACGGTGGAGGGAGAAATCTACTCTCTACAAGTTGTTCTCTGACCTCTGACCTCCACACGAACACCATGATGTGTGCATCCCCCTGCCCCCAGATAAATAACAAGCAAGCCTGATGGTGTCTTGCTCTTTAACTCCTAATTTCTAGAATGTTCCTAAATAAATTTCAGTTGCTGAAGCTCTTGAGGAGTTTCTGTCGTGATGCTGTGGCAGTGTGAGCAAGGTGATACAATCCTCTAACATCCAGGGAGCAACACAACCCAAATTTGGGGCAAAGAGAGCACCATCAACCCTCTCCTGATGCCCAATCATCTGAACACCGACTGGCTCTGTTTCAGAGGCTCCAGGAATCAGAGACTCTACCTCTGGCTGTCCTGCACCACAGGAAAGGGCATCTATGAGCTGGCCCGACAGAAAATGTCTCTGTTGGTTTTCTCCCATTTCATTTGGTTTTCGGTTTGAGAAAGGTCTCATGTAGCCCAGGCTGGCCTTGAACTCAATAAATAACCGAGCTTGCACCTCAGTTTCTCTTCCTTTACCTCCTGTGTCCTGGGGTTACAAGTATGCACTGCTATGCTCTTTTATGTGGTGATGAAACTCTCACCCAGAGCAAGCTCAGGACCAATGGAGCTACATCCCTGTTTCATTTCTTAAGGGGTTCAGAGGTGGGTCCCGCTGAAGGAAGTTGTCTTAGAGTTTTACTGCTGTGAGCAGACACCGTGACCAAAGCAACTCTTATAAAGACAACATTTAATTGGGACTGGCTTACAGGTTCATTCAGCCCATTATCATCAAGGCAGGAAGCATGGCATGGTGCAGGAGGAGATGAGACTTCTACATCTTGTTCTGAAGGCAAACAGGAGAAGACTGACTTCCAGACAGCTAGGATAAGGGTCTTAAAGCTCACGCCCATACTGACACACCTACTCCAACAAGGCCACACCCACTCCAACAAGGCCACACCCACTCCAACAAGGCCACACCTACTCCAACAAGGCCACACCCACTCCAACAAGGTCACACCTACTCCAACAAGGCTACACCTCTAATAGTTACACTCCTTGAGCCAAGCATATACAAACCATCACAGAAGTGAACCCATTCCCAGTGAAAACTCCAATACTATTCACTCATATTAAGTGAACTCATTATATCCCATTCCCAGATGATGAGGCAAAAGTCACCACATATAGGGTTTTAAGCATCAAACTGTTAAAAACCAGAAATTAAAAGTACATGCTTGCTGATAACCATTTCCTCAAGTTATCTGAGACAAACACACTTAGAGCCCACACCCAGCAGAGGTTCTGAGAGCCACACTGCCTTGGAAAATGGCTGATCCTGTACAATTGTCCTAGATACCCTTCCCCTCAGTAGTTACATGCTCTGGAATCCAGATGGATGTGGTGGTTTATGCAGACTTCTCTCCAGAAGCCACGTCTGATCTCCCCGTGAAGTACCATGTTTCTCAGTTGTCATGTATGTCTAGCATTCCATGAGTATGTGATAAGGCAACCCAGAGTGTGGAGAGCCGCGGTAAGCAGTGACAGCATTTGCCATTGGAACATGGCACTGGCACTGGCACTCGTGAGTAAACAAGTAAAATTGCGCATGTGCAAGTGGTGAAGGCCGCCAAGTCAACACCCAACCCGGGGCGTCATTCGGGGTTTTGAGCAAGCAGCCAATCAAATATGTCCATGCCACTCTAGGGTGTATATAAATCAGCGCCATCTTGGCACTCTCTCTCTTCCTCATCACATGGTAATAAACAGTTGCTGCAGAAGGATCCTGGTGCCCACGTGCGTTCTTGCCGGCGAGACGATTGCGAGGGTCACACCAGAGTCTTAACCAGGTGCCTGGGAAAACTGGGCATGGACTGTATCATATTAAACAAGGTCACACAAACTCAGAAAGAAAGAAAAACCATGTTCTCTCTTATATGTGAATTTTAGCCATAATGTATGCATATTTGTAAACAAATGTACATGTGGGTAAAGTATAGCACGAAGAAAAGAGGGCGAGAAAGGCTAAATTTAAGGGGATGTGGGAAGACTGGGTGAGGGGACTCACCAGTTACAAAAGAGGATACAAGGCTTTTTGTTCTTGAGTTCTGTCATAGATTTTTCAGGTTTCATGATGGGTAAGTGAATAAAAATATATTCCACGGTGAAAGCATAAAAAAAAAAAATCCATTGTGAAGTGCCTGCCTCTGTTTCAGAATGGCTACTCTAAACTGTAAAAGCTTGTTGCCATGTAGTTTTTAGTCTGGTAAATTTTGGCGTGTGATCATTTTTTATTTGCAAGTTTTTAAAATAATAATTTTTTAAAAAAGTTGTGTGTATGTAGATCTTGGTCTGTGAGAATGTACACCACACGTGTTTAAGTGTCCCTAGAGGCCAGAAGAAGATGTTGGTTTCCTGGAGCTAACGTTATGGTCCATTGTGAATCACCAGATGTAGATGCTGGGATCTGAACTCCAGTCCTCTTGAAGAGTAGCAGGCATTCTTAATAATGAGCCCTCTGTCTAGCCCCAGGGATGGTCACTTTTAATCTTCTTTGTCTTAGTCAGGGTTTCTCTTGCTGCAACGAAGCACCATGACCAAGAAGCAAGTTGGGGAGAAAGGGTTTGTTTAGCTTACACTTTCATATTGCCATTCACTACTGAAGGAGATCGGGACAGGAACTCAAGCAGGGCAGGAACCTGGAGGCAGGAGCTGATGCAGAGGCCATGGAGGGATGTTACTTACTGTCTTGCTCCTCATGACTTGCTCAGCTTGCTTTCTTATAGAACCCAGGACCACCAGCCCAGGGATGGCCCCACCCACAATGGGCTAAGCCCCTCCCTATTAATTTCTAATTGAGAAAATGTCTCTTAGCTGGATCTTATGGAGGTATTTCCTCAATGGAGGCTCTTTGCTCTTTGAAGACTCTAACTTGTGTCAAGTTGACATATAAAATCAACCAGTACATTTCTTCTGACTGTTTCTTTTGTGAGTGATTCCCATGCTTCTAGTCAGTGGGCTTATATTAGTATTGTTTGATCAATATTAAACATTGTGAGCTAGATCTCCATAGTGACAGATTTTTTTAAATCTCATGCTTTCATACTTTCAATCATACATTCAAACACAGTTAAATCAACACTCGATACAAGATTAGGGAAGTAATATGAACATTGTTTCTTTAGGCCCTATAGAGTAAATGTGTATACAATACAGACATTTCTGCTTTGCAGAACTGTTTTTTTACTGGAGTTTCTGCTCCCCTTGTTGTTTTTCACTTGTATAATTTTCTAGCTACATTTTGTTATATTGTCTCAAAATGTTTGATTTCAATTATTTGCTTTTTTAAGTTTCTCTCTTTCCCCATAACTTCACTTCTGGAAACGTCTATAAACTCATCATATCTGGACTGTTTGATTTCTATGCCTGTGGCATCCTTTTGTTGCTCTGGCTTCCCCTCAACTCTCCCAGGTTAAAGTCAATATTTCTTTGCTCTCATATTTTCTCAATTTTGCCCAAGATAAAGCTCCAGATCCCAAGAGGCAACGTTTAAATCTAACGTGGTTCTTTGCACATTCCCACCCTAAAGCTCACCTGACTGGGAGCCAGGACCTGCTGTGTCAGAACAGTCATTCTGTGTTTATTACAAGTTTGCCTGGAGGTCTTCTGGGCACCATACCATACAAATAGTATTTGCCTTTATTATGATGCTTAGTGACTGAGGAGATGCTCAGTCAATAAGCTGTGTGCCACCCACCACCCAGGACCTAAGTTTGATCCCCAGAACCCACTTAAAAAGCTGGGCAAGGATGCACACATTGGGGGATGTAAAGACAGATAGACCCCCCTGACCTTGCTGGCCAGTCAGTCTGGTCTATTTAGTGAATTCCAGGCCAGTTAAAATCACTGTCTCAAAAAGAAAACAGTAGACAGGGCAGGAGGCATGATACCTGAAGATGTTCTTGGACTCCACACAAGCACACGTGTACACACACACACACACACACACACACATGCACATACACACACACTGAGGTACACAGGAGTCAACCCCACTTACACTGTCATTTTCCCAGTGCCTTTTTTTTTTCTATTAATATTTTTGTTAGAAGCCCACAAACCACCTTGTGACTATACTCCTTTCTAAACTGGAAAGACTCCTGGGGGTCAGTGTCCATCAAAGTAGGGATTGCTAAGGGAGGCACCCAAATAACTTGTCTGGGAAGGGGTGGGGGACTTCTAGAGGAAACACAGCTGTGTATGACCAGGGACCCAGTTGTGTGTGTGTGTGTGTGTGTGTGTGTGTGTGTGTAAGAGAGACAGAGAAACAGAGAGAAATCACAGACACACACACACACACACACACACACACACACACACAGGGAGACAACAAAGAGACAGAGACAGAGAAAGACAGGGACAGGGAGACACAGAGATCAGAGTCTGTCTCTCTCTCTCTCTCTCTCTCTCTCTCTCACACACACACATAAATACAGAAAGAGAGAGAGAGACAAAGAGAGAGAGAGAAAGAGAGAGAGAGATATTTATTCTTTATTCATTGTTAGTATGCAGTCCAGACTGGCTGACTGACTGGCCTGGAACTTGCTGTGTAGACCAGGCTAGCTTCAAACTCAGAGATCCTCTTGCCTCTGCTTTCCAAGTGCTGAGATTAAAAGTGTGAGCCATCAGAGCCAGTAACCAGGGCCACATCTGTAATTGGATCCCGGGTGCTTGAGAGAAGTGGAAGGTAGGTACAGGCCTCCTCAGCCTTACTTATAGCCAACCCCTCTTCCCAAGACTGTTTTCTAAACTTCTCCTGTTTACCTCTGGTCCCTTACTGCACCACAGTGACCCCAGAGCAGATGGTAGGGGAGGGGGTGCAAAGCTCCTGAGCAACCAAATTCCCCTCTGAACCCCTTTCCCTTCCTGCCCATGCTCTTCCGGTCTGAGATGTCACAGACTATGGCATCTAAAGCCACCATAAGAGACTGGTTCTCTAAGGTGACAACTCCTATCCACGCCTGGTGGCCATCCTCCGCCCACCTAGGAAAGACCAGAGAGCATATGGAGAGAGTGAGAAAGGGAGCTCCTCCCACTGAGAGCTCCTCCCACTGAGAGCTCCAAAAACCTTGGGAATAAAAATAATTTCTCCAGGAAGCAAACTGGTTCCTCAGAGGAAGCCACTGACAATGGGCTGTTGATCAGTGACAACCTTGACTTAGGAAAGATAAGTCTGGAGCTGAGGACACCTGGCTACAGGAGGTAACAAGGCCAGAATGGAGCTGGTTTCTGAAATTCTTCAAGGCCTTACCAAATATAGAGAAACTAACATAGTAGCCAATCAAAATTGTACTAACATTACTGCTCTGCCCCTAACAATCATATTAGAGGTTATTTAATCCTTCTGGAAAATTCCCCCAATCTTGCATAAAAGGGACTGTGTCATCTCCATTTTGATGAGTGGTTGACTCCCAAATGCTGGTAATCTCTGCAGAATAAACGCTCTTTGCCTTTGCATTCTGTTTGAGTCTGGGCTCTTCCTTCAGCGATTCTTGGGCCCTAACACCACCGGCCTTCCTGGCTGCTCCATATGCATACCATGTCACATGAATACCATTAGACACATGTGCGGGTGCGCATGCGCATACACACACACACACACACACACACACACACACACACACACACACAAACGCATGCACATGCACAAGTAAATAAGGTATTATCTCACTGTAGCAGAATTCTAGCTTCAAGGGTCAGGAGCTGGATTAGGAGTTCTAAGAGTGAAAGTTTTTCACTTGTCATAGTGTCTAAGTCAGAGCACATCCCTAGAAATTCAAACTCAAGGTGTCTGGTCTTCACTTGAGGAAGGAATTCCTTACCCTGCTGCAGGTGTCTCTAGCCTGAGGAAATAGACAGTGTGTCACCACAAGGAGGCTGGGGGCTAGTCAGTGAGTAAAGTGAACAAACAGATTAAGAGGGTTGTTTTTAAATGCAGTGTAACTGACAAAGTCCGCAAAAGACTGACTGAGGCAGGACTGGCAGCTCTGAGCTCCCCTAGCTCAGCTGAGGACACTGGGAGACCAGCCCTGTCACTTACAGCCAGGCCTCCTGAGCCAATGCCAATTCATCTCAACACCTGCTCACTCCCTGACTTTGGACAAAGTTTGGCTCCCTGAAAGCCACTGTGTCAGGCTTCTGAGAGCATTCTGAACATCGAGCAGGGAGAACTGGAGTGCAGGCTAGCACAACCCTGTGCAACCTCTTTCCAATCAGCCCAGTGATTTCACAGGAAGGGAATATATTCACAGTGCATATGGCTCAGGTGCTTAAAGCATTCTGGGACTAAAGCCCTGAAATTCTAGATCAAAGTGGTCTGTCTGTCCAGGCATCTTTCCAGGGCCAACAGAAGACTGTGCAGCTGTGTCCTCAGTGCCTGTATCTGCTGCTTTGGTAGTTTAGTTCCAGGCTGGAGGAATGACAGGGCCTGGGGAAGCATTTCATAGCCGGGTTCTAGTGCCAGAGGGGAAAAAATCTCTTATGCTTTTGTTTTTGTGATTCTATGAAAAGGACAAACAGTTGTGTGGGCACAGGCTCCAAGTAAATGCCTCCTGGAGCAGCAGGGACATAGATGTCCCCATTTCTTCCTCTCCTGTCCTTCAGCTAGACAAGGAGAATGTGCCAGGATATTCTTACCTCCTTGACAGATGCAAGACAAAGAACCAGGCCTTGTGTTGGGTTTTACATGAGTCTCTAGACACCTTGAGGGAGCAGGGTCTTGGGGTTGATACTCTTGGGAGCCAAAAGGTTTTCCCTTGCCAGTAGAAAGAGAATTTTGAACCTCATCCTCCTCCCTCTCTCCTTCCCTCCCTCTCCTCTCTTCCCCTCCTTTCTCCTCTCCTCTATTCTCTCCCCTCCCTTTTCCTTTCCTCCTCTCCCCTTCCCTTCCCTCCCCTCTTCTGCTTTTATTCCTGCTTCCTGTTTTGCCCTCTCCCTTTTTCTTTGACAACCTCTTGTGCTCCAGGATGGCCTCAAATTCAACTTGCTATATAGCTGAGGATGACCTTGAACTTGCGATCCTTCTGCCTTCAGTTCCTGAGTGCTGTCGTTACAGGTATGTGCTACCACACCTGTTTATAAGGTGCTAGGGATGGAACTCAGGGTTTTGTGCAAGCTAGCCAAGCACTTTACCAATTGAATCACACCCTTCAGTCTCCTCTTGCTTTCTTATTTAAAACAACACCCTCAGACTGTCAAACAAATAACCAGTCTTCTGTCTCTTGGGTTGGTGGAATTAAGGATAGGGCTCCAGCATCCCTTGAGTTTGTTCCCTAGGAGGAGACTGCATTCACATGTCAGGAAGTTTTGAGGGTTTTTAGAGAACACTCTACCAGCAGGGGGCCCATCGCTCCAAGTGAAGAAAGGAATCCCCCAGGAGGAAAGAAAATGTAAAATGCTGGAAATAAAATCAAGCCGAGAAGTCCCATAGCTGCCTCTTCTCCTCACACATATGACATGTGTTGAGGAGTCCTTTCAGCTGACAGGTATCCCCAGATTCTTCTAATGGCTACGTAGTACCCCACCCTGAGAGCCTCAGTTTACTCTCAGATGGTTAAGCATCAGTTCCCATGTTTTTGAACATCAGATGCAAATTTCTTGTAACATCCTTGTTGATAAACATTTAACCTTTATCTTGTAATTTCCTTTGTGTCTATTCCCATAAGTGGAATTAGTAGGCCAGAAGATTTTTAAAATATTTATTTTCTCCATGAATTTATTTACTTATTCACTTTCTATCCCGATTACAGCCCCCTCCCTCCTCTCTTTCTGGTCCCACCCCTATAAACCCCTTTTCCCATTACTCTCTCCCCTTCTCAGAGAAGGGAAGGCCCCCATGGGTACCATCTCACCCTGGCACACCAAGTCAAAGGAAGACTAAGCACATCCTCTCCCACTGGAGATGAACCGGGCAGTCCAGCTAGGGGAAGGGGATCCAACCGCAGGCAACAGAGTCAGAGACAGCTCCACCTCCGATTGTTAGGGGATCCACATGAAGACCAAGCTGCACGCCTGCTATGAATGTGTAGGGTCTGTCCCCTGCATGCTCTTTGGTTGGTGGTTCAGTCTCTGTGAGCTTCCATGGTCCCAGGTCAATAGATTATGTAGGTCTTCTTGTGGTGTCCTTGACTCTTCTGGTTTCCTCAGTCCTTCCCTCAACTCTTCCACAAGACTCCCTAAGCCCTGTCAGATGTTTGGCTGTGGGTCTCTGCATCTGTTTCCATCAGCTATTGGATGAAGTCCCTCAGGAGACAATTACACTAGCTTCCTGTCTGTAGGCATAGCAGAATGTCATTAATAATGTCAAATAAATGTCCCTCAGATGAAGAATGGGTAAAAAATGTGGTACATTTATACGATAGAATACTATTCGGCTACTAATAAAGACGTCATGAAATTTGCAGGCAAATGAATGGAACTAGAGAATATCATCCTGAGTGAGGGAGCCCAGACCCAGAAAGACGCGCGTGGTATTTATAAGTGGACGTTAGCCATAAAGTACAGGACAGCCATGCTAACACCCATGCTACAATCCACAGACCCAAAGAAACTAAGTAACAAAGAGGGCCCAAGGGAGGATGCTTGACTCTCACTCAGAAGGGGAAATAAAATAGACATCAGAGGTGGATGGAGGGAGGGAATTGGGTGAGAGAGGAGGTGGGGAGGGGAACAGGGAAATTAATTTTCTTTTTATGTTTAAGGATTAATATTTTGTGTGTATGGCATATGTCCGTGAGTTCATGCTTGTGTCAAGATCAGAGGTTTATGCTGGGTGTTTACCTTCATCACTTCTCCATTTTACTTGCTTGCTTGTTTGTTTATTTTGAGACAGGATCTCTCTACATAGTCCTGTCTATCATGGAACTCACAGAGATCCATCCACCTCTGCCTCCCAAGTGCTTGTACTAAAGATGTATGTCACCATGCTTAGCATTTATTTATTTAGTGTGCATGTTTGTGTGTGTGTGAGTGTCTGAGTGTGTGCACACACGTGTATGTGTGTGCATGTGTGCATGCATGTTTGCATGTGTCTACGCAAGCCGCAACACTCATGCAGAAGACATAAGACAACTCCAAGGAGTTAGTTCTCTCCTCCTGCGTGGTTTCCTGTGATATAACTCAGGTGGACCCGCCCTGTAGCAAGCACCAACAGCTGCTGAGCCATCACAGAAGGCCACTTCTCTAACTCATTCTTTTCAGGCAGGGTCTCTCGTTGGACCTAGAGTTCAGCATTTTGGCCAGACTGGCTTGCCATCTCCAGAGATCTTCATGTCTCCTCCCCATGGGGAGGTGTTTGCCATCCCAGCCAGATTGTCTGTGGTTACTGGGGATCTGAACTCAAGTGCTCAAGCTGGCTTTGCCCACGGAGCCATCTCCTCAGCCCCAGAAGATTTTAAAAATATTTATTTTTATTACTTATCTATGCGTGTGAGTCTTGTGAGTATGTGTGTAAATGGCAGAGTCAAGAAGAGAGAGTTGGAGCCTTCTCACAAACTGGAGTTACAGGAAGTGGAGAGTCACGTGATCCGGGTGCCCGGAACTGAGCTCAGGTTCTCTGAAAGAGCAGCGGGTACTCCTAAGGACTGAGCTATTTCTCTATTCTCAATGCGTAAAGATTTTAAGACTCAATCTTTCCTTCCTCCTCCCCTTCCTTCTTTTCTCCTTCCTCATCCTCGACACCCATGGCTTTCTGTGGTGCTAGGGACCAAGCTCAGGGCCGGACGACCCGTTCGTGTGGGACAAGTGCTGTACTGTGGAGACACACCCTGGCTCCCAGATGTTTTTTAAACTTAAATTCTAATTGTCAGGCACGTTGCTCTCATCTGTAATTTCACTGACAGCAGACTGTGTGTGCAGGGGTGACCATCCCAGGGTGTTCTTTCTCTCACAACGTCTTGACACGTGTAGTGCTTTCCATCGTAGAGGGGAAAGGCCATCCTAAGTTCAGCACTACAACCTTTGCCTAACCAGCCCAAGGCCCCGAGTTCCATCTCAGAAACTGGAGGACAAAAGCCACCTCACTGAGGCTCACGTCTCTAACTCTGTCCTAATCTAATGCCTGTGGCCAAACATTTACACTTGTATGCATGTTCCCGTTTCGAAGTTCTAAGTCTTTTGCTCAGCTAAATTCTTCTCATTTAACTTGTGAGCCTTTGAAATGCAGCCGTCCTGGCTTCCTGGAAGGGACTGGTCCTTCGATTCTGCCTGGACACCGAATGTAGTGGATACTCAAGGCCCTAGTCGGAAATTACAGGGTCAGTATATTCTCCTACCATGCCAGGGAAATAATTGCTCACTTGTTCCATTTGCTCAGTTGTCATAGTATCGGCTTTATATTTAAATTTTCAATATATTCAGTGTTTACTTTGATGTACATCATAAAAGGCTCCAACGTGATTTGTTTTCCCAAGAAGATCGATGTTTTCCCAGCTACACTTGCTGGTTAGTTTAGTTCCTGTGGTTTATGTGTTACATTCAGGGCTGGAAAGATGGCTAAGGTATCAGACACCCTCTTCTAGCCTCTGTGACAACCCTCCATATGTGTGTCCTTCCCCCAGGCCTGAGTAGGCCTGTCATTTACCACAATAGACCAAACAACAGTAGGACTTAGAAGGAGGCATTACCTTGCCAGTCTTGGTACCCTGCGATCTGCTGCTACCGAGCTAAGAATGGACTGCCTGCTGAGCTAGCCTTGACACCTTCTGGGCTACTATCTCCTTGCCTAGCCCATGGGCTGAACTGAGAAGATACTCTGGGGGGCAGGGCTTCCCCTTTATATGTGAAAGCAAATTATTAAACTTCGGGCCTTGATCGGAATATGTTGTCTTGGCCCCACGTTTCTCTCGCCCTCCTTCCCGTTAATTCCCAGGATTTGTCTCAGGAGAACCTGGTACCCGTGGCCGCAGGCAGCTACACATATGTAGCATGCACCCATGCACACATAAATAGAAGTAAATAGGATTAAATGAAAACCTGTTACATTTTTATCTATAGACTGCTGTAGTGGCAGGATCAGAAGACACCATGGAGACTGTCCCCCCTGGGTCTGTGAACATGATGCATTTTTTCTTGTGTGACTGTTACATAGCACAGTTGAGTCCAGGTCAGGAAGACTACTTGGCGGACTACCCTTGTCACATGGAACTGTCTCTGGCTATACTGGCCCTGAGAGAAAGCAAGATGATATTGAAGGGGACAGATCCGGACATGGGCCCCATGTCCACTTAGTGCTGCATCCTAGACTGGTCACAGGCCCTTTGTTTTTTTTTTTTGTTTTTTTTTTTTAAGGATTATTTCAAGTGTATGAGTATTTTGCATGTGTACCTGTCTGTGTGCCACAATACACTCAGTGCCTGCGGACCCAGGTGAGGGTGTCTGTCTCCTGCAGCTGGAGTTACAAGACTGATGAGTTTGTGAGTGTGAGGCCATGTTATGTTCAGTAGACAGCATTGCAAGGCATCTTCCTCATCCTCTTCTGCCTCCTCTTCCAGGATGTCCCCTGAGCTTTGGGTTGAAGCTTTACACAGATGTCCGCTCCAGGGCTGAGCCCTTACTTACATTTTTATAGATTTTTTTCCCCTTGCCCCACAGCAACATTTAGTCTAGGGTTACTTATTTCCCAGCACAGAAGCAAGATTTCTGTGCGAAGCCTACCTTCGAGTTTAAGATGTGTGAGGTTCCTTACTGGCTGGTGAAGACACATGGTAGTCTTGGCCCTGGGCAAGTGATGGGTAATTTTCTAAATCTCTAGTTGGCCTTGGCTCGAATCCTCTGGAAGAAAGGGTAGCTATTCAGCTGAGCTGTCAGAAACACCCCTCCACAGAGCTCTGGAATTCTCTTTGTAGCACTCCCCTGTTTGTCTGTCTGTCTATGGGTCTAGCTGCCTTATCTCTAGGACCACTGCATTCTCAACTTGAGGAACCCACTGGGTTCTTCCAAGCTTTAGGCCCTGCTGAGTTTGGATAACTGGCTGCTCACTACAATCCTTCACTACTGTGTTCAGGGCAGTGAGTCTATGTATGTGTATATGTGAATACAGACATGGTTCTATGTGTGTGTGTGGGCGCGTGTGTACATACAGTCTTGGATATCATTCCTCAGTAACACCATGCACCTTTTCTGTCTGTTAGTTTTTTGAAGTATGATC
Source organism: Rhabdomys pumilio (assembly GCA_030674055.1). NCBI lineage: Eukaryota > Metazoa > Chordata > Mammalia > Rodentia > Muridae > Rhabdomys > Rhabdomys pumilio. The sequence continues at coordinate 12,309,835 of JANHMN010000006.1, read as the reverse complement.
TCACTGTCAGGGAATTTCCTGTGTAGGCTGGTTCCATAGCCAGTGAGGCCCAGGGACCTGTCTATCAGCTTCCTCAGTTCTGGGATTTTATTTTTTTGTTTTTTTTGTTTTTTTCGAGACAGAGTTTCTCTGTGTAGTCCTGGCTGTCCTGGAACTCACTCTGTAGACCAGGCTGGCCTTGAACTCAGAAATCCGCCTGCCTCTGCCTCCCAAGTGCTGGGATTAAAGGCGTGCGCTACCACCGCCCGGCAGTTCTGGGATTTTAAATGAGTGCCATTCCACCTATCTATTTTAAATGTGTCTTCAAACTCAGTTCCTTCTAAGAGTTTTACTGAGCCCCTCTAACTACCTCTTCTGAGAGGTCATGACTTGTAAGATAGACATCACCGCCAGGATGAAATCTGTCTGCTCTGAGGATGGACATTCATGATCTCCAAGCCCTAAAGGCAACGACAATGTGTATTTCCAAAAAGAAAACTGGTTTGTGCACATTTCTATAAATGCGTGGTCTAACGCACTGGTTTTCAATCTGTGGGTCGAGACCCCTTTGGGGTCAAATGACTTTTTCATAGGGATCACCTAAGACCATCGGAAAACACAGATATTTACATTACAGCTCATAACAATAGCAGAATTGCAGTTATGAAGTAGGAAAGGAAATAATTTTATGGTTAGGTGGCGTCACCACAACATGAAGAACTGTATTAAAGGGTTATAGCATTGGGAAGTTTGAGAACCACTGGTCTAAAGTTTCTACCTAACTGGGCTCACAGTGGGAGTAGACAGGTAGATGTAGGATCTTCTGGTGCGCCTGGGAAGAAAGAATCTGGATGAATGGGCACAAACGTAAGCTCCGTGAACTTGACAGAATGGGTTGACTCTTGCCGGGCTCGGTGCCATGGTCTGTAGTCTCAGAACTTGGAAGGCAGAGGCAGGTAGATACAGAGTTCTAGACCAGCCTGGGCTACATGGCGAGTTCAAAGCCAGCCTGGATTACACTGTAAGACCCTGTTTTAGTTACTCTCCTTGCTGCTGTAATAAAACACCCTGTCAAAGAAACTTAAGGAAGGCAAGACTTCGTTTGACTCATGGTTTGAGGGCTCATTCATCATGATGTGGAAAGTGAAGGTGGAGGTAGCCGGCTTCATTGCATCCTCAGCCAGGAAGATGATAAATTATTGCTGTTGCCCAGCTAGCTGCCTTCTTTTTACGGGGTTCAGGGCCCAAGCACAGGGAATGGTGCTTTTAGGCTTTTTCCTACCTAATCAAGGGCATCTCTCACAGGTGTGCCTGAAGGCTCGCCTCCTAGGTGACTCCAAATCCTGTCAAGTGGATAATTAACACTAACCACCACAGACACAGTCTTCAAAAAGAGTTGTCTTATCCAGGTTTGGCTAGACATGCCTTTCTCTTACCCAACTTGACCTCAGTTGCTAGGTGGGGCTGCTCCCCTGGGCTAGCAGAGGTGCCCACACAGGTCACCCAGGAATAGTCCTGAAATGTGAACATTGAAATTTGTGCTTCAATGTGCTTACACTGCCAACCCCTCTCCCACACAAATTCAATCCCCATACATGGACACAGAGCCAGTTCCACTGGCTTCACCCCAAGGTCACCATGTTCCTAAAGTCTAACTTGGCTCAAATATCTTACCTACTATGGTCTTTTTTTTTTCCCCCTGTGTGGTGGACCTGTCGTTTTCAGTAGCTGATAGAAACCCAGGATTTATTTTTCCCAGTAGAAAATCCACAGTGGGGTGAGTGTGGCTGAAACTGCCTTTTTTTTTTTTCCTCCTCACTGTCAGTGCCCTCAAATAAATGACCATAATTAATATGGGACTTAAAGGCATTCATCTTATTCAACAACCAGCGGAGCAAACAGATACAATTATAGACAGAGAGACAATACAAACAGGGCTGCCTCTTGTCCACTCTAATTCTACATATTTACAGCTGTGGGGTGTAAGGCAAATGAGCCCATCCAGTAGCGAAATTCCAACTGGGAGATTTATAACTGCTACTGGCAGCAAATCACAGCTGATATTCTGGGCCGAGTTTAGCCCAGCGTGTGATTCTTACTCAGATCATGCTAAATATAGACTTGGAGCGGCCACATGGAGGAACATCCAGAGAGAGAATGATCTGCCATCTGGATTTGCTATGTCTTTTTCCAACAGAAGTGAATTCTTCCCAGAGTGTGGTTTCCTTCAGATCAAGCAAGAGATCTATCTCTTGCTGATTCCTGGAGGGGAGCTGAGGCTGATGGGAAAATAGAACCTCACATTTGCATCTCTAGTACTCTGGGAAAAAAAATTCTGCTCTGTTGTACCAGAAAGTCTCCCTGCACCAACACCTAGCAAAATATAATTTGTCACAAGGTTATTGCTCATGATTATTCTTATGAAGAGACTCATTAGTGAAAACTAGAAATGGTGGTACACGTTTATAGTACTAGCACTGGGGAGGCTGAGGCAGGAGGATTACAAGTTTGAAGCCAATCTGCCTCTACAACAAAATGTAAACAAAAACATTAATAAGGATGTGTCTTACGCACTTTCTCTACGCGCTCAGCGGCACTGCAGAGAAAGACCTCAGAGCTGTAGAATTTACCAAAACATCAGAGAGGTTCTATCTGGTGGTTTGAGTAAAAAAATATCCCTCATGGGCTCAGGTATGTAAACACTTGGTCCTCAGGTGGTGGTGCTCTTTGTGCAGAGAGATTATGAAACTTTCAGCAGGTGGAGCCTTACTGGAGGAAGTACATCACTGGGAGGGGTCGGGCTTTGAGGATGAAAGCAAGACCATCTAGATCCTGAGGCTGTTCTTTGCCCATTACTATGGACCCTGTTCCTGCAGAACCACAAGCCAAAATAAATTCTCACGTCCCTAAGTTGCTTTTTGTCAGTATATTTCACCATAGCAACAGGGAAGAAACTAATCCATTCCGGATTGAGTGATTTGCATACCTCTCCAGCCCATTGATTGTCTTCAGGAAGTGTTTTTAAGTTTCTTGGTTTTTGTTTTTAAACTTTGTAACAAAGCTCTAGTCACAAAAGGGAAGGAAGTTTCAAGCTTCCTTAACAAGAATCGAGGCCCAGGCCAAAGATTGTGAATTCTGTAGCTGATGAGGACCAGACCCTCTCCTATCTGGCATTGTGGTGTTGGTCGAGTATAGACTTAAACCTCTCCTTTAACCTCCTGTTCTCATACTGAGGTGATGTTTGAACTTTTCCCACTTAGGAATGGAAAGATCATTTGGCTGCAAAGGAATGAAGGGGGTAAAATTAGCTGAAGGAGCTAAAGAAGAATCCATGTATGACCTGAAAGAGCAGTCCGAGAAATCTAAGGGAGATACAGGCAGAGCTGTGCTTGAGGGTTTGCTGACCATCTGATGCTGAATGGTGAGGGGGAGAGGCCGGGAATGACACCCAAGACTGGGTCAGGTCGTGTTAATACTAGGCATGCAGTTAAAACCGTCAAGGAATCTCTGTAGAGATTATGAGCTATCGGAAACAAGCCAAAGCTAGTGGCCTGGGCATTTATTCATATGTAAGAAGTCTCAGAGTCATTATTTCTGGGAACTTATGCACTGGTGGGAAAGCCCGTGGTTACAAATCTCAGCAGGATAGAAGGTTTGAGCTAGAGGATGAGTCTGCTCTTAACCACACCGAACTTGAGAAATCTGCCATATTCAGTTTATGTGTTGAGTGGGCAGAAAAATTCATGGCTCTAGAATGGAAGGAAAAGAGGATTCTGGGATGGAAATATAACAGAGTTGCTGGCTACACAAAGAATAAATGACTGCTGTCATAGTTTCCCTTCTGTGATTAAAAACACCCTGACCAAAAGCAACTTGGGTTTGTGTGGGGGCATTATTTGGCTTACATTTCCAGGTCAGTCTATTATTGGGGGAAGTCAGGGCAAGGACTTAAACAGGCTCTTGGAGCAGAAACCGTGGAGGAATAGATCGATGAGCTAGCATGAACCATTTCTGAGACACTAACCTTCTGCTTGTTGCCTGACTTCTAGATTGCTCAATGGCTTGTGATTGGCCAGCTTTCTTCTATGTGGCTCCGAGCCTCTTGCCCAGGGATGGCGTCACCCTGCAGTGGGCTGGATCTTCCTACATAAGTCAATACTCAAGACACTCTGCTACAGACATGTTCCCAGACCAATCTGATCTTGGCAGCTAGTTCCTCAACTGAGGCTTTCCTCTCGGATGACTCTAAGCCGTGTCAACGTTTAAAGCTAACTAGGATAACTGAGAATGTGAACAGAAGGCTACTTCTCAAAAGGTACCCAGGAAGACAGGAAAAAGATATTAAAGGAAGGCTTGGGCAGTCTGAGAAGAACTGGACGCACATGGTCAGTGGGTCTATGTCTGAAGCTGAACGAAGCCAAAGTCTGAAGCCTGTTAGACTCTATTGGAGGTGTGAAATGATGGCATTCAGCATGGAGAACTGAGTTCCAGAGGCAAACACCCTGATAGTGAGTTCCTGCTCTCAGTCTGCCGATACAGTGGTCCTGCCTGAGTTTTGTGTATTGAACTATCCTTGGGTTCCTGACAACAATGTAACTGTGTACCTGGATTCAGTTTGCTAGTACAGCTGGCGCACCATATACTGGGACTCGAACCCTTAGTCCAACTCTCAGCTGATCAACAATATTTGAAAAAATTAAGCTTGCATGAAACATGCAGCTCTTTCTGCTTGTCCCTACTTCCTAAACCATATAGTCTGACACCTATTTGCAAAGCAAACGCCTGTTGATTCGTATTAGTATTACAGATCAGGAGGATTTTAAAGTCTATATGAAGATGTATGTGAAGCATACACAGGTATCATCTTCGTTGTCTTGAGCACCTGTGGATTTTGGTACAAAAAGGGAATCTGACATCCCATGAAAATGCAAGGAGCGGGTTGATTCTGAGACACTTTTGCACTTGTGTTCATAGGGAAACTGGCCTGGGATTCTTCTCTCTACCATGTCTTGGTTTGGTTTTAAGGTAATGCTGACCTCATGGAGTTAGGAAGTTCTCTCCCCTTCCTCCTAAGATTCTGGTTGAAATTTCTATTCATTCTTCTTAAAATTAAAAAAAAAAGTGTGTGTGTGCATGTGTGTGTGTGTATTCTCTCTCTCTCTCTCTCTCTCTCTCTCTTTCTCTCTCTCTCTCTCTCTCTCTCTCTTTCTCTCTCTCTCTCTCATGCACAGGCACGCAGTACATACATATCTGCATGGAGGTCCGGATAACAACATGACAACACTTTGGGAATCCGCTCCCTCCTTCCACCTTGATTTGAGGCAGAGCTTCTCCTCTCATTTCTAATGCCATGCTGTGTACTCCAGACTCGCTGGCCTGCAAGCCTCTGCCTAGTTTTCTGTCTATAGGGTCTCCCATCTCATCATAGGAATGCTGGGATTGCCAGGTTAAGCCATCCTGTCTGGTTTTTTACATAGGCTCTACATACTACACTCAAGCTCTCAGGTGTTTTTACCGGCTGAACCATGTCCATGGATGCAGCAGTAGTTGATTAATCTGCTCTAATCGGCCCAGGGGTGGTGGCATGTATTCCTCGCTACCTGCCGCATTGTTCTGAGTTCCCAAACAAAAGACACACACAGGCAGCCTTCTGTTTTAATGTCTTAAACAACTGGATGGTTGGGCCACTCCTAAACTTCTGTGTTGCTAATGCCTCCTCTTCGATACTCCCGAGTACTTACTTAATAGACTCTGTATTCCATCTTTGCTACCTTAGACCCAAGTGTCACGGGGACTTTTTTTTTTTTAAAAACAACTTTATTATTTATTTATTTTTAAAATATTTTATGTATTTATTTTATGTATATGACTAGCATACTGTAGCTGTCTTCAGACACACCAGAAGAGGGCATCAGATCCCATTACAGATGGTTATGAGCCACCATGTGGTTGCTGAGAATTGAACTCAGGACCTTTGGAAGAGCAGTCAGTGCTTTTAACCACTGAGCCATCGCTCTAGCCCTCTTCTCTGGCTCTTATGTGATTGCTGTGCTCTGTCTTCTGCAGCTCTCAAGCCTGGATTTCTTTCCTTTCCTGGCATGAAGATTCTCCTTTCTTCTTCTCTTGGTCCCTTTGCCCTTGAATCCTAGAGTGCTGCCTCTGTCTCCCTACCCAGCCATTGGCCACCAGAAACTTTATTTACCAATCAGAACCAACTCAGGGCAGGGACCCTCAGCATCTTATATATGGATTCTCATGCATTTTTTGGGAATCTGATTAACATAATACAAGCATTAAACCAAATCTGCGACACAGGGCACAGATTGCTATTAATTCCTTTTTTTCTAAACCATCTTATAGAATTCAATAACAAAGACATCTGGGTCTAATTTTCTTTTTATTGGGTATTTTCTGGAACTAACTTAATTTCTCATAAGTCTATTTCTTCCAGAGTCAATTTTGATAGTGTGTATGTCTCTAGAAGTTTGTCTATCTTATATAGATTATCTAATTTGCTAGCATACACTGTTAGTGTGCCACTTTGTAACACTTTTTGTTTCTATTTGGTTTATTTCTGACTTAGTAACTTGAGTATATACTTTTCTTCACTATAGCTGTGATAAAAACAAAACAAAACAACAGCAAAATGACCAAAAGCAACACAGGGGGATGAAAAGATTTATTTCAACCTATACTTCCAAGTAATAGTCTCTCACCAAGAGAAGTCAGGCCAGGAACTTAAGGCAAGAACCTATATCAGAGACCATGGAGGGAGGCTGCTTACTAGCTCGCTCACTCTGTCTTGTGCTCAGTCAGCACTCTTATACCACCCAAGACCAACTGCCTAGGAACAGCGTTGCCCACAGTGGGCTTGGCTTTCCCACATCAATCAACAAATCAAGAGAGTTTGCCACAGATATAAGCCAATCTCATCTGGACAACCCTTCAGCTAGGATGTCACCTTTCCGGATAACACTGGCTGTGTCAAGATGACGATAACAACTATATAGGCAGCTCTGGAACCAGTAATCCTCCTGCCTCAGCCTCTGTAGTACTGGGATTTCAGGTTTCTGCCATCGGCAATGCCCATTTTTTCAATGCTGGGGCTAGACTCCAAAGTCCCACATACACTAGGTAACTACAGAATGTTCCAGAAAACTTTTCTCACTGAGTGAACGAACTCCCAGTGACCATAACTTCTGCCCAATCAACAGAGAGATTAAATAATGACAGTTTCTAACAAAGGTGGCTCATTAAAATTCCTTTGAGGCAACCAGACGGGGTGAGGGAAATTGCTGAGAGTGTTCATTGTTCTTGAGAGTCCAGATTTTTTTTTTTTTTTGCATATGTACCACACAACTTGATTGTTGTCAGACATTTCCTGGCTTTTATGGAGAGGTGAGCTTTAGGAGTCCTTAGTCCACCACCTTTTCCTGTCACCATTTGGCACAGAGGCACTGAGTTTCCTGAGAGTGCTTGGTTCCTGTGGTTTTATGCATGCCCTGAACAAACTTCTGGTCAGCTAATGGATTTTTGTTTTGTTTTTCTACCCGAATGGATACGTTAGTCAATGGCGACTGAAGATGGAGCTGAGAGCAAACGGCCTTTTAGAAAGCTTCTATATACAGAGTAGGCACGCGGAGACTAGAGCGGGTGTAGATTTAAAGGGGAAGTTGAACATGTTCATAAAATATGGTAAGAAAACCATCGATAAGAGAAGACTTAATCTCTTTTATTTAACAATGTGTCCAATCTTTATTCTTTGTGTATGTGATTATGTGTGATTGTGTATGTGAATACAAGTGTGGTATGTATATACATGTGTGTATATGATTGTGTGTGTGTGTGTGTGTGTGTGTGTGCCAGAGGTTGACACTGGGTGTCTTCCTCAATTGTTCTCTACCTTTTAATTTTTAACTATAACAACTTGTTTTATTTTATTTTATGTGTATGGTACTTTGCCTGAATGTATATTTGTGTTCCATGTACATGCCATGGTCAGGGAGGGCAGAAGAGGGCATTAGATTCCTGGGATTGAAGATACAGATGGTTGTGAGCTGCCGTATTGGTGCTAGGAATTGAACCTGGGTCCTCTTGAAGAGCAACTGGTGCTCTTAACTAGTGAACCATCTCTCTAGCTCCCCATTGATTGATTGATTGATTGAGACAAATCTCTTACTGAACCTGGAGCTCATCAATGTGGTTGGTGTGGAAGGCCAGTGGGCTGCTGGCTTTTCCCTGTCTCTGCTTTCCCAGCTGGGATATCAAGCACATGCCTACAACTTGGCTTTTTGGTTTTTTTAACTGTGGTTTTTCAGGGATCCAAACTCACATCCCGCTTTCATGCAGCAGACACGTTACAGACTGAGCATGTCCCAGTCCCATGCCATATTTATTCTTAACAGCCATCATCTTTGCTGACTGAAAGTGAGAGAGCTCTTCATTTCAGCTGAGGCCCTTTCCTTCCCTTCCCATTTCTTTACTAGTTGTACAGTAGATGCTTATGGCTAAATAGCTATTTTTGGTTATATAGTGTAAACCATAAATATTCAATACTTCAATGAGCCTGTTTTTTTTTTTTTTTTTTTTTTTGTCTCTGTCTCCTCAGAGCTGAGATTACAGGCAGGACACACATTCACTCAGCAAACACTTGTATGAGTACTGGGATTCAAACTCTGGTCCTCAGGATTGCGTGGAAAGCTTTTAATTCCATGAGCCATCACAGATGGCTTTGTGAATTGTCACAGATGCTTTGTGACAATTTCTTGGTTGGGTTTCTGTTGTCCAGCTTTAAGAGTTCTCGCGGTGTTTCTGATTCCCAGATGGCTTCCAAATGATCCACTATCTTCAATAAGCAGAACGGCTAAAGGGTAAACAGAAGCGTAGGTGTCAGGCTCCTGTCAAATACCTCATCGGCAAATACAGTCTCCCCTTCTTCAGTTTTCTTCTCACTTTCTTCTTAATGTGACTTGATGCACAAAATTTAAATATTAACCAAATTTAACTTGAGTATTTTTTTTTTTCTCGCCAATGTTTTTGGGATACTGATGAATCCACTGTCAAATCAAGGGCTCTCAACCAAATCAAGGGCACTCAGAATTCACACTTAGGTTTCATTATGAACGCATTATTAAAGTTGCCGGCTAGAGTTTCCATACCTATGAGGCAACAGGTTAGAGCGCTTTGCGGTAACTGTGAAATCTCTCGCAGCAAATTAACACCACGGAAGCCAGATGCCATTTACCACACAGCGCAGCAAGCGTTGAGCGCTCTTCCCACATCCCAAAGCTCCAGAGAACCGGAAAAACCTGAAAGGTTGATTGAGAGATTCGATTTCAAAATGTGTAATTTTCACTTGTTTTTCATTGGCCAGCACTCAGTCACCTGGTCTTTGACTAACTATAAGGAAAGCTGGAAAGCTGGGAAATGTAGTTTTTCTCTGCGAAGGAACGTCAGTAGGTGTCTGCAGCCGGCTGGCTAATCGGCTTGCTTTCTAGACTCAGTTGTTAGCTTCTAGTTGAGCAGTACATAAAATAAACAAAAGTATATATTTCGACTGACGACATTAGGAAATATCACTCAGGAATTTTAGGGCTTGCTTTTTGCCTCCTTTATACTATGATAGTTTATGGTGTAAATACAAACGATTTTAGTATTTTAAAATTCTTGTGAGTTGCTTGTCTAGGGGGAGCCTGAAGTTCCTGGACAGCTATTTGCTAATTGAGACTCTGGCGTTTCTTGTCGGAAGGCAATGTCTGTGAAGTGTCTGCGATGCCCTTGAGATGGCAGCCTGCTACCGGATAAAGAATGTGAACCGAGCAGCCTTGTTCTGTGGGGCTCCCGGGATGTGTGGTCAGGGATTGGAGGCTGGGTCAGAGCAAAGCAAAGGATGGAGACAGAGAGAAGAAAAGAGAAGAGCAGACAAGAGAGGCAGGAGGGGAGTAAAACAAAGGAGAGGACGGGAAGAAAAGAGGAGACTCGCAGGACAGGGAGAGGAGCCACTCCCTATGCCTTGGTCCATACACAGAAAGGAGAGCAGCGCCGAGCTGGGTCATTATCAGGCATCATGCCAGAGAGCTGGGCCCAGACCTTGAGAATCTGTGTGCTCACATGTGTTCACACGTGTTCTCTCGTGCCCTCACATGTCTGCATGTGCCTGCAGAGACCTGTGACCAACCTCAGTATTGTTCCTCAGGAGACACCACCTCGTTCTCCGAGACAAGGTCTCTTATTGACCTGGTGCTCGCTGTTTTGGCTAGGCCGGCTGGCTGGCAAGCCCCTGGGATCCACTGGTCTCCAAACACACGCCAACACACCTAGCTATTTCTCACAGTGGGGCTGGGATTGAACTCAGGTTGTGATGCTAACATGGCAAATGCTTGTCTCACACAGATTTCTGAACTGTACGGTGCTTCTGATTCAGTTTGTCTGAAGAGAAGTACAGGGCTATAAGAAGCCTGAAAGTTTTCATCCCCTGCAGCTTCTCTCTAGATAGGACCAAGATGCCAGGCTTGGTGGTTAATTAGAAGTGGCCTAGCCAGTGGGGTAGCTTCTTGGATTTAACACAAAGTTCTGTCCTGCTAGTGATGCGACTGTTGTAAGTTGGTCCCTTCTCTGTACCAATCCTCCTCTGAGGAAGGCAGGCAGGAGGCTTATATAAAAAGCATATTCAAATTTTTTTAGATGAGAAAAGTTCTGGAGGCTGGAGTGATGGCTCAGTCGGTAAAGGGCTTGTCGCACAAGCCCGCTGACCTGCATATGATATCCTGAACACATACGGAATGTGGTAATACATGCTTGTGATTCCAGGGGTGGGAGTGGCTTAGGCCCACTGAACTGTATTAGTCTAGTCTACTTGGTGAGTTCGGGTTCACTGTGACTCAAAGTGGCTGTCGCCTGAAGAATAACACTTGAGGTTGACTCTGGCCTTTGTGTGCACTTGCACACACATGTGCATTCTCATACATCCATGCACATAAACATACATAATTCACTGTTGGGGTTTGGTCCGGTGCTGCTGTATATACAAATGCTAAGTTCTGAACCTCAAAATCTGGTTGCCCCCTGACGAGTGAATTCTTCCGTTCACACCAGCCTTTGTTGTATAAAACTTGCTCCCCAATTTTAAGCTATTAGTTAAGTAAAAGCAGCGACAGCCAATTACTAGGGAGAATAGAGATAGGTGGGGTTTTGGTTACCGGGCTGGGGGTTGTAGGTAGAGACCACAAGGTGGGGAAAGAGAAGGAGAAAGAGAGAAGGAGAAAGGAGATGGAGAAAGAGGAGGAGGTTGCCATGACACCGGATGGATCATGAGCACAGAGCCAGGAGAAGTCGACCCTGAAGTCAGGCTGGTGGAGCAGAAATAACCCAGGCAAGACTTATATATTAAGTAACATAGGACCTACGATTTGGATATAAGTTAGGCTAGCCCAGAACCTGCCCAACCTCGGCTTACAGCTTGTCAAATAAAATATCAGGGTTTTTGTTGTTGTTGTTCTTCGTTTTGGTGCCATTTATATGGGCGAGCTGCTTGCATATATAATTCATTTACAGCACACAAAAGAAGTTCTGGGTGCTTAGAATATGCTACAGTTTTTAAAAAGCACAACAGGAAAATAAGGCTTTCAGCTCACTCTTTCTTCACTGTTTTGTAGTGCTAGGGTTTGAGCCCAATGGCTCGTACATGCTATGCAACGTCTGTACCAATGAGCTATATCCTAGCCCGGGAGAGAACATGAAGAGAAGTTCAATGCAATGCCTCAATGAAAAGCTTTAGTCTGTAACCTTGCAGAGGACCCGAGTTCAGTTCCTCCTTCATCTCCTTAGCTCCATCACCCCATCTGCCCCTAACCAGGGAGTCACCCTGACAGCTGATAAAGACCTGACTCATCCATAGCTGTGAACACTCTGTCCCAGGCTGCCCAAACTGCAGACGGACGGTCCACCCCTGCTGGCTCTTGGCTGACTTCTGGGCAATGATTGTGAATCAATAAGAGGTATGGGGAGGAAGTGACCCATTAGAGACCTCATTGTCCCAGTTTTTGATTCCCTAAATGCCATGGCAGTAAGTCTTGGCTCACCAGCGCCCCCTCCATTTCTGTAATCTCTGTGGAATTTCTAGTGCATGAACATTCTGTGTCTGTCTGTCTGCCTCTCTCTCTCTCTCTCTCTCTCTCTCTCTCTCTCTCTCTCTCAGTATGTAAGTATACGTGCCTTTGTGTGTACGTGTAGGTACCAGAAGTTAATGTTGAGTGTTTCTCTATTCTCAAATTTATGAGACAAGGTTGTTCATGGATCTCACTGATTGGCTCCACGGGTTAGCCAGTGTACCCCTGAGATCCTCCATCCATACCTTTCCAGTGTTGGGACTGCAGGTGTGTTTTGTCATGCCTGGCTTTCAAAAGATTTATTTTATTCACGTATTTATCTCCACCCCGTGTGTGTGTGTGTGTGGGGGGGGAGAGAGAGAGAGAGAGAGAGAGAAAGGGAGAGAGAGAGAGAGAGAGAGAGAGAGAGTGCAGGCATGAGCACATGCATGCCTATGCAGGTGTGGAGGCCAGAAGGGGTGTCAGGTGTATTCCTTGATCACTCTCTACCTTTTTCTTTGAGGCAGGGTCTCTCTCTGAACCTGAGACTCAAGTGTTCTTGGATAGGCTATAAGCTAGTCAGCCCTCGTAATTCTTTTGCTTCTGCTTCGTTTTGAAGCTGACATTGCAAGTGTAAGCAGGATGGCTGAGTTGTTACTTGGCTCTTGGGATCTAAACTCTGGCCCTTATAATTGCACAATAATTGTTCTTAATTGCTGAGCCATCTCTCCAGGCTCTCTAGTTCTATATTACAGGACAGGGACCTAGGCATCACATGTTCCCCAAATAATCCAAGGGATGGGAATTGGGAGAAGGCGAACCAAAGGAGAAGCCAGCTTCTTTGGAAATCATCCATTAGTCAGCCGACTTGCCCAATCATGGCTCTGGATCTAGGCCAGACAAGCAAACCATTCTTCAAAAATCACGTCTTCAAGGGAAAAGTGGGCCCCATACAAGCAATAGTTTGTACATTAAGACAAAACATGTTATCAGCGATTATTTAAACGTTTTCTAAGCTGGTATCATTAATATCAAACAGAACATATTTAATCTCTTTAAGATATGATGTGAAAGATATGATGTGAAAGACAGGTAAGATTCCTCCCAGCTGGCTAACTTTTGTAGTAGCAGAAGGTACTGTACAGGCTGGTGGGGGAGAAAAACAGCATTCATCCAACTGTGAACCCTGTGAGCAACAATAACGACCAGCATGGCAAGGTACACCCATGGGTGCAATATTGTCATGGATGCTATGTGGGTAGCCAGCTTTGTGCTTGACTATTAAGACCTACTCCACAGAAGGAATCACGTGCCTGGTACTGCGGGTCTGACCACGAACCCATGGTTGCGGAGCTCTCAGGCCCCACGGGTGAACCCACTGCTGTCATGTTGCTAAATGGACACACTATCAACTGCCCTCTGGTTGTGTATCTTTCTATTCATAATTTAGTATGGCTCTCAGACCGCATCAGAGAAGTTTCTTTGTGCAATGTATGGTGATTAATTGAAGTGCAGAGACTAAGTATCTGTGGAATGCGGATCTCCCAGCTACAGATGGGAGATCTATATCATATCACCTCCCACAAGGCCCGAGGAACAGCACAGAAAAGGGGGCAGAAAGATGGCAAGAGGCAGAGGTTAGGGAGAACAGGGCAAAGCAGTGTCTTCTGGAAGTGACAGGAGCCTGCACTCATGAACGCACATTAGCTGTGGTTGAACCCATACAAGATCAAACCAGCATGGAGGGGGAGGATTCATGCATGGAAGGGCTCACAGAGTGGGGAGGGCTCATGCATGGAGGGGGAGGGTGTAGCAGGTTCTTTATCTGCTACATTCATCTGTATATGAAATGGAGCTTGGTGATTGGGCAGTAGAAGAGGAGGCGGAGCTGGAAGGAGAGAGGAAGAGGAGGGGAGAGAGGAGAGGCTAGCAATCGTAGAGGAGAAAGGACCAGTCCTGAGTAGCAACTTATATCAAAGGTTAGATATTGGGTAATTATTCTAATTGTGTGGGCATCTTGCTAATTGAGCATTTCCAAATATATAAATTCATTGGATAATTTTTAAACATTAAGAGTCTTCATTCTACTGGGTACCTCGAGAATGGCTGGTATTGTCTGGGGCTCAGCCGAGCTTTGTGGGGGCCGAGCCAGCCACCGTGCTGGCGGCCACCATGCTGGCGTCTTATGGGTCTAGCTGCGGTGTGCTTGGCCTCTGGCCGTTTCTAGTTTGGAACATGGCAGCGGGAGCTAATCAGAGCCGCCCCGCCGATTAGATAGCCTGCCCAGTACCTCTGCTTTCTCAAATATCTCTCATTAGAGGAGGGTTCATGCATAGAGGGAGGAAGGCCCATGTGTGGAGGGGAGAGGTTCATGCATGGACGGGGAGGGCTCATGAGTCTTCAGTTCTAACTGAGGAGTTATTGACAGCTGATGGATTCTGGGGGAAGGCGAATCAGTTTTCTTCAGGAATCTGGCTCCTGGTATGTCAACCACACGCCATGAGTATATATGGGCAGCACTTGTGGGACTCAGTGTGTTATTAAAAAAACAAAAACAAACAAAAGGAACTTGAAGTTGGAAGAGGATAGGGTGTGAGTGGATCTGGGAGGACTTAGAGGAGGAGTCAGGAGTAAATATGATCAATACACATGCACGTTAGAAATTCTCAATTTTATATTAAAATATAGGAGGGATTGGTGGTTAAGTGGACAAAGTGTCTACTGCCCAGGCACATGGATCTGTTTTCATATCCCAAGCGTCCCTGTAAAGAGTCAGTGCTATGGTGTGGGCCTTTAACGCCACACTACCTCTGGGAGTGCTCAGAGACAGGAGTCGGAGGATCCAGGACTTGCTGGCCAGCCAGTCTTGCTGAATCGGTAAGCTTCAGGTTCAGTGAGAGACCCTGCCTCCAAACATAACATGGAGAGCAACTGATGAAGACACTCTGCTGTCTGTCAGCCTCTGGCCTGCACATACACGTGTGTGTGCACTGACCACCCCTCCATCTCACACACACAGAACTAAAGACTTGTTCTCAAGCTTTTAAAATAATTTTGATGGAAAGTCAAACTCAGAAGTTGCCAGAGGACATCTTAATTTAAAAAGTATGACAGAGCAAGGCCATGGTGACCCCAAACAGGACAGGCAAATGCTGAGGAGGCATATGCGTAGTAAGGGGCCTCAGTGGAAAAGAAACACAGGCTGGAAAAGATGCTTTAATTTCCTTTAAAAAAAAGACTCTGTGTGTGTGTGTTTGTGTGTGTGTGTGTGTGTGTGTGTATTCATGCCTGTTAATGTGGGGTACCTGTGTCAGTGTGTGTGTGTGTGTGTGTGTGTGTGTGTATTCATGCCTGTGAATGTGGGGTACCTGTGTCTGTGTGTGTATATACATTCATGCCTATGAGTGTGGGGTACCTGTGTCAGTGTGTGTGTGTGTGTACATGTGTGTACATGTGTGTATGTGTGTGTGTACATGTGTGTATGCATTCATGCCTATGATTGTGGGGTACCTGTGTCAGTGTGTGTGTGTTTGTGTGTGTGTATGTTGTGTGTGTATGCATTCATGCCTTCATGAGTGTGGGGTACTTGTGTGTATGTATGCATGTGTGTGTGTACGTATTCATGCCTATGAGTGTGGGGTACCTGTGTCAGTCTGTGTGTGTGTGTGTGTGTACATGTGTGTATGTATGCATTCATGCCTATGAGTGTGGGGTACCTGTGTCATTGTGTGTGTTAATGTGTGTGTGTATGCATTCATGCCTGTAAGTGTGAGGTATCTGTTTCAGTGTGTTTCAGTGTGTGTGTATGCATTCATGCCTGTGAGTGTGGGATACCTGTGTCAGTGTGTGGGTGTGTTCTCACTTTCCACTTTGTTCAAGACAGAGAGGATTTGCTGTTTCTCTGTGTTAGGTGGCCTGTGAGCCATTAGGTATCCTTGCCTTGTTTCTCTTCTTTCTGTAGGCATGCTGACATCACAAACATGAGCTACTGTGCCCAGCTTTACATGGGTTCTGGGGATTTGAACTCAGGTCCTCATGCTTGCATGGCAAGTACTTTATCCTCTGAGCCAACTCCCCAGCCCTGGCATTTCTCTTTGCAAATATGTCATCTCTTCTTGCTCATGATCTGGCCAACACAATGTGAACAGAAAAAAATAGTTTTCGTCCAGGGTTTGTTTTCAGAGCGTATTGATTTTTAACTTCCCAGAGATGATTTTCTATGCAACAATATTTTACTCAGCAGGAAGAGTGCCAGTTTTTAAATGTTTATAGATCTGTTTCTCTGGGGAGGAAAATCACAAGCTAGAAAGGAAGAAAAAAAAAACATAATGCCTTACAGAGTTCCAGATGGCAATTGGGGGTTTTAATGGAAAAGATTTTTTTTCTTACCAGAAAGCCACTAGAAGTCAATTTATGAAATTATATCTGGCAATTTCTGGTTCTGTTTTGGAGACAGGACATTTTCTGAACAACCAAAACAAGTAGGAATTGGTTGGGGTCCTCTGAGCCTGCTTGTAAGAGACAAGAGAGAGAATATTGCACAGAGTTTTCCTGGTCTATCTGTAAACAAACATCTTTTAAAATCAATGTGTGATTGTTCTTTTTATGTTTCTTTCTTTCTCTGTGTGTGTGTGTGTGTGTGTGTGTTTGTGTGTGTGTGTGTGTGTTCATGTGTGTGTCACATGGGCACACATGTGCATGTGTGTGGAGCCCAGAGGTGGGTATCAGGTGTCTTCCTTAATTGCTCTTCACCTTATTTTTTTGAGGTACTCTCTTACTGAACTTGGGGTGCTCCAATTTCACTAGAGTGGTTGTTCAGTGGACCCCAGGGCACCTCCTGCTTCTGCCTCCTCTGCAGCAGGGCTGCTAACCATACCACCAGGCCCAGCGTTTCCTGTAGCTTCTGGGAATTTAACTTCAGCTTCTCCTGCTTGTGCAGCAAGCAAGCACTTGAGTGTTGTTTTTTCAAAAAATGTTATTTTCAGGGACTGGAGAGATGGTTCCATGGTTGTTTTTTTAATAGATTTTTAAGATTATTATTTATTATGTATATGAGCATACCTTCGCTGTCTTCAGACACACCAGAAGAGGGCATCAGATCTCATTACAGATGGTTGTGAGCCACCATGTGGTTGCTGGGGATTGAACTCAGGACCTCTGGAAGAGCAGTCAATGATCTTAACCACTAAGCCCCCTCGGTGGTTGTTCTTGCAGAGGATCCAGGTTCAAGTTCCAGTACCCATATGGTGGTTCACAGCTATTTCTAACTCCAGTTTCAGGGGGATCTGATGCCCTCTTTTGGTCGCTGCCAGAATTACATGCATGCATGCAGGCAAAACACTAATAAACATGAAATAAATCTAAAAAAACAAACATAAAATAATAATAGTAATAAAAATACTTGTTTTCAGTTTTTGCTTGCAGTCTCCCTTTCTTCCACTCTCCCTGCCTACTTCCTGCAGGCATTGCATGTATGATAACTGTGTGGCCACATGCTTATCTGCATGGATATATTTGCATGCAAGCGACTTCTTTTCACTGTTTTAAAATGGAATAATAAGATATATGACACGTCTGTCTAGCTCTACAGAACTCCCCCTCATTCATCAATATGACTTTCATACTTTTTCCCCCTCACCTATTCTTTCTGATGTTGTGTCTAATAGGCTGTGGTGTGATGACTTAAAACTCATTTGGACTTCCCTTTGTCAGTGGGCATTCATTTAAATCGCTGTGTTTTGTCGCTAGGGTGTAAGTCCCAGTGGATCCATTTTGATATGGTAGATGGAGGCGGATATAAAAATTTGGGGTTTGGTTAAACCCTCTTTTGGGTCACCTTGCTTTTCCACTAGGGTTGGGGGGACAAGTTTACAGAGCCCTCTTAGCTTCCAAGGACTGTGAGGCTAAAATCAAGGAAAGAAGTCAGCCTTACCTGAGCTCTTCTACTCTCATCTGCCCAGTTTAGAGCACACACACTGTTAATACAAGCACCAGAGACAGACCAGTGTCTGTGCATATGTCTATGGGAGTGTCAGAGGATAGCAAGGTGGGTTTAAGGTTAGAGAAAAGTGGGTACTTTTGAGAAGATAGAGGTGTGTGTGTGTGTGTGTGTGTGTGTGTGTGTGTGTGTGTGTGTACTTGCCTTGACAAAAGCAACTTAAATGAGAAAGGGTTTATTTCAACTTACAGTTGAAGGGTCGATATATTCCACCAGAGAAGGCATGGCAGTAGGAGCCTGAGGCACTGGGTCACATGGCACCTTCAACCAGGAATCAGAGAGCAATGAACGCTTGTCCTCAGTGGTATGCACCTTTTGGTGCAGGCCAGAGCACCAGCCCAGGGGATGGTGAAATCCAGATTTAGGGTGGTCTTTCCTACCTCAGTTATACCTCTTCTAGAAACCCCCTCACACACTTGCCCTGTTGCAGCCCGAGCTGCTCCACGCTTGGGGGCCAAAATGTTGGGGACCGATCTATCAATGTTAGGACCCGAACTGCCAAAAGCCTTGGGGGCTAAACTGTTAGAGCCCGCACTGCCCCAGGCTGCTCCAGTCCACGGGTTGAGGTTCAGCAAGAGAGAGAGTGAGGACGGATGTGAGGAATGGAGACCAGACATAGTGTGATTCAATCTCATTTATTCTTCAGTCTCTCTTCCTAGTCCAAGTCCCAAGTCTTGAGTTCCTAGTCCCTAGTTCCTAGTCCCTAGTGCCTCCAAGTTCTTCCTCCAAGTGCCAAGTGCCTAATGTCTAATGCCAAGTGTCTAGTTCCAAGTTCTTCCTCCAAGTGCCAAGTGCCTAATACTAACTCCAAGTTGTACTAATGTCAAGTAATTTGTTGTCTGGTTCTCTGATCTCTCTTCTGTCTGTCTCTTGCCTTTTATATGTCTTACTTCTAAGCCACGTCTCTAAGTCACGCCCTTAAGTCATGCCCTTAGGCCTTGTCTCTAAATCTAATCTCTAAGTCACGCCCTTAAGTCTCAGCTCTAAATCACACCTTTAAGTCTCACACACTGAAGGGAAGATCCTGGGTATCTAAAGCAAGATGTTATCAGAGTGTGCTCAGCTGTTGTAAGCTAATGTAATCAAGTCTCTTGTCAGGGTATATGGCTCAAGATGGCTGTAAGGGTGATAGCCGCCTTTTGTCGGCTCCCCATACTGCCTAGAGACTGCTCTCCTAGGTGATTCTTGACCCTGCGAAGTAGATAATCAAATTAGGTGGCATTTCTGGCCATCTTTGAAAACAGTCAATGTTTGGAATTGTGACCCTGCTTCAGTGTGGTTGGTGATAGCAGCCCAATTAACTTTCTAGTCATCGTCACAAACATTCAGGCCACAGTCATGATAATTTAACAGTTTAGGTTAGCTTTTGTCCACTTGACCTGAGAAGTGACTGTGGGCAGTGCCACCCCTGAGCAGGGGGTTCTGGGTGGTATAAAAAAAACAAGCCAGCAAGCAGCATTCCTTCGTGGCTTCTCCTTCAGTTCCAGCTTCCAGATCCCTGCCTTGACCTTCTGCCCTGACTTGCTTCTGTGAAGGGCTGACCTGGAAGTATAAGCGGAAATGAAGCCTTTCCTTTCCAAGTTGATCTTGGTTTTTATCTCATTTGTTTTACAATCTGGGAATTGTAAGGAATTGTATTTGCTAGGCAAGCACTCTACCACTAAGCCATAACCCCAGCCCCAAGTTGCTCTTGGTCACAGTGTTTATCACAGCCACAGAAACCAGAGGAGGACAAAAATCAATATAGAGTCTCTTCATGAATAACCTTGAGAAGACTTTCCAGGCTTGGAGGCAATAAGTTATTTTAGCACGTGCTCCAAGGACTTAGTGACTGCCTCAAAACTGGGGTTTTGGTGCCCACATCACAGCTCACCAGAGGGAGAACTGCTTGTGGCTGTTTTCCAGAGCTGTGGAGGCCTGCTTTTCTCTTGTTTCCAGTGGGCAGACAGGGCAGAGTGTCATACTTGTGAGATCAGTGTTCCACAGTGCTGCACTCAGACAAGACAACATTGTGGCATTTCATACCAGAAAGGAGATCTTTCTGTGGACGGAGGACAGTGGCGTGGGTCTTGGGTGACCTTCATGTCAGGCACTGACACGTGACAATGCTGAAGGTGAAAATGAATGCTGGGGTTAAATCAGAGGACAAGAACATTGAGGAAGTCCAAGTCCTGCTGTGGGGACTTGCAGGGATGGTGACAGCCAAGCTGACCAGGTAGGAGGCAAGACAGGGCTCTGGGAAAAACCAATAAAGCCAGTCTCAGCAGGAACAGCCAACTCCCATGAATCCCATCCAAAGAAAACACAAATGAGACTCCGTTGCTTTCACAATGATGTGCATGCCAGATTGAGAAAATGGCTTAGTGGATAAGAGTACTTGCTAGGCAGGCGTGAAGACCTAGGTTCAAATCCCCAGCACCCATGTGAAAAACTGTGCTTGCACCTGTTATCCAGGGTGGAGGACACAGCAAACTTCTGTCTTAGTGCAATGTCTTTCTCTGATTTATGTTCGGGCACATAAACACATACATCCAAATAAATGCATCATCACAAAAGAAAGACAGAAAGAAGGAAAGAAAGAAAGGAAGGAAGGAAGGAAGGAAGAAAGAAAGAAAGAAAGAAAGAAAGAAAGAAAGAAAGAAAGAAAGAAAGCAAGCCAGCCATCACAGGCCCAGTAGAAATAAGTGGGAAGGAACCACCCTTCAGAATAAGGGCCTCACACTGTAGCTGGCAAGAGAGAGCTACCAGTTGTAGAGAACAAAGGGATGTCTCTCTCTTACAGATCTCCAAGGGAAACAATGGTAGCTTCATGCCCGGTGACCAAGCCCATGTGCTAGGAGTCAGGCAGGAGGGACGAAGAAAGAAAGTGCACTCATTGCTCAAAGTTGCCTTGGGTCTGGCTATCAGGGGGCTGGGCTTGCTGTCAGCAGCAAGGTAGAGGGAGAGAGACTCTGGCCACAGTACAGTAGGATGTTAGTTCTTTGCCATGCTGTCCCTAAAGACAGAGGAGGGGCCTGGGAGGAGGCACAGTTAGATCTCTTCAAGGCTGCAGCATCTGCTTTTCTCAGCCTAACAGTGCGTAGCTATGGCTGGGTACCTATTGCTACGTTTAATGCATCTAATTGTAACAGATTGTGTTATTGGTAAGAATGCCTCCTAAGAAAGCCTCCACCTTTCTAGGAAAGAAGTCACTTCAGACGACCCCAGAGGTTCACATGAACTAGAGGCAGCACACGGCCATCTCGCATTCTGGGGAATACTTAGTTTTCTTTCTTACCTGTTGAAATAAAGCTTGATTATTTGCTTGCTTGATGAGTGCCCAGGTGTGGATCCTTCTCCTTTGGGAGCACAAGAACTGAGAGTTCTACCTTGGTGGGGGTCAGAAGGAGACTCCCAATATCAGCCTTGAACCTCCATATTCACCAACACACATCTGCCTTCCTCCCATGCAAACATGCATGCACATCACACATCCATACCTATGCACAAAACGATGCAGAGTCAGCTCCACTTCCGTCCATGAGAGAGCCACTCTCAACAGTGGCTCTGCCATTCTGTGCAGGATCACCGAACCCTAAAGGGATCACACACACACACACACACACACACACACACACACACACACACACAGACAGAGAGAGAGAGAGACAGAGAGAGAGAGAGAGAGAGAGAGAGAGAGAGGCAGAAGTCCCACCTTATACCACATATTCTCTGGTAGATGTCAGGTCTTCCAAGTGTCTAGAAATGATTCCTCAAGTTGGATTTAAAAGGATTTCTGGAGGTTTGATAAAAGCCAGCATTCCTCAGAAACGTGTGAAATGGCCTTTCCATCCCTCCTCAGAGTGCCTACAGACTCCCAGCTGCTCATCGACCTTATAAACCATATGTCTTATTCATCCTTTCCACTCGTGCAGTACCTCGCTGCTCTCCCACTATCTCGGTTCTCTCTGCTGTCAGTCTCAGTAGGCTCTATCTCCTGCAGTCCCCACTCTTCTCTCCACGTTCCCTCTTTCTGCCCTGGCCACGTCCTATCCATTTCTCATTTCCTTTTGTTCTGGACTCGTCCAGATGCCTCGGATAAGTTCTTTCACCCACAATAAAAACCTCCCCCTTAACAGAGTGGTCACTTCAGCAGCCGTTTCTTTACCATGCTCTCTCCCAAATAGACTGTGGTCCTCACACTTGAGTGATGGACGAGCACTTCACCCATCTGACCATCTCCTACGCATCTTGCACTTCTGCTTGCTGTTCGTGGCTTTGAGATCCTGGGAAAATATTTCTAAACTATAGATTCCCAGAGACACAACACCCCGAGATTACATCTTAAAAGTTGGTGTGGTTTATGTTCCAACATCTTCCCTACCTCAGTCAGCACAGACTCCTAAAAGTCTTCTACCCTCCCATTACTCTTTCTGAAGAAAGCAATCCGAGCTCTTTTTATGTTCTCTGATCGTAATCGCTCCTCGCATTTCTTCTGAGAGTAGTCCCTAGGTTTTAGGATGATGGTTGAAATTTGTTTGCTGAGAACATTCCTACTAACTTAAGGTTGTTTTCAGGTACCTGGGAGGGTTTCTGCTCACTGTGTGGCCATTTCCTAAATTCAAAATTTCACAAGCTTACCCTATGAGCCAGGCTAAAGCACAGCATCTTCCTGGTGCTACTGTAACGGCCTCTTATTATAAGTCTAGAACGAGAAGCCGTGACCTGGGGAGTTTAACCCACTGTTAACACAATAGAATTAACAGCTGGCTTTGCTGGTGCAAACTCGAAGAAGAAAGGATGCAGTGCAGGGGAAAAAAGCTAGTAGTGAGTTACATCGAACTTCTGACACATATTCTTCAACCTCTGTAAGGCCTCTCCTCAGGCCATTCTCAAGAAAGATATGAGCTGAACTTTCCGGTGCATATTATGTTGTGTCTGTGTGTGGTATAGGGTGCCTGTGTGTGTGTGTGTGCATTGCTCATGGGTATATATGCATATGATATGTAAGTGAGCTGTATGTGGTATATTGTACAAATATGGAAATAGTATGCATGCATACGTGTGGTATGTGGTGTCGTGTGCAAGTGTTTGGTCTATAGAATGTGTAGGGTGTGTGTCTGTGATGTATAAATATTGGTATGTGGGGTATCTGTGAGGATGGTGTATATGTGGAATATATATAGTATGTGGTATGTGTCGTGCTATGTATGTAGTGTATATACATGTGGTAGGGTGTGATGTGTGAGCATAATGTATATAATATATGGGATATGATGTGTATGAAATGCAATGTTTGTAGCTTGGGTACTTGTGGTGGGATGAATAATTGGCGTGTGCAACTGTGATACATGTTTGGTATACAGTCTTAGTGTGCTGTGCGTACACTGTGCGCAGGTTTAGCCACACCAGGGAGAGGGAGTGCAGGGCCACCCCCCACACACACGTGGGAGAAGGGTACTGGCTTCTCTTAGTGTATGCCTGACTGGGAAGAGCCAAGCAAACAGCAGAGCTTTGGGGGTGTTCTAGTAGAGTCAAGGCCCCAGCTCCACGCAGAGTGTGGTGAGGAGGCTCTCAGAAGCCAGACTTGAATCTGCCTCCAGCCAAGGGGGCTTCATTCATTCTTGGAGAATACAGAGCTGTTTTCTGTATCCCATGTTAGCACTTGCAGACTCATTTTCAGCACAGAGGGTTTATCTCAGGCAGAACATACTGGTTTATCAAAGGTATTAGTGGATAAAGGATGCATATAAATCATATTTTTAGTTCATTGAGCAAATTCATAAATGGGTACCAGACCTCTAGAAAAGGAAAGTTTGGCTTAAGGCTTGCATCTGGTTCTTATTAACCACAGTGGAGACAAACTAGGCACTCAAACTGCTTAATTTAAAAAACGATTTGGCTCTCATGGGCCTCTGCTGAAGTTTGGTCTCAGCAATCACACAGGCACAGAACCAGGAGAAACAGCCATGAGCGAGGCAGGCTCTTGATTTCCTTTTCATGTTCGAAAGCAATAAAATCTGCTTCTTGGATTATTTGGAAAATTGGCATTAGTTACTCAAAAACCCCCTCCCACAAGTAAGTTCCAGTGTTTAATTGCACATTCTCCCAGGGTTCTTACTGGAAGACTGCAAGGTCGCTGTGTTGGTTTATGTGTGCCTGTCTTCCTTCCTTTTAGCTTGAAAGTAAGCTCACACTAGAAGGTGGTGTGCATGACCTTGTAAAAATTCCTTCAGAGTCTTTTGTGCGTGCGTGCGTGCGTGTGTGTGTGTGTGTGTGTGTGTGTGTGTGTGTGTTGGTGACACATGTCACATTCTTTGTGCGTAGGTCAGAGGATCAGTGCTCATGGTCCACCTTGGTCTCTTCAATGTTTGTGGCTGGATATTCCAGGCTGGCTGCCTACCAGCTCCTGGGAGTTCTTGACTCCACCTCCACCTCACTGTAGGGACCAAGAGATGACAGATGCATGCTGACCAAGCACTTTCCCAGCTGAGCGATGTCCTCAGCTCCTGTCAAGGGGTTCCGTAAAAAGATCAAAGGCTGCCAGTAGTCTCTCCTAGATGATCTGGGTGGGTGTAGTTCAACTAGTTGAAGGGCTTCAAAATCTGAGCAGAGGTTTCCCAGTGAAAGAAGAAACCGTATTTACAGACAATAGCCACAGACTCTTTCCCCAGAGTCCGCATCTACCCTTCCTACAGCCTGCCTCGTGGATTCTGAACTTTCCTAGGCAGCCCCAGTGATCATACAGGTCCGATGCCTTGTATGCATATTAGAGTTCTCTTCACGGTGACCCAAACACCAGAGAATGCCATGCAAAGGAGGAGAGATTTGTTTTTATGCCCAATTTCAGGGAATTTAGTCTGTCGTGGCAGGGGAGGTTGTTTTTTTTTTTGGGTGGGGGGGCATGTCAGGGGAGGCACGGCCAGGAAGAAGTGGCAGGGTAGATGAGGGCGGGGAAAGTATGGTATGGGAGATGTCGCAGGGAAGGCGTGGCAAGAGAGGCGTGGCAGAGCAGACCTGTGTGGATGCTGGACAGGAAGAGGAGGGTGTCATTCATCTTTAAGTTCGTTTTCTACTCTTCCTGTTGTGTTTAACCCAGAGCTGCCACCCAGAACGCCTATATTCAGAGTGAGTCTTCCCCTGCAAACAACTGAATTCTCCCTGGCTTCCCTTTACAGATACACTCATAGAGGTCTGTCAGTTTCTTTGGTTTGGACTCAGTCAAACTGACAATGAAGACTGACCGCTACAGTGCCTATCTTCCAGAGTTCTGCCTCTCTGGCAGAGCCCTGACTGACACACTCCTCAGCCATCAGTCTCCCAGGGGCCTTTCTCATCCTTCCTCATCCTTCTGGCCTTTCCCAGTCACGCCTGCATTCCTTATATTATATTCTCTAGTGTCCTGAAGCCACATGTGGGGGAAAGCGGAGAGGAAATTGAACTGCTAACAAGAAACATAAACCAAGAGGTATTTTAAACTTCCCACATGTGTTCTGTTCCGTTCAACATTCCATGTTTTTTTTTTTAAAAAATGTTAAACTACAGAAACTTTGAAAGTCTTAAATAAAACACTCACACGAGCTCTATCCCACCATTAAATTTTTATGACTCTTGCTTCATTGGCTGCCCGTCCTCCCACACATCCGTCGTTCACCACTGACCTCCCCTCTTCTGTTTCTTTATATTTAAAGCACATTGTAGACACTGATACCCAGCTTTCTCAGGAACTTCACCATGCCATTTATTAATTACAATTTCATATTTACTTTTTTGGGAGGAAAATTTCATATGCAGAAATGTACCAATCTAAAGTATTCCATTCATTAAGTTTAGACAAATTCTATGCATTCATTGAACCAGATTACTTCATCCTGCAGGACACTTTTGTCATCTGGTCCCCTAGTGTCCCTTTCCCAGTCTGTTTTGTTCCAGCAGAAGCAGCTGATCCTATGCTTCTCTTTTTCTTTGAAAAATTCATTAGAATGGAATCATAGGTCATGTGATCTTTGGTGTCTGACTTCTTTCACTCAGCGAAGGGTTTCAAGAGTCTGCCACGGGGAAGCTGCTGCCCTACACAACCAGGACTGATGGCTGTGAACAGTGGTGAACGAGGAGGCTCATGGCTGCCCAAGATGTTGAGAGCAAGTGATGGCTGAGTGCTCAGTCCTAACAAGATGTTTACACCGCCTTCTGAGGCTCATGGAACACTGCAGAGGAGGGGATAGTAAGTATGCAAGAGCAAAGCGACGGCGTAAAGGGCCGTGAATGGCAGTTTCCAGACTTGAATCAACCATTATAGTCACAAACTTATAACCATGGTACCTGCACAAGACTGGTCCTGTCAGTCGTGGGAAAAGGAAGGGACCCCTTACTGCTGAACAATTGAACATTGATAGCTTCTGGGAGAGGGACAGTCATTGTCTTCAGTTATGCATCCACTGCTGAACTCACCAGGATCCAACGGCTAGGTCTACACCCATGGTCACACATAATGCCTTGGTTAAACTTGGTGGGTCACACAACAATACGGATAGACGTGAACATGAGAAAGAGATTCATAGGGAAAGAGGGGGTTTAGATGGAGATACTAGGGAGATCTGAGATAGTGGGAAAGTATGTATTATATGCATGTATACAATTGTAAGAACAAGTTTACCTAATACTAATAATTTAAAATTTCAAAAACAACTGTGGTAGTTTTAATATGCTTGGCCCAGGGAGTGGCACTATTTGGAGATGTGTCCTTTTTGAAGGAAGTGTGTCACTGTGGGAATGGGCTTCAAGACCCTCATCCTAGCTGCCTGGAAGCTAGTCTTCTCCTATCAGCCTTCAGATGAAGATGGAGAACTCTCAGCTCTGCCTGCACCATGTCTGCCTGGATGCTGCCATGCTCCCACCTTGATGATAATGGACTGAACCTCTGCACCTGTAAACCAGCCCCAATTAAATGTCTTTATAAGAGTTGCTTTGGTCATGGTGTCTGTTCACAGCAGTAAAACCTTAAGCTTTCTTGTATTTATCAGTTATTTGTTCAATTTTTTGAAACACTGAGTAAATATGCTGCAGTGTAAACCTTTCCTTATTGTTGGATACCCTTCAGACATCCTTATATTAATGTTTTATGGGCTTTCTCTTGTCTCTTGAGTGAATAACCAAGGTTAAAATGTCTGTGTTCCATGTAGGTTTGAGTTCTTTATTTTGTTTTGTGAGTTGTTGTTGTTGTTGTTGTTGTTGTTGTTTTTAATGAGACTTATTTGCTCAAAAACTCTCTGTAGTTGAGGATGATAACCTTCCATCTCCCTATCTTAAATGTTGAAATTACAGGCATGCATCCTTGGTTTTTATGTTGTACTGGAAATATTCATGAACCGTGATGAGGTCACGAGGTCAGTGATGAGCATGACCAAGTGTAAATCACTTGACAATCACTCTATCACTGACGTCAGATCTTCCTTCAGGTGTTTCCATTTCCAATTCCAGTCAGCAGTGTCTGAGGGCTCTGCTTGCTGCAATCCTCACAGATACTTGGGCTCAATTAAGAGCCATTCTTGGGAGTATGCAATGATATCTCACTGTGGTTTAAACTTGCATTTTCTATAAATCTGATGAGGAGGCACTCCATCCCTTGGCAATGCCACCCTTTGGTGATCTTCTACAGGTTTCTAACTTGTCCTCTACTCCCAGGTCTGTTGGGAGTCAAGCAGACACAGTCAAGGGTTATCTTCTAAGACTTCAAGTGGTATTTTCATGAAGTCAAGTTGGAAATCTTGACCACAGTGGTCGACGTGTGGCCAGAAAGTCCTTATTGAAATGCCAAGTTTCCAGAAGAAATGAAACACTGTAAGGGCAGTGGAGACCCTGTCTAGGATCTGGGTAGGAAGCAGATGAGTAAGAAAGTCAGGGAAGAGCATGAGGTCATTGAGAATCCTGAGGTCAAAAGTGATCCTAGGCTCAGCAAGGCTCATGGGGACAGTGAGGACCATGAGGTCATGTGTGGATCATGGAGCCAATGAACACCAGAGAATCAGAGAGGATCATGGAGTCAGTGAAGATTAGACATTCAAGGATCATCACTATTCATGAGGACAATGAGGACCGACGAGACTGTTGGCCCTACTTGTAGTTATCTTGTCCACCCTCATGTGTTAGCAGTGGGCTGAGTCAACTGGGAAAATTTCCAAACAAGGGATTAGATATGTTTAAAGAATTGTTCTATAATTACTATACAACTCTCACACTGAACATTTTCCTACTGTACTTACTGCCAACCATCCCCTTATTTAATATAGCCCAGTGCTTCATCTTCTGAGATGACTCCTACATGTGTGTATGCTATGTGTGTGGGGATGAGACTATGATTGTCATGTTTACGCATGATGTAATGAGTAGCCATTAATGGATCAGTCATCCCTCCATTATTGAAAGCTGTATTGCTATGTAAGCCAAATGAGACGACAATCCAGAACCCAGGCACTCAGAAATACAGAAAGGTTTGATGGTAAACACTTCTCAAAGCGGGGCTTTAGGGTGTATTAGAACAAGCAATTGGGTACCAGTGACCTTCCTTCCATCTTCTCAAATCACTCACCTGTAGATGAACATCTGCCTGGGAGCTGTTGGCTGATGTTCTGGCTCCAAGAGAGCCCTACTGTGTAGTGCTGGGTGGGCCTTCACATAAATACAGAAGCAAGGGGTGCCTTCACATTATAAATGCTTTTTGTTCAGGAAAAATTTCTTAGATAACTCATTCAATTCTCCAATCAAAACAGGTTCTGTCAGACATTCATCTTGGACAGCTGGTTCCACAGGAGATCCACAGTTTCTGCATGAGATCCAGGCTTTTTCTGACCTTGTGCAGCCACCTCCTCCCTTGGAAGCAGACGGCAGGAGTCAGCCATCACATTAAGACATGCCCCGTTTGTGCTAGCCCCATGATCGACAGAGTCATGCAGGGCTTAGTCTATAGTATTTAGGTAATCTTGCAGTCAAAGAGACGGTCTGACAGAGAGTATATGGTCATCTGACAGAATGAATGGACAGTACTGAAAACCTCACCAGGATATAGAAACAGAAAAATACAGAGATGCAGGATCCCGGGGAGCTGCTAATTACTAATCTGAAGTCTTCAAGTGGATTGTGGTGATTATTTTCAATGCTCCCAAATTCTAATAGCAGGACATCTCTGCTTTCCAGGTGAGGGGTAAAGAAGAGAGGGCGGGCACTGGGCTCCTGCCCTGGACTTGAAATTGTTTTCACCTTGCTTGGTCTTTGGGCAGTAGTTTGTGCTACCTTGTGTCCAGCATTTTGAACGTTCTACTATAATAAGACAAAATACAGCAATCAAAAATTGTTACGGAACACCCTCTCCACACTGCTCTCCCCACCCCCTGCAATTTGAGGCAAAGTCTGGTGTGGGCATCACTCTAGACCAAGGCCTGTCTACAGCCTGAGAACCAGCTCACGGCATGGCATCTCAATTCAGGCCTCATCTTACCACTACCCCATAGCCATCAGCTTGGTCTTGACAAGTAACTGCATGCTGCTAAAGAAGAGAAGGATTAACTCACTCGCTGCCACAGAGTAAGACACTTCAACTCCTGCAGGAACAGCTCCCCAGATACAAGAGGACCAGGGCTCCGTAGTGAGGACATAAGGAGAATGGGATTAGTGGGTGGAAAATGGCTAAGACACAGCACTTTGGGGTGGTGGGTTCTGGTTAAATGGGTCTAATGAAATTCCTGCAGATGACAGGAATCCAACATCATTTTGGGGTGTAGAAGACAAGGAACCTAGTCAGATGTCAGGGGCGGGGGGCGTGGGGTACTGATAAAAAAATCTAACAGGACTCGTGCTAGAGCTAGACAATGGAGAGACAAAGATGGGCAGTCAAATGTGAGATCTAGTTGGAAAAGTATTCAGGGGAGCCTGAGAGGAAGGGAGGCGGGAAGAGGGGAAAGGAAGAGAAGGGGGAAGAAGAAGGAAGAGGACAGGGCTGAGAGAGAAGGTGGGAGAGGAAGAGGATGAGAGAAAGGAAAAGGAGAAAGATGGAGAGGGGAGGGAACAGGGGAGGAGGATGGGGAGGAATACCAGGCTAGCAGTGGGGGAAGGGTAGTCCCTGCAGAGACACTGTGCCTCACAAGGAGAATCTCACAAGCTGAGAGATCACTTCAATAACTTCTAAAACTCTGAGATCCTTTTCTCCTTTTAAGCAGTGGTTCTCAACCTTTCCGATGCTGCGACTCTTTAACACCACTCCTCATGTTGCGGTGACCTCAATCATAATGTTATTTCATTGCTACTTCATAACCATAATGTTGCTACTGTTACGAATCATAATGTAAATGTCCGACAGTCAGGATATTGAACATGGGTCCCTTTAAAGGGGTCGCGACCCACAGGTTGAGAACCTCCGCTTTGAGGCTTCCTTTGAGCATTTATCAACCAGAATGTGGCCTTTTGAGCCTAAGACCAGAGCTAAGGCTCACAGTTGACAGTCACAGGCATGAGCCCTTCAAGCACATTCCTATGCTTTTCCTGGATCTGGACACACTGTAGCTCCCAGTCAACTCAGATGCTGGGATGGTGGGAAGGTTTCATCAACCATAAGAAGTGTGTGTGTGTGTGTGTGTGTGTGTGTGTGCATATATGTATGCAAATGTATGTAGAGGTCAGAGGTAGATGCTGGGTATCTTCCTCTATTGCTTCTCACAGTTTTTGACATAGGGTTCCACACTGAATCTGGGGTTCACTAGTTCAGGTAGACTAGTTGACTGACAGACCACAGGAACCTTTCTGTCTCTCCCTGTGTCTGGGACTTCAGCCTCAAAACCTTTTTTTTTTTTTTTTTAATGTGTGTGTGTCAGGGATCTGAACTCTGTATCTTATGAAGCCAGATACAGGTATCTAGCCCCGGAATAAATTTGTTATTCATTAATCAGTCCACCGATTTAGTCTTGTGTGTTGCATGTCTTTCCATGTATGGGTACACATGCATGTGCTCCTCACAACTCCCCCCTTTCCTTCTGCGTGTCTGTTCTTCTGGCTCCTTCTGTGATGTCCACTGGAGGGGGTGACACGGCTGTTCCAATTATGGCTGGATATTCCCCAGTGAAAAACGTTTGCTCCTTACGGTTGATTTAAGGGAGCACTTTGTATATTTACTTGTTAGGCTGGCAACCATGTCATGTGAGGCAGACTCTGCTGTCACTGGATTTCATTTTGTATCCGCATATGTTGGATGTGCTTCTGTGTGTGGAGGCCAGAGGCTGACACAACATGTCTCTCTGACTATGGGTACATGCTGCTACTATGTGCGGGAGATCATAGGTGCATGACTGTCAGGTGCTGTAGATCTGACCTCCGGTCTTCAAGCTTGTGTGGCAAGTGTCTTACTGACCCAGCCCCTCACCAGCTTTTGTTAAGCTTTCCCCAGCAAAGCAAGACAACTTCTTGTCAGGAATGCTGACTCTGCCCCTTCTGGGCCCATCCAGCTTATTTTCTGGGGATTTGGGGAACCTTCCAAATCCGGGCTCCATTCATGTTGAACGCCAGGAGGGCCTTTCACCTCTCCAAGTGCCTCTGACTCACTCAGCTTTGGGAAAGACAACAGGGCTTTGTCAAAGCTGCATTTCATCCACCTCTTCAGAGTGTCTGGCTGCTAACACTGCAGAAGGGCAGCCACATTCCACAAGAGGCCTTTCAGAATGCTCACCGTGAATGGACAAAGGCTGTCTAAGTAGGTCAGCAGCTGCCCTGCCGAGTTTTCCGAGCGAGGAATCAGAATCTGTTCACTTGGTCTTCCCAGGACCTCCATCCACTGTGCCTACCTCTGCTGGCCACTTGGCTTGTTCAACCGGACAAAGGCTACAAGTGACCCCTGCAGCTCAGATTCTTGCTTTGGTGGGCATTGCGTGGGAGGCTTTGCTGGGGTGGCCTCTGACACCTTCCCTCCCTCCCCTTGGCATTTAGAACAGAGTTCATTGGTTAACCATCGCCATAGTGAGTGGGCCTCATGCCAGATTAGCATCAGACTGCAAAAGCCTCTGGATCACACTGGCAGCTTGTGAACATCTGGTAGGGTTTCCACAGAGGGCTGGAGGCATGGAGGATGGGCAGGCCACTGCAGGACTGGTATTCGAGCCACAGGGTAGGGACGGTTCATTTGCCCTTCACCAGGAGATGCAGGAGAAAGAGCTGAATCCTCAGCACCCTGCGAGAATGTTTCTGGAGCTGCTCTGTTTGAACCTGCGCTGGGCTCAGTCCCTAGTCTGTCCCCAGGATGCCAGTAATCCTTCTCCAGAGATGATTGTAAAGAAGAGAGGGGAAACTTACTCAGTGTGGCCACATCATGTAAGAGGAACAAATAAGATGGTCCCTCAAGATATCTCCACAAACTTGTTTTGGAATTTGGGTTCAAATAGAAGGCAAGAGGTCTGCATGGCTAAGCAGTCCTGGTCACAACGTGGTCCTGCCCACCACTAACAAACCCATCATATTTTGATTCATGTCTCTCCTGCAAGGTTGTATAACAAGCTGTCCAAATGGTGAGAGATCTCTTCAGGAAGACAAGCTCACTTTCTGGCTGGTGTCAGGCTCCAGCCTTCTCCTTTAAACCTGAAATTCTCAGGAAGAGTCTAACTTTTGAGGACCATTGGTTCCATAATCTGATAGCCACAGCAAAAGGGTCTCTCTAGGATGTCTTCATTCCTGTCAGGAGAGTTGGGGGGAGGAGGAGGTCAACTGAAGGAGCCATGGCTCAGCCACATGTGGGTGCTGCTGGGGGGGTGACTTTGACCTCTTACTCAAGCAGCATGGCTAAGGTCAGTTGCTTCTGAGAAAGAAAGGACTTAAAAATGATTAGTAAGGGGTGGGAGACTTGGCTCAGTCAGTAAAGTGCTTGCCAGGCAAGCATGACAAACTGAGCCTGAATCCCTAGCCACCCACATAAAAAAGATGTGGCTGCACGTGTTGGGGTGGCTGGCATAGAACCCCGATCAGCTAATTTTGCTAAGCTTATTAGCTTGTTTCAGTGAGAGAGTCTAGCTCAAAAATTTAAGGTAGGTAGGCATAGAGGAAGACATCCGTGGTCGACCTCTGAACACTAAATTCACAGGAGTACACATGCGTGTATACCTGGCCACCCTCTTACACAGATCCAATACACACGCACACATGTGCAAATTACTTGTTCTATCAAAATGTAAGTAAATGAAAAGACAGAAATAAAAAGAAGGGACATGAAAGCTCCTAGATATGGGGGAGGAGAAGATTTATTGTAGATACGAGGGAGAGCATAGCCAGAGGCATTCTGGGAGAGTCCAGAATGGACATGACCCTGAGCTCCATCATATGAGAAGACAGAGTGAGAAGAGGAGATCAGGAGACTGAGAATCCAGGAGGGCGAGGAAACCAAAATAGTTGGAAAGGGTGGGAAACCAAAATAGTTGAAAGGGTAGCTGAGGGAAGGGCAGCCCAGCTTCTGGGCTAGGGAATTCAGGGTAGGGGCAGGGTATGCCAGCCTTACTCTGTAACAGGTAGAGACTGAGGGATTCTGGGAAAATCCCTCCCAGCTCCACTTTGATATGTTAAGTAGGCACCCCAGGTACCTATTTGTCTCTGGTTTAAGATCTAGTAGTAAAGGTGGTGGAATAAGTGCTACCAAAAATAAAAAGCCAAAATGAGAAGATTCATGAGATTTGGGGTGGAGCTCATTATAGTTCAATGTGTTTGTGATTTACATTAAAAGATGTGAAGATACACTCTCTGCTGTCACCTTGTTTATTTAATACATCCAATAGGACTATATAGCACACACTCATTGTGTGTGTGTGTGTGTGTGTGTGTGTGTGTGTGTGATGCTTGTGTTATGTGCATGGTATGGCAGGGATATATGCACACACACCTATGTATCTTTGGGATTCTTTCCTCTTATGTACACCTCCTGGGTAGTTCATCAGAAACCCCACTGTTCCTTGGTGTCTTTGGACCTCCTGTCCAGGGTCCAATGTGTGTGTGTGTGTGTGTGTGTGTGTGTGTGTGTGTGTGTATTGAATGACTCATTCATAGAGTGAAGGATTCTGGGAGGAACTCTTCTAGTACACTGACTACAGGTCAGAATGGTGGCAAGGCAGTTGGGGCTTTTCTTTCTTTGGCATTTTTCATTTTAGATTAAACAAATATTTATATTTGGATCTGATTCAATTTTACAAGAGGAGGAAGGCTTCCGGGGCCACATCCTGTCTCGAGTTGTTTCCCCCAGTGGGATCCAGCCAACATGGGAACGGGAGCATTGACAAAAAACAAAACAAAGCAACAACAAAAAACTACCAAAATAATATAAAACAAAACAGCTAAAGTAGAACAAAGGCAGAAAAGTTGGACTGAGAGAGGAAGGGTGGAGAAATAGGAGCCTGAGAGAGTGAGATTTGGGAGTGTTGGGGAGTTTAAAGCTGAAAGGATGAGATCACTAAAAAAGACAGATATGAAGAGACATTTTAAATTAGGTATAGATTTTAGGGTTATTGGTGTGTGTGTGTGTGTGTGTGCGTGTGTGTGTATGTGTGTGTATGCAGGCTGATTCCTGTGTATGTGTGTGTGTGTGTGTGCAGGTTGATTCTTGTATATGTATGTGTGTATGTGTGTGTGTGTGTGTGTGTGTGTGTGTGAATGTGTGCGTGTGCAGGCTGATTCCTGTGTGTGTATGTGTATGTGTGTGTGTGTGTGCAGGTTGATTTCTGTGTGTGTGTGTCCGTCCATTTTTCTCTTTTTGGAAGTCTCAATAGGTTGTAGTAAAATGTTAAACTTCTCTAACTTGAAGTGGGTTGAGTTGATTTTTCAAATCTTCCTTTCCTCTGGGAGGTAGCTACAAGGTAGCTAACTTTAATTTGAATCATCAGTGTGAATTGATCCCTTAGAAGGAGGGACTGGATGCCAAAGAACTGTGCAAACTTTTCTTTTGTTGGTTATCAATTTTATTCATTTAGTTTGGAGACAAGAGCTTGCTATATAGCCCCAGTTGGCTTTGAACTCATGATCCTCCTGTCTCTTCCTGCCTGAGTGCTGGGATTACAGGTAACATCCTGTAATCCTGGACTAACTCTTTCTTTTAAATGTTAGTCAGAACTGACAACCCCTGAGTCCTGTTTGCCACTCAGCAATGGAATCTAGGCATCTGGTCTGGTTACCCTGGAATCAAGACATCCTTTGGCCTGGCCCACATTTCTGGACATTCCTTACCCTCACTGAGATGCTGAGAACTGGTAAACACCACTCCTCTTAGACTAGAGTCTCTAACCCTTGCCTGGACGCACCCTGAAGGCTAACTTTGTGCCCTTTACACTTCTAAATTCTAAATGTTTCTCCAAGTTGGAAACAGCCCTTGGTTCTATTTTAATGAAATTGAAGGTGGAGCTTGGGAGAAGGTTGTAACAGGGATAAGATGAGGCCATGGAGATGGAATTCTGTGATGAAGTTGGTGTTTTTATATTAAGAAAAGTCCAGCTAGCACACTCACTCTGTCGTATACTGGGCAATGTCCTTCAACATTATAATATAGCAAGATGGCCCTCATCGGCACCAGGATTCTGTCCTTGGACTTTCTGGGCTCCAAATTACCTTTTCTACAACATACACACTAGGACACCGCTTCTTCCCACATCATCCTGAAATGTTTATCTAAGGACTAATAACAAGTACTGGTGACGTTGGTCTCTAAGGATGCTATGCAGAGATCTATAGCAGGAGACACCATCTAGCAGGTACTATTACTGTCCCTTTTCAAGGAGAAGAGTAAAGCAAGCTGTGGTGAGATAACTCACCTGGTAACTCACCTGGGTCAAGGAAGAGCTAGGGACTGTGGATCCCAGCCTACTCTCTTAATGTCTTTCTTTCTTTTCTTTTCAAGATTTATTTATTTTATGTATATGAATACATTGTTGCTGTCTTCAGACACACCAGAAGAGGGCATCAGATCCCATTACAGATGGTTGTGAGCTACCATGTGGGTGCTGGGAATTGAACTCAGGACCTTTGGAAGAGCAGTCAGTGCTCTTAACCACTGAATCATCTCTCCAGCCCCTTAACATCCAGCTTGATTCCCTTATTTCACCTCCTAGGTCTCCTTTCTCCTGAAACTCTTCAATTTTTTATTAGTGGCAAAAACATACTATAAATCTACATTCTTATTTCATTTTACTTATGTATTTTTGCATGCATGTGTTCGTGGGTCTTCTTGCTTGTATATACATATTTGCGTGTGTGTGTGTGTGTGTGTGTGTGTGTGTGTGTGTGTGTGCAAGTATAAGAGGGCCTGCGGAGGGCTGAGGTTGATATTTGTCATTCTCTGTGATGTCTCTTCATTTTGTTTATTGAAGCAGGGTCTCTTAATTGAACTCAGAGCTTGCAGATTCTGCTAGTCTAGCTAACGTTGGGGATCTTCTCTCTCCTCTCCCTCTCCCTCTCCCTCTCCCTCTCCCTCTCCCTCTCCCTCT
>JANHMN010000006.1:12249672-12261481 GCA_030674055.1 Rhabdomys pumilio | reverse complement strand
CTCTCTCTCTCTCTCTCTCTCTCTCTCTCTCTCTCTCTCTCTCTCTCAGAGTCAGTTATTGAAAAGAAATCTATAGCCAGAGACTCCAGTTAACTTTTATTTCTCTACACCATGGGTTCTTAACCCATGGGTCACGATCTTGTTGGAGGTTGAACTGACCCTTTCACAGGGGTCTCCTAAGACCATCGGGGAACTATAGATATTTACATTACGATTCACAACAGTAGCAAAATCATTGTTATGAAGTAGCAATGAAAAGAATTTTATGGTTGGGGGTGGGGTCACCACAACACGAGATGCTGTATTAAAGGGGGAAGCGCAGGACAGTTGAGAGCCACTGCTCTCCACTGAATTACTGTAGAGTAGAAAGCTCAGTTCCGGGTGCATTCATGCTTTGGAGGCCGATGCTGTGTTCGAGACCCAGCACACAGCGCGTGGCTGGTGTGCTCCAAGGTGTGAGTGCTCAGACGACCTGTGACTCTCTTGCCTTTAATCTTTTTACTTGGTAGTGAAGGTACTGGGGTTTGAAATTACACTTTTTGTATTCCACCGAGCCGGGAAAGACAGCAGGGTTTAGCTGAACACTCTTGACTTGGAGTCTATCCCAAGGATACGGTGAAGGTTCTTGATGGGTCTGCAACCCATCACTTACATGATTACGGAGGCCTCTGGTATTAGATGGTTATCATCCCAATACATCATTGGTACACCAGGCGCCCCATCCGTCAGGAAGTGTTAGAGCAAGCCACTAGGTACAGTTTTCACTGAGAAGTGGAGGATCACATGAGTGCCAGGGTACCCAGACCCCTGGGTCCCTTGTGGAAGTTGCCTACCACAGCTCCTAAGTGTGCGAGGATGAGAACTCTCCTCAGCAGCTTTGTGGAGCTCTTAAAGGAAGTCCAGATTCTGCAGCAAGGATGCCCACGATGCTGACGCTCTACTTACGTTTTGAGAAGCCTCCTTCCTAGACTACTGTTTATTTTAGGGAAAAAATTCTCTCTATCAATGGTCATCTTCTCTCTCTGTCCCAGACGACACTCTTTAAAAAGTCATAATTTAGAGCTGGAGAGATGGCTCAGTGGTTAAGAGCACTTGCTGCTTTTCCAGAAGACTCAGGTTCAGGATTCAGTTGTGGTGGTTTGAATAAAAATGGCTCCTATAGGTCCCTTTAGGGAGTGGCACTATTAGGAAGTGTGGCCTTGTTGGAGTAGGTGGTGTGGCTTTGTTGGAGGAAGTGCTAAGGGGTGGGCTTTGAGGTTTCAGAAGCTCAAATCAGGTCCAGTGAGTGGCTCACAGTCTTTTTCTGCCGCCTGCCTATTTAGATGTAGAACTCTCAGCTCCTCCTCCAACACCACATCTGCCTATGTGCCACCATGCTCCTGCCATGATGCTAATGGACTAACCCTCTGAACTGTTAGCCAGTCTCAGTTAAATGATTTTTATAAGAGTTGCTGTGGTTATGGTGTCTCTTCACAGCAATGGAAACCCTAAAGATAATAGCACACACGTGGTGACTCACAGATGTCCAGTTCCAGGGAATCTGATGCTCTCTTTCAGTCTCTACAGCCACCAGGAACACACATAGTACACAGACATACAAGTAGGAAAAACGTTCATTTACATTCATGGGTAAATACGTAATTAATTTAAAAGGTGATAAAATTATGCACAAAGTATATATTGGAATGTTGAAATTTACCAGCTTAATATGCAAAACAGGAATAATTCCCAAGTATTTTGCAGTTGACACATTGTAATAGAATAGATGTTAATGAAAATGGGGGAGGGGTAGCACTGTCACCGGGATTATCATTACTACTCATGTTCCCTGAGAGTGGTCTATGCAGTACTCCCTCTTGACAGCTGAGGAAGCAGACATATCCAAAGAACCAGGCCCAGAGCCCCACTTAACAACAGTGCTGCCATGTCCTGCCTAAGTAGACATGAGCAACAAGTCCTGCTTGGGACCTACACTCAGCACAGAATTCAAGACATGACTTGATACCTCACAATGTGTCTCTGACTTACATCTCAGTCTAACATTTTGTCAGAAAGGCGAGGACAGCTTTCTTTGACATTTTTAACATTTGTTGAGGTTTCATGGATTTGTCAACACGAAGAGGTTTTGTTATTGTTATCAACATTGCTTGCTTTTCAAAAGTGGCTCTCACAACAAGGACACTTTCTAAAATATTTGCATAGAAGTTTTCAGAAAGTCCTCACACTGATTTTATGATAAAGAAATAAACGAGTCACTGGGACCGGGTCTGTGTTACAGGGTTCCACCAGCCGTGGGTGGTCTGTCCAGGGTGGTTTTTAACTTTCTTGTCTGGTTTCCTCCGTTCATCCTCCAGCAACTGTGGTTTTATTTTAGGGATCAAGTGAGAGAGGTTTCCATCTCAAAGCAGAGACATGAAGACGGAGCCAATTGGGGCATGGTTTCCCTGCAGTCTAAGGGGTGTCTGCTATTGGGCAGCACCCACAGAGAGAGGCAGGTCTCTTCTGGGGGCTCCCAAGATGGTATGCCACCCTTGAGTGGGAAGTTGGACAGATGGATGTCCCTGCTGTGAGCTCCAAGTGTCTATGATTGGTAACTGATTTCCTTACTGCAGAGAAGACTGGCTTGAAATCGAGCTCACTGTGGTGCCGGCAGACATCTGAGTAGAACTCCGAGGTTCCTGGGCAAGTATTAGCTTGTGCATGACTTACAAGGGAAGACAGTGAAAGATCTGTGTCTCTGATAACCGTGCCCAGCCGTTGTAGAAACCACTTTTGAATGTGTGGTCAGGAGCAATGGGACTTCCCAGCAACTCCAGCCGTACAACCAACCTCTCACTGCTACACAAGGGGAGCACATTTCCCTCACCCCATGCTATTTTCAGGTCCCACAAATTCCAAACACAGTTTTCCCTCTCTCTTTCCTTCCCTCTCTCCTTCCCTTCTTCCTTCCCTTGTTTCCTCTTCTCTTCCTCCTTGTTTTTGTTTTTTTCCAAATGTCCCAGATAGGCTGCAGCCCCTGGAGGTGAGCTTGAACTTCTGAACTTCTGATCCTCATGCCTCTTCCTCCGGAATTACAAATGTGTGCACCACGCCCGGCTTGTTTGGGCAAGACTGAGGGCCGAATCTAGGCATTCACTCATCCTTTTTCTTTCTGAGTCACTGAATTCATCTGTATCTGAGGCTGGTCTGGAGCTTGCTCTATAGCCCACACTAACCTCAAATTTACCATCCTCCTGCCACCACCTCCTGAGCCCTAGGATTACAGCTGTGTCTCATCACAGAGGCCCAAATGTCTTTTCCTAAAGTCTGTTCATTCTGATGGAAAGGTAACCACTGCATGTGTTTGGGTCCTGTGGGATGCTTTGATTCACACATCCATGGTGCAATGCTCTAACGTGAGCATCTTAACAGCAAATGACTTCTGCAAATTAGCCCTCATTCTGCAGTTCTCTGCTTTAGAAGGGGGCAGCAGTCTTATCTG
Organism: Rhabdomys pumilio; assembly: GCA_030674055.1. Taxonomy (NCBI): domain Eukaryota; kingdom Metazoa; phylum Chordata; class Mammalia; order Rodentia; family Muridae; genus Rhabdomys; species Rhabdomys pumilio. The sequence goes on along the minus strand of JANHMN010000006.1, from coordinate 12,258,000 downwards.
CTCTGGGCAGGATACATTCCAAGTGACCCTCTCAGAACAGAATTCCTCCATATGCCAGCTGAGAGTCTCACTTCCTGTCTTGTCTGACCGAAGCGTAGGGAGTTTGTTTTCCAGCTGAACACACTTTTAAAAGGACTTTGAAGAAGTTAATCGCATCAGGCAGACACCAGCCAGTCACTACTGCCTGGGGCACCACAAGGGCTCCCGAGACTTGGCCGTCTAGTGATGCCCCACAGGCTTGGAGCCTTATGTCTTTCTGGAGCATCACTCAGCTTCTTTTTTCAGAGCCCTCCCCTTGTCTCGTGCTACCTCCACTGCGTAAATGCCTTATTCCACTTCTGATCCTGGCTTTGGGAGGGGCTGGTGAGAGCCGTGGATCGCGATGCACAGCGCATCAACTTCGCTGTGGTCCTGCCTTGGAAGAAAACAGTGGTGGCTCATGAAGGCACACTGGACACAGATCGGGTGTAAGGGACACACTTGTGTTCCTCCCAAAATCATAATCAATGTCCCACCTGGACAAAGCCTTTAAGGAGATGCCATGCTTCGCATACGAAATGTCCCGCCATTTAAATACTTGTCCTGTTGGTGGAGCTGTTTAGGGAGGCAATAAATTCTTAGGAGGTGGAGCCTGCTAGAGGAAGTCGCCAGGGGGTGGAATTTTATTGGCTGGCCTCACTTGCTGCTCTCCTCTGCTTCCTGCTCTTGGTGCTGCTATGGTGAACTCTGCCCTCCGTACTGTAAGCCGAAACAAACCCTTTCTTCCTGAAGTCGCTTATCAGGTTATTTTATCACAGCCACAGAGAAGAAACTATTACGAAAAACAGTTAAGGTAAAATGAAGTTATAGGAGTGTCCTAAGAAGAAGAGAGAACATGGAAAAGCAAAGCTGGGTGAACACAGAAGACCAGGGCAGGAAGGCATCAGCCAGGCAGAAAGGCTCCACAAAACCTGTTCTCAGGCTTCCCAGCTCCAGAACCATTTTAGCGTACTCACTGCTTTTTAACATGCCGAGCCTGGAATGCCTTGTCACTGAGACCAAAGGAATTCCCAGGGCGGGATCCATGGATGCAACTGTGTACCTTTAGGTGGTAGTGGACATTTAACTAAGTTCCTTTATATTTTTCAAAAGTATTTTATATGTGTACTAAAAGCACAAGCAGGAAAAAAAAAACCCTCTCTTTAACTTATGGTCTGGTGGGAGGACAGATAAACTCATAAATAATTATGATTATCTCAAATAAAATCTGTATGCAACAACAAAAACACACTTCAGCCTCTTGTGGGGTTAGAGTCTTCTGATTTATTTATTTTTTTTAATCTCGGAGCAGAACCATGAACAGCTGGAAGGAGACAGGAACACAGAAGCTTCTGGGAGTGCCATTTCTGCAAAGCGGACCCTTGGGCAGCTGTTCTAGAGTGGAAATTCCCTGTTTGAGACAAAGACATGTGACTTCAGGACAATGGTGTCCAGGAGAGTGTGTGGTAAGGGTGGCATGGGAGCCTTGCATGAGGCCCTTTCAGTTAGCGTGAAGAGACTGAAGTTTGGAATTCTAGTGACAAGGGCTCACACTGGAGGGCTTTGGCAGGGAACTGATGTGATCAAATTTGCCCTCGGAAGGCATCTCTCCTAGTTTTACATGGAGCCTGACTATGGGAGACGAGCTGATGTGAGGAGAGCTGCATGGAATCATGAGGCTTTCACAGGGATGTTGAAAGCCCTGGGCTCACTCAGGAAGAATGATAGAGAGAAAGAGGTTGTGTCTAGGGTATGAACTGGAATTAGAGTCCACAAGCTGGCCCAAGCTTGAGGACCTAAGATCAAATGCTCACCATCCACGTAAGAAGCCAGGAATGGTCACATGTAACCTGTAACCCTCAGTGTTGTGTGGGGTGGATACAGGAGAACGACTGGGACTTAGTTGATTACCAACCTAGTTCCAGGATCGGTGAGAGGCTCCGTCTCAAAGGAATAGGCAGAGAGGAATCGAGCAGGACACCCAGCATCCTCCCCAAGTGGAGCCCTCAGTGAGATAGACTTGATGCCAGAAAGATCAGTTCCTGGGATGTACAAGGCACGAGCTACAAAGGATGTCAGGTCTTAGGAGGACACAAGATGTCAGTGATCTGTGGTATGATCTAAGAAGAGATGCCACCTGCATGAACTGCCAGTCAGGAGAGCAGAGATGTCCGATGGATGAGTACATGATGGGAAATTCCATAATCACTAGATATGGCTCAGATAGGGCAGATATAAAGTAGCACACACCAGAACCCTGGACTCTTTTGTTTTGTTTTGTTTTTGTTTTGTTTTGTTTTGTTTTGTTTTGTTTTTCGAGACAGGGTTTCTCTGTGTAGCCCTGGCTGTCCTGGAACTCACTCTGTAGACCAGGCTGGCCTCGAACTCAGAAATCCACCTGCCTCTGCCTCCCAAGTGCTGGGATTAAAGGCGTGCGCCACCACTGCCTGGTGAACCCAGGACTCTTAGAGGCTAGTGTGTGTGTGTGTGTGTGTGTGTGTGTGTGTGTGTGTGTGTGTTTTCTCACGTGTGCACCCATGTGGATGTAGGTACCATCAGAGGCCAGGAGAGGGCACTGGATTCCCAGGAGCTGGAGTTACAAGCAACTGTGAGCCGTGTAATGTGGGTGGTAGGATCTAACTTAGGTCCTTCACAAGAGCAGCAAGCACAGTCTTCTTCACTAGGTCATCGCCCAGCCCCATGGTAATAAATCTTTTATTACTAAAAAAACGCATATAACAAAGCCAGTCTCTTTCCTCAGAATTCTGCACCCCCAGTGTGTCATACCTGCCCCACTGCAGGGACAGCTTCTGTGTGTTGGTGACTCTGGGGTTGTCACCCACAGTTAGATGCCAAGGGCTGGTGTTGGCTTTGTCTTTCGTTCTCTTTGTTGCTAACTTACTATCCATTGCAAATTAGGGGCATTTCCTTGTTTTAGATTCCACTTTCCTCTTGCTTTTCTTCATCCTTCGAGACAGTAATTCTATTACCTTTTGCTATTTTATCGACCGCCACAGTTGATGCACTTAAATTTCCATTTCCTGTTCCAAGAACTTTATTCAGCATCTCTGACTCCGCTCAATACGAAACGAAAATACATCACTGTCTGCTCTCTGCCTACTGTTCTCTTCACCCAGCCACCTCCTCCCTGTCACACTTGAGGACATTTTGTTTGTGAAAGTTGGTCACATTTATGTACCACTTTGCTCAGACTTCCATGCTCAGCTTGATGCTAAGAATTGAAAACAAAACAGCTTTGACATCACCCCGTTTGTTCTTACTCATGACTTAGGCCATCTGCTGGGCAGAGACCACACGTGTATCTGTGTGATGCTAAAAGAAAAATGCCCCCAAATCAGATTCATTCTCTTTTATGATTTCTCCAAATTGGGCTGCATGTTTGGATCAGAACTACATGCAGAATTTTTTTTTTCTAAAAATGTATTCATTTGTTTATTTATTTAGGGCATGTCTGTTACCTTTCTTATTCTTCCCGCGCCTGCCTCACCTCCCAAATAGGGCTGGAGAGTAGGCTCTGAGGATAAAAGCACTCTGTTCTTGCAAAGACTTGGGCTCAGTTCCTGACATCCACATAATTGTAACAGTGAGTAACTCCAGTTCCAGGGATCCGACGGCCTCATCTTTTTGTTCTTGTGTACTAGGCACATGGGGAGTGCATACATACATGTTCAGGCAAGTGCTCATACACAGAAAATGAAAACAAGGAAATCTTTACAAAAACAAAGTTCTTTGGGCTTTCCTGAATCCTTTATGGATACTTATTTTTTTTCTAGGTGGCATTCTTGATTCTGAGAATAAAGGTGGGAATGAAGCAGCCCCCAATCTCTGTACATTCATTCCTTCTGCCAGAGGTGATGGTAGCAGGCAAACACAGAGGTAAGCACAGCGGGGGAGGAGGTGGCGCTGCATGGAAGAGGGACTGGGCCACTAAGAAGTGGCAAGCAGATGGGAGTCGCAGGTTTGGATACAGAGATTTGTGCAGCCTTTCTTGGGGTGACATCAGTTAGTCACTCGTGTTGCTGCTGCAACGAAGTATCTGGCACAGATAACTGATGCAAGGAAGAGCTTATTTTGGCTTATGGATTCCGGGGTGTGCAAACTCATCGTGGTGGGAAGCCATGGTTGTAGGAGACTGACACAGCCGGTCACATTGTATCCACAGTCAAGAAGTTTTCTGTAGTAAGGAAGTTTTCTAGTAGGTTCTGAGTGAGGGAAGGATGAGGCAATTTCAGTGGCAGCAAATTCCTGAAAACTCTGTTCATGTTTCCTTCGAGGCTCAAAAGCCAACCCCCGTGCCACAAAGGACTCAGAGAGAGGGAAAGAGAGAAAGAGAGAGAGGAGAGAGAGAGAAAGAGAGAGGGAGAGAGAGAGACAGAGACAGAGACACAGAGAGAGACAGAGGCACAGAGACAGAGATGGGAGAGAGATAGAGACAGGAACAGAAACACAGATGAATTGATATTGTTCAATGGCTTGCATTTAGTCCGAGACACCCGGGGAGGTCTTCTTAATCCACCTAACTCAGAAAATCCCTCAGAGAGGTGCCCAGGGATTAGTTTTCATTGTCATGCCAGTCCCATCAGTTGACAAGGGAAATCAGCCATCACAGTACCATGGGCTTTCCCCAAGCTCATGTTATCCAGTGTTCTTGACTTCTGTAGGGAAGGGAGCCAAGGGGAGTCAGTCTGTGCACTTGAGCCTAGAAGCCTGGTTGGGGTGCAAGACTCTCCTCTGTGCTGTTCCCCGACTCCCTGGCCACTCTGAGTATAGACTCCCTGTCCGAGAGCTGAGGAGAAGTCAGGGGTCTGAGTTCTTCTGGTCACACTATCCATGTTTATCCCAAGCTTTACAATCTGGCCCTGGCATCTTCATCCATAGAGCGGGAATAAGGAGAGGCTTCTGCCCTTAGTGTCGGACCCCAGTGAAGCTTTTACTAAAATAGGCTCCACCATGGCCAAACTAGTAGTTTTCTGAGTGAGGGAAGGATGAGGCTAGCAATTTTAGTGTGGCAGCAAATTCCTGCAAAACTCTGTTCATGTTTCCTTCGATGCTCAAAAGCTGAGCCCCTGTGCCACGAAGGAAGGACTCAGAATGCCGGTCTCAGGGGTATCCCAGAGGGCAGGGACTCTGCGCTTCAGCATGCTCTTTCAGACAATAGTGACTTCTTTAGGGAAAAGAAAATGGGATGAGGTCATCACGAGTGACTTCCAGGCTTTTGCTTTGCACATCCTACAGCCTCCAAGTTTCACCTAATGAACATGACTTATTAAACAAACATACTAAACTGGATTAAAGGAAAATGCTCGAATTGGACCCTAGATCTGGACAAATAAGACACATGCTCTTTAAAGGTCTATCAGATGGAGTTTGACGTTAGCATCATGCTTGAAGCAATCTTTCTTTGCCCACTTCCCAACAAAGCTATAGAGAGCGTGAATGAAAGGGAAGTAGACCTTCATTCCCCCTCCCTTCTCCCTCCCGTCCTCCCTCCTCCTTCTGCCCCTTCTTCCTCCTGCTCCTTCCTCTTTTCAGTATCTCCCTTCACCACCCCTCCCCTGTAGGAGACAGGTCTCCTGTACTCTAGCCTGGGCCTCAAACTCACTTTGTAGCTAAGGCTAACCTTGAACTTCTAATCCTCCTGCCTCCTCTACCTCCAGAGTGCTGGAATTATAAGCATGTGCCACCATGTGTGGTTTACAGAAAACAGAATTCTTGTGGTTAGGAAAAGGGGCCATTGGTTTGTTTGAGTTTAAAGTTTTAATGACATCTCTATATTTATTTTAAATATTTTTGATTTTTATTAAAATGTGTCAACTGTGTGTATCGGTCACGTTCATTGTTAGGTTTACACACATGCCTGATGAGTTGTCCACAAGCACGAGGGTCTCGATGTGATTGTTCTATGCAGAGTGCTCTCGTCAAGTCCAGCCTCCCTTTGTCCCCACCGCCATCTCTAGGGAGCACCGAGCTGAATTCAGGTCTACTGGTTTTGCTTTCCACATGTGTTTGAAAGCACATTGAGAGCGATTGTCTTTCTGTGTTAGGATTATTTGATTCCACATGTTCTCCAGGCTACTTTGCTGCAAATGATAGATCTCCTCTCCTCCTCCCCCTCCCTCCTCCTCCTCTCTCCTCTCTTCTCCTCCTCCCTCCTCCCTCCTCTTGTTCCTTCTCCTCCTCCCTTCCTTTGCTCCTCTAGCTTCTCCTTCCCCCTCCTTCCCTTTCTCTTCCTGCTTTCTTTTCTTCTCCTCCCTCATCTTTCTCCTCCCTTTACGTGGTTTTGCTGCTTCTGCCTCCTGAGAGCTCCAACTGTCTGCAACTCCAAGACCTGATACCTTCATACAGACATGCATGCAGGCAAAATACCAATGCACATAAAATGGAAATAAATTATAAAAAAAAAAAATTAAGTACGAGCCACTACTGTGCTTGTCTAGATTGAGGCTTGGCCTAGCTAGTTTTATGTCAATATAACACAAGCTAATATCATCTGAGAAAAGGAGACATCCATTAACAAAATCCCTCCATATGATGAGGCTGTGGGCAAGCTTTAGGGCATTTTCTTAATTACTGATTGATGGGGGAGGGGCTCACCCCAATGTGGGTGGTGCCATCCCTGGGCTGGTGGTCCTGGGTTCTATAAGAAAGCAGGCTGGGCAGGCTATGAGGTGCAAACCAGTAAGCGGCACCTCCATGGCCTCTGCATCAGCCCCTGCCTCTAGGTTCCTGCCCTGCTTGAGTTCCTGTCCTGATGTTCTTTGGTGATGATCAGTGATGTGGAAGTGTGAGTCAGAGAAACCCTTGCCTCCCCTTCAACGTGCTGTCGGTCATGGGGTTTCATCACAGCAACAGAAGCCCTGACTAGGACAAGGCACAAACCTGTTCCACTGAGTGCAGATGCTGCATTTTCTTTGTTTCTCTGAGGATAAACACATGTAGGAAGACATGCTCATCACTGTCAGCCATCAGAGACGTGCAAATCAAAACTACAGTCAGATACCCACTCACCCCAGTGAGAGTGAGCATTAGCAATAGAAAAGCGAAATAAAACCCAAAGCAAAACCCTACAATTGTTGACAAGAATTGAGAAAGGCTCCTAATCCTTCCCAAACAGTTCCACAAACTAGGGCCCAAGAATTCAAATATATGAGCCCCTTAGGAGCTATTCTCATTCAAACCACCGCATACCCATCTGAGGAGTTGTCCACTGGCCTGGCCTGGGCATTTTGACTCCATACCACAAGTCTAAACTGGACTGTGACAGTCTATGTGGGTGACACAGACATCTGTCCAGTGTGCTGTGCCCACATTTGCAAGGTTTCTTTCTTGCTGTTATTTTTGACCTGGTCTACTCTAGGGGAACATAGCCTTCAGCCAGTGTTCTCACGGTAGCTGTCCTAAGAGGGAACCCCGCAGGAACTGAAATAGAGATGAAGACTTCCTGAAGACTGTGATTGAGGGATAGAGCTGGGTCTGTCGCAAGCGGCATCACAAATTTCTGGACCCGTAGAAGAAAGCGGAGATGTCCATAGGAACAAGGGGTTATTGAGCTCCAAGAAGCTTCAGGACAGGTTTTGGTTACTGTTTGGGAGTCTTTGTGATTTGGCCATTTTCTTGAAAGCGTGTTGTAAAGCTGACAGCCGTGTCTTCTACATTTCCCCCTGTTCTGTGGAGAAAGCTCACTGGGTAAATGCTATTCAGGATGGCAGGAGAGAGTGCGTGTGTAAGACCATCAGGAGAGAATGGCATTCCAGAGGACCAAGTTCACTTCCCAGACCCTGTATGGTGGCTCACAATTAACTCCTTGTACCTGTAGTTCCAGAAGACCTAACACCCACCCTCTTCTGATCTCCACGAACCCTGTACTCATGTGTAAACAGCCATACACAGACACACAAAATTAAAACTAAAATAAATCTTTTTTAAACTTGCCATTGAGGATCCAGACCTGGCTTTTTCCTGGACGTGAACGTGGATCCAGTGGCTCCAAGCTCTGCTCCCCTCTCTCTGGGATGGAACCGACCTGATTCCACCCCAGCATATGGAGTATTTGGGATCTCTTCCCTGCAGCAGTGGGGTGGAGAACTAAAAGTGTCTCTGTACTAGTAGTATATCTGTGGAGTGATGAGACAGAGCTCTGCAGAGCAGAAGGGGACACCAGACAGGGGCGGGGTCATACCTGGGTCGATAGGAGGATACCCTTCAAATGCAGTTTGGAGACCATAGGTCTCAGTAAACATTGTGTGTGTGTGTGTGTGTGTGTGTGTGTGTGTGTGTGTGTGTGTGTGT
>JANHMN010000006.1:12218745-12249662 GCA_030674055.1 Rhabdomys pumilio | reverse complement strand
TGTGTGTGTGTGTGTGTGTGTGTGTGTGTGTGTGTGTGTGTGTGTGTTTTAGGTGTGGTGTGCGTGTTTTATAGATGTGGTGTATGTGTTTTATAGGTTTGTGTGTGTATTATAGGTGTGATGTGTATCTTTTATAGGTGTTTGTGTATGTATGTGTGTGTTTTATAGGTGTGTGTGTGTGTTATAGGTATGTGTGTATTTTATTGGTGTAGTGTTTGTATGTTTTATAGGTATGCTACGTGTATTTTATATGTGTGTATGTGTGTGGTTTATAGGTATGGTGTGTGTGTTCATGTATGTGCACATGTACAGCTGTGGAAGCCAGAGGTTGACATCAGATGTTTCCCTTCACTGTCCTCCATGTTATTTTTTGAGGCAAGGTTGACCTGAAACTTCCCAGTTCCGCAAGGCTAGCTAGCCAGAGAACTGCAGAGGTCAGCCTGTCTCTGCCTCCTAGTACTGAGACTTCAGCTATGTGCTGAGAATCCAAACTCAGGTCCCCATGTTTATACTGCAAATAATTTACCAACCATGCCATTCCTCCAGCCCCTCAACAGACATTGTGTGCCAAGTTCTGCCAGAAATCATCAAGGTACCAAGAAGACTTTCATGGGACCATGCTGTTCTTGAGATCCAGCTCGTTTAGGAAACACTCGCATAAACAGAGCAAAGCAAGGATCTTGTCCCGAGTCTTTCTAGACCCTGGGATGTTCTGTTGGATACCTGTCATCTTCCTTGGAGAACTCTTGATTGCCAAAGAGGGGTCAGCAGACAGGAGTGTGCAAAGAACACACACATGGGAAAGCGACACAGCTCAGCTTCCTTACTTTAAAGACGGGACAAGCCCTTTCCATATTCACAGAATAGGTGACACTACAGAGTCAGAAAACGGAGGCTGGGATCCTATCTCCCTCCCCTCAAAACACTGCTGTCATAGTAGAAGCCAGCCCTGTGCCATTTGCCCATCTGGGAAAGAGAATGGTTGTAGTTGAGATACGATTCCTACTCAGTATGAGTGAGGCCCAGTGCCTAGAACAATGGAGACTGTCGGTAAAAGACAACTCTTAAGATTAATTAGAAAAATCTGCTCTGGGTAGAACCAGCGTGTCACCCAAGAGAGGGGCAGGGGTGGGAAGTCTTCTTCTCTCTCCCTCCCACCCCCAGTGTTCTGTGCCTTGTACTGTGCTAGGCTGACTGATAACGGAAGTTGTACATGGATGTATTTCTCTCATAAGCATAACAAATCCAATAGAAGTTGCCAGATGTTTCTGCTCGGCCAAAGAATGAAGCTAATGGTTGTGTATCAGTGTGCTCAAAGCTAAGATTTAAAGACTGATTGCTAAGGACAGGAACCCATAAAAAAATGTATAGGTTGGCATTTCAGCATTCCCGGGCAGCCCAAACCAGTGTTTGATCACATCTGGTCTCCATCAAGCCTGGAGTGCTACATAAACACACGCACAGTTTATAGGGTGAGGCGGCCATATGGAGACAGGCTCAGCTTTGTTCTGTTTAAGCTCTTGCAGATGAGGCCCAGGAGGCTGCCTGACAGCCATGGACTTCTCAAGGGATAAAGCTCTTTGCTCTACCCAGTGCATCTGGAGCAGAGATATCATGCCTACCTCTCCAGTTCAGCAGTCCCTACTCATATCCACACTAGGCAGAGGTCAATTTTTAAGTTAGGGACCTGTGAGTTCCACCCACCTATCTATATCCATCTGTTACCTAGCCAAGCATCTATCTGTTGTGGTTTAAATGAGAGTCATGTCCCCTGTAGCCTTGGGGATTTGAACACTTAGTCCCCAGCTGGTGGTGCTGTTTGGAGAGGTGGTGGAGCCTTGCTGGAGGAGTACATTACTGGAGAAAGCTTTGGGAGCACACAGCCTCCTCCTAGTTCCCATTTGCTCTTTCTGCTTTGTGCTCCTGTTTGAAGATGTGAGCTGGCAGCTTCCCACTTCTCATGCCTTTCTTGCCGCCCGTGCTGCTGTGTTTCACAGCCGTGATGGTTCATCCACCCTTCTGGAACCACAAGCCAAGATAAACTCCTTCCATAACTTCTGGTCATCATGTCTTCTCGAAGCAGCAGAATAGTCAGCAGTGTGTCAGCCATCCTTCCGTATGTCTGTCATTTATACCTCCATTTGTCTCCCATTTATATAGATTAATTTATATCCCCAATCACATCTCTTCACCCAACCCTTTATAAGCCCCCCTTCAGTCTTTTGTATGCACACACATTACATCCGCCCATTCATCTGTCAATGTAGCTGCCTACCCATCTCCTTCCGTTCACGTGCTCAGTGAGTACATCTCCTAATACATGCAAAGCTCTGCTCTAGGCACATAGAATCTGGTAGCAAACAAGTCCCCCAGTGACCCTTGTGCATTTCTGGAGGGATGAACATTAAACACAGCGACTCAATGGGAGGTGTTAAGTGCTCCAAGAGTATGCTATGGGGGAATCCTCCTGACCAAAGGTCCAGAAAAGGCTTCCAAGAGTGCTTAAGGTGGTCAGGGGGTACTTTAGGCCACAACGCAGCCCCTGGACCTGAAGATGCTGTTCCTGGTGACTTCATGGTTGGTGATTCCTGATGACACAGCTTCTAAAACAAGATAATTCCTTCTCCAAGCAAAAGCATCCCAAGTTTCTCAGTACCAGGTCTAACTTAAGGAACAAAGCCAAGAAAGATGTATCCCTGTAACCATAATGAAGAATGAGGGGGAGAGCTGGCTTTTAAATTTTTTCCTGCCCAAGGCATGGTGACATGAGATGTCACGGGTGGGTCCCACCCTGTGTCCAGAGCTTCTGACCACACTGTTGTATGTGGTTTGCTTTGCAGAAGGAACAAACCACTATGAGCCTTCTCTCTTCCTATGCCTCAGCACACTTATTTGCAATGGGCACCTCATCGCTCCGTGCCCTTGTGTGGTCAGCCTGACCCATATAAGAAACAAGAAGTAGATATCACCTTATTCCGGCCCCTGAGGAGAAAGTCATTTTACACAAAAGTCTCTCCATATAGGGCCACCTATTTTCTGAGGAGCCTAACTGTGGGCAGGCAGGCTGGGGGTTAGTAGGGCCGGGGCTTGGCAGTGACTGCACATTAGAAGTAATTACACTGGTCTTGTTTTTGTTGTCCATAGCCGTGCCTAGATCTCAGGCATGGGGACTCTGGTTTTGCACTAGGGTATAATTTGTTTTTAGGGACAGCATTTTTATACCACTCCCAAGCTGGCTACCTGTGCTGTGGCCATTCATTTCCTGTGGTATAGGGTAGCAGTTACAACCAGAGGGTGGCCTCTGATGGCTTTGTTCTCTGTGACATATACTTTGGAAGGCAGAAGAGAGGCCCTCTGTTTCTGAAACCAACTCACAAGATAATTACACCAGGCTCCTCCAAGGATTGTCTACATGGGAAGAGCTGCCGCCAGACTAGGGATGTAGCTCAGTCTTTAGGGCAGGGTGCTTGCCTGGCATGCATAAAGCCTTAGCACTGCATAACCCCAATGTAGAGGTACACACCCGTTATCCTAGCTCTCGGGAGGTGGAGGCAGGAGAATCGGGCATTTCAGGTCATCCTTAGCTACACAGGGAGTTAGCAGCTCTGAATAGATACCCTGCCTCTTTTTTTGTTCTAGAATAAGCCCATGTGTGCTTTTGAGGGCTAGTCAGTCACCATCAGGAGAGCTTGAAGGACAAAGGTCCTTCCACTCCACAGTGGAGTTTTGTCATGGGAAAATAAGCACCAAGTTTTACAATCTGGGACTGAGGCAACCACTAATAGATTTTAGGGACATTCCCCATACATGTGTGTTTTCCTATATAAAACATGTACATATATATTGTCAGATTTAAAGCAGCTGTGGAGAAACAGAAGGCAGGAAGAAAGAGAATCTTAAGCAAACCACGTTTACCCACAGTAAGGGAGCATCTTTGTCAGGCACGTGTGCTGATCGCCAAAATGCCTACCGAAGAAAATGTCATGTGGCCCCCTGTGGGGGCAGAAATGGCTTCTGCAGTCCACGAGGGAACATGGGAAGTGTAGTTTTTCAGCAGGTAACTATCACTTTTAATTCCGAGAGGATATAAAACATGCAGGGCAGGGCGGGAGTGTTATAGCTGTTTTCTGCTGAGGAGGGTCTGTGTCGGGAGGGGTTAGTTCTGGGATCCTCTGGTCCTCTAGGGGTGGTGGGGTGGGTGTAGTGGGGAAAGGTCTTAACTTGATCGGCCGGAAGTAGATCAGGCAATTGCTGTCCTGTATTCCTGAAGAGTCATGGGAAATTACTATTACAGGGCGGTAAGCACAGAATTTAGAACTGAGATTTTTCTGGGTTGACGGCTAGAAAGGGGCAGAGGTAGGAGACACAAATGGGCTTGAGAAAGACATAGAATTGATTCAGGGTGACAGTGATCGGTCCCATTACCAGGACTGCTGCATCAAAATGAACCAGCAGAAGTAGCAGGGAGTGACAGAGCATCAAAGGAAGGGAACAGGAGGAAACAGAGGACTAATGGAAAAAACTGGCCCCAGGTGAAAGGACTGAAGGCCCCCTTTAGCCAGAGATTCTCCACAGCATCTAAAAGGTCTTTCTGCAGATGTATCCGAAACACGGAGCTGTTGTGGGGGAGAGGGGGAGAACTATCGGGAGAGCTTAGGTGGAACGTTTTGTTTGGGTGTAGGAGGAGGTTTAGTAAGTAAGACATTTAAAAGACAGACTGAAAACAGAAAGTGTGAGGGTAATAAGAGGGAAGAAGTGATCCAGGGGAGGAGCCAGGGGAGGAGCCAGGGAGGTAAGGAAGTCCGTCCCCCCCCCCGCCCCCCCCCCGCCCCCCTCCCCCGTACAAGAGGAAACTTGGGGTTGAATTTTTCTGATCCCTGTCTCTAGGCTGTACTCCATCCTGTTGGCCTGGAGACAGCGTGTTCGAAGAGGAGGGCACAAGTCTCATTCCAGGAGTCCTTTTTAGTTTGCGGATGCATCAGAATTGAAGGAGTTGAGCTGGTCCTGAAGGATGTTAAAGTGATCCAAGCTGGTGAGACAGAGGTTGACTGATGCACAGAAAGTTCCAGTCTAGCGGTGTCTGTTTTGCATCCCAAAATAACGTGCAGAGTGGCAAGAAGAAGGATGAGTCGATGGCCCTTGGCCTCTTAGTCTCCTTTTCAGAGGTCACCCAAACTCCTTTTAGGGGCTTGGGAGCGTCTCTGGGAAACTGCTTCAAGGTTCACCGGAAGGTGCTGAGGGAGCAGCCATTAGACTGCCTCAGAGCAGGGTCCACCCAAGGGGCCATGATAAAATAATGGTCGGCAAAGACCCAGCACATAAGTCAGGAGGTGTTTACTGTACAACTCTGTGTGTACAACTTTAAGAGACAAAGTTACACGAGGAAAACTTTTACATTACAAAGTTTTCAAAAATTAACCTTATGAACAGAACCTTTTAGAAATCCTCTGTAATGTTTTTTATCCCATATACGAAACCAATATCCAGAAGACGGAAGTAGTCAGTCATGTCTAATCTGTAATAAATAACTTACACATAACAACGTGGACTGAATTAAAGAAGGCTAAAGCCAGCTCCTTATTCCTTTTGTCTGTGGATAAATCTCTAGGTCACCACATACTGACAACAATAAACAGGTTTCTTAACAACATGTATTTAAAAATAGATTGATTGCTTAGAGGTATAATTTGTAAAGCAAGATAACCAAATTAAATGAGTGAATGAGAAGTACCGGCTTTGGAATTTCTTAGAAAACATCCACGAACATCACTGTCAAGGCCCGTATACTCCTTGCAGGTTTCAAGGAGGGAGTGCAGAAGCTGGCCCTGGAGATCTCTATGTAGATAGAGACGAGATTATGTTCTCAAAGCATCACAGGTGAGCCCAGGTTGGAGAGAATCTCCTTTATCTAAGCCATCTCCTCCTGAAGAACCTGAAGGCTTGGTCTATCATGTGACAGAATCATTTACAGGCTCTACAGATTACAAACACTTTGAAAAATGTCAAAAACGCTGCTTGGATATTCTAAGTAACTTTCCAAAGCTGTGAGTTTGATGACACAGTATTTGGTATCTTCCTTTAATGAGGGAACATGATGGTTAAACTATGGACCCTGAAATTAGCTTTTGCTAAGAGCAAGAATTGAATGCCAGGCTAAAGCGCATGACCCATTGAACTAGCCCATCGATCCCATCCCAGTGAGGTAATGGACACAAGGTTCTTCTGTTCACAACATCCTTACAGGTCAGTTCAGGACTCATCACAGTAATTATTATTCTCATCTCTGTTGAGACATTTAGGATATGGGTCCAGACTCTGAGATCCTCCACTGGGCAAGGACGTCCATCCTCTGTCTTGTGAGACATGAGGAGTAATTCATCTTTATATGAAGAGGGTATGTTTCTTCTTTTATTGTTTTTTGGTCCCATGTGACCAGAGCAGGTCAGGCCTAATCAGCTGGAGGCAGAAGAGGCACATTTATTGCAGGTCTTATTTCCTATGTATCCTTGTCTTAGAATGAGGCTAGCATTCAGCTTACTTTGGTGGGATGGTGCTCCATCCAAGGGACCCTGTGCTACACCTATGTGAATGACCTGAGCCTGAGGGGTTCCTGCCATGCAATAATAGTATTATAATAGTATTGTAAATTTAACCTGTTTTGCTCAAGCATTCAATCTTTGCTGTCTTTTGTATACCCAACTTTGAGTATTATTTTACATTAGGAAACTTTAAATTGACTTAAGCTTGTTTACTTGCTCTAGGCTTAACTATGATAACACTTGCAGAATACTGTATTATGGGAGATAAGAGAAGACCATATGAGGAGAGGAAAAAATTGGTCATTGCTCTCTCTCTCTCTCTCTCTCTCTCTGAGTTTGTCTCTATAGATAAATTACATCTGTACTCAGCATGACTACATACCTCTGATCACATTATGTAGTTCAATCATTTATAAGATCATTAACTTGTATATCTTAATTACTGCTAACAATTTACAATAAGTTAGTAACTAATTTATAAGATTGGGGTTTTATTTTATTATTTACTTAAACCAGTCGTGTTTGGTTTTACCCTAGGTCTCTGGCTATCTAGACTCTGGTTCTTCCTTACCCAAGCAGTGCTGGATATTGGTTTCTTCTTGTGGAGTGGGCCTTAAGTCACATCAGACACTGGTTGGCTATTCTCACAAGTTCTGTGCCACCGTTGCCCTGGCATATGTTGTAAGCGGGACAGATTGTAGGTCAAGGTTTTGTGGCTGGGTTGGTGTCCACCGTGCTCTTTCTGTGGGCTTCGGAGTACCTTCCCACATCAAAGAGACTAGAACATAGGTGTGAGTGTTCCACGTAGGCACTGGCTCCTCTTTGTGGTCAATGAGCTGTGTGGTTGTTGTCCTCGGCAATGGGGCCTCACTGTCAGTTGGCAGAGGGCAACCTTTCATCTTAGCAACAGGCTGGGTTGTTTGGGGATTTCCGTGGGGCTCTCTTGGCCAACAATTCAATTGATGCGACCTAGTCCCGCCACTGGAAACCTCGTCTGGCAACAGGAGACTCCATATTCTCCAGTCCGAGCAATTCTCATCAGGATCACCTTCATAGACTCCAGGAAGTTTCCACTGCACCAGGCCCCTAAATTCCAGGCCCACCGATTCCAGCCATTTCCACGCTGCCTTCCTCCATTTCACAGACCCCGCCCCTGGTTCCTCCTGTTCCCACCTCCTCCCACCCCCAGGCCACCTGTAAAATCTACTCTATGACTACTTCCTAAGGAGAGCCATGCATTCATTCCCCTCTAGGCCCTCCTCTTTACCTAACCTCTCTGTGTCTATGGATTCTAGCTTGGTTATCATTTAATTAATGGCTAATATATACTTATACTGAGTACATATCATATTTGTCTCTCTGGTCTGGGTTACCTCACTCAGGACAATTTTTCTCTAGTTGTGTTCTCTTGCTTGAAAAAATTTCACGATGCCATTTGTTTTTCAACAGATGAACAATACTCTATTTTGTAACTGTACCACATTTCTTTATTCATTCTTCTGTTGAGGGACACCTAGGTTGTTTCCAGTTTCTGATTTTTTTTTTTTTTATGATAAAGCTGAATTGAGCATGGTTGAGCAAGTGTCCTTGTGGTAGGCTAGAGTGCCCTCCGAATATTTGCCCAAAAGTGGTATAGCTGAGAGGTTGATTGATTCCTAATTTTCTGAGGAACTAGCATATTGATTTCCATAGTGGCTGTACGAGTTTGCACTCCCACAAGCAATGGAAGAGTGCTCTTCCTCTACATCCTTGCCATGATGTCATGAGCTGTCAATTATGTTATTGATCTTAGCCATTTTGTGGGTAGAAGATTGGAATCTCAGAGTGGTTTTGATTTACATTTCCCTGATTGTAGCAGTATATTCCTTTCCCTCTACATTTTACTATAAAGCTTGGTAATTTGGGAGGAGCTAATGTGGGAGGAGCAAAGAGAGGAAGAGGAGGAGGAGGAGGAGCTAGGAGGAGAGAGGGGAAGATGGTGGCAGATGTCAGAGTGTCTCTAGCAGTCTAAGGTAGCATCTTATCAAAATGTTAAATGTTGGGTTACAACTCTAATTGTATGGGCATCTAGTTAATTGAGCATTTCCAATTCTATAAAGCCTTTAGATAATCTTAAGCATTAAAGTCTCATTTCTACCTGGTACCAGGTGGATGGTGGGTATTGTCTGGGGTTCAACCAAGCTTGGCAGAGCCATCTCCCACGCTGGTGTCTAGTGGGTGCCAGGGTTGGTGCTTCTGGCCAGCTTGAGCCGAGGCAGAGGTGAGAGCACACCGCTGCTTGTGGTCTCAGGCCTTGTCTAGTCGGGAACATGGCAGCCCCATAAGAACCAGCCAGATTGGGCTATATGAATTTTAAATATTACTGCAACACCTGGTGGTTAAAGATGTTGAACATTTCTTTAAATGTTTCTCAGACATTTGAGATTCTTCTATTGAAAATTCTCTGTTAGAGCTGTACACCATTTTTAAAAAGGATTTATTTATTTTATATATGTGAGTGTACTGTCACTGTCTTCAGATACTACAGAAAAGGGCATCAAATCCCATTACAGATGGTTGTGAGTCACTATGTAGTTGCTGAGAATTGAACTCAGAACCTCTGGAAGGACAGTCAGTGTTCTTAACTGCTGAGCCATCTCTCCAGCTCCCTGTACTCCACTTTTAATTGGATCATTTGTTGATATCTAGTTTCTTAAGCTCTTTATGTATTTTGGATATTAGTCCTCTATCAAATGTGGAGTTGGTAAAAATCTTTTCCCATTCCATAGGCTGCCATTTTGTCCTTTTGACAGGTTTTGTTGTTTTTGATTTTTTTCCTTATGGAAGTTTTCAGTTTCATGAACTCCTCCTATTCATTAATTGTCAATCTCAGTGCCTGTGCTATCCATGTCCTGTTCAGAAAGTCTCTTAAAGTTAGCCCGTCAGTTTAAGGCTATCCCCCACTTTCTCTCCTGTCACGTTCAGTGTATCTGGTTTTATGTTGAGGTCTTTGATCCACTTGGAGTTGAGTTTTGTGCAGGATGATAGATATAGATCCATTTGCAGTCTTCTACATGCAGACATCCAGTTAGACCAGTGCCATTTGTTGAAGATGCTATCTTTTTCCCAATGTGTATTTTTGATTTCTTTATCAAAAACAAGGTGTCGATATGTGTTTGGAGTTTTGTCTGGGTCTTCAAAAGCTAATCCCCCACGGCGAGCCTAGAGGCTTGTTTCCTAGGTGATTTCAAATCAGTTTTGTCAAGTTGACAATTGACACTAATCATCAGAAGGCATATCCAGGGTAGTATTAGGATCCTTATTACAATTAGAATCCTTATAGGATCCTTCTTCTCTTGCTTTCTGACTGCTGTGAAATGAATGGCCCTCCTTTGTCACAAGGTGAGAAGATCCAGGAGGTCTTTTCTCTGCCATGGCTTGGGCAGACTCCTATGCTATGCCATCCCAGCACAGAGCCAAAGCAAAAGGATCAAGTGGCAGTGGACTGGGACTTCTGAAACCGGGAGCCAAGTGACCTTTTCCTTTTGATAAGCTTATAATCTCAAGTGTTCTGTCACAGTGGCAGACAACATTCTTACACAGTGTACATGTGACCTGGGTCCTCATCATAAGAAAGGCTTGGTGCATTTGATGCTTCCCCCAAAATCAAGAGCCATCAGCAGGAAGAGAGACAAGCTGAATTTTGGGCAAAGAACACAGAAATGTGTCTGCTTTGATGTCTGATTACTCTTTCATGTACCAAAGTTCCACTGAAAATCTAATCTTTCAGAAAAAGAGCTCAGTCTGGATTTCCAGAATGTCAGTGTCAGTTCTCCTGTAAAATGTCTGGCATCTGGGGCTGGAGAGATGGCATTTGCTGCTCTTACAGAGGTCCTGGGTTTGATGCCAGCACCTCCATGGCAGCTTACAACCATCTATAACTCCAATCCCAGAACATCTGATGCCCCCTTCTGGCTTCTGTAGGTACTGCATGCTTGAGGTGCACAGACATATTCAGACAAAGCACCAATACATATAAACATTTAAAAAAAAATAGTTAAAAAAAAAAAGATGTTCAGTATTTTTAAAAAGTTTGTTGCAAAGTAGAGAAGAAATATATTGGAGAAAAAGGTCATTTCTGTATCAAATATGTTTCCTATGGGTCCAACTTTCCACATAAAAAACAAAATAGAAATGAAAAGGTTCAGGCAAAAATTTTATATTAAAATTGTGAGCTTATCTTTTAGAAATATGTTGGAGCTAAATGTGGAACTGGCTTCCTTTGAATTGAGAATAAAAAAAATCTCCTTATAAGTTTATTATTTTCATATTCAATCTGTGTTCCCGTGACCCGGCATCCTGTCCTGCATTTATTTTTCTAAAGCAAGACATCATCGCATCTGGGAATGAAAGCAGAGTCACTGACCCAGGCTGGGAGTGACGGACTGGTGCTGGGTTCATTACTCCTGCGTTATGAGAGCCCTAATAGGATAAACACTGAGGAGATGGGAGGAGGAAGCCTGGGCAGAGGAGCCTGCTCCCAGGTGATAGCTGCTGTTTTACATCTTGTTCAGAGTTCCTGCTCTCAGATTTAGGCTTCGTGTGTGTGTGTGTGTGTGTGTGTGTGTGTGTGTGTGTGTGTACTCAAGACTGGAGGTCACCATTAGGTGCTTTCTCTGTTATTTTTTTAAAGATGGATCTTTCACTAAACCTGCACTTCACCAATTGACAAAACTGGCTGGCCAGTGAACCCCGGTGATCTTCCTGTCTCTGCCTTCCAGGTGCTGGGATTACAAATGCATTGCCATACCCAGCTTCTTACATGGGTGCTAAGGATTTGAACTCAGGCCCCTGCACTTGCACAACAACACTTTATCTGTTGCGCTACCTCCTCAGTCCCGTGTTGGGTTTTGAAGGTAAGAATATACCAGAGATTGAAGCCTATTGCCAAAAGCAGAGACCTTGAATTAACTGAGGACATGGTTTGTTCTGTAGAAGATATTTTGCTTCCAGAAAAACTGAGCCCACAACTCAGGCAAGCATCCCATCAAAATCTCAAACTACACCTGAAATAAAAAGACGTCTACAACCTAGCTGCCCACTTGTCAGCAATTATCTCTTATGTACGCTGGCTCCATGTGACCCCTAACTAGAATCCCAGTAAGAGGGAGTCTTGGTGTGAGTTCCCAGCACCCATGCTTCTGGGCTTAAACAGCTTGTGAAGGATCATAGGTTCAAAGTCCCCCGGAACCTGAAACGTAAACATGAATAATAAGAATGAGTTTAAAAGAAAAAAAGAGATAGTTTCTATCATTTCCCGGCTGTCTCAGTTAATGGGCTGCCTCTCTGAGAACCGGGGAGATTAGCCTGAGGAGGAGACCCAGATGGCCATGTGAGAGCCCCAGGGGACCCAGCCCTGGACTCTTTGCACAGCTGTTTCCGGTTCACTGTTCCTCTTTAGCAAATCCTACCCTGAGCAGGGTGATTTGGAAGCGAAGTGGGGGCAGCTGAGACCTTTGATGTTGAGGGTGTGAGACTGGATGGAGCCTCCAATGAGTGAGAAGAGCTGGCCTGGGACAGCGTTTGGAACCTTCTGGAGCATGAGGACTGGTGCTCCTTGGGACAGCAAGGCTTCTGAGCAGCTTCTGAGCTCCTGTGGGAAGACTGAGATGCTGCACTCAGCCCACCTGGTCATTTGCCAGTAGTGTTTTTCTTCATGAGTTGGTGGCTTCTGTGGGGACCAATATTAACAGAGACATTTGCATTCTTGGTTTTCATAATTACAGGTCAAGCTTTCTCTGAAGGCTTTGTTGAAATATTCCCACACTGGGCTGGAGATTGAAACACGAAGTGGCTTTAGAGGTGCCTGGGAACCAGGGTTTGTCACAAAAGGGGGCTGGATGTGTGTCCATCCAAGCCTCTGAACCCTGGTGACATAGCGGCAGGCTCCAGACAAGTACTACGTGTCTGATGTGACTGTTTTTCAGACTGGAAAAGATCAGTGCTCCAAGGCCTGATCTATGTGAAATCATGTTGTCTGCTGTGGAGTGGCAATATGGTTTGAGGCGGGGTACATCTGGGCATCCAGGCTGGGCAGGCCAGGAGGCAACTCAGTGTGAGACTCATATCTGATCCCTCTGTGCACACCTATGTGAGAGCTCTTCTGTGTGTGCACACTGGTGTGGGGGCTCCTTCTGTGTGTGTGAGTACAGATATTCCTGAGAATGTGTGGAAGATATCCCCTGATAGACTATGAAAAGGTTATGTGTACACACACACACACACACACACACACACAAACATACACACATAACGTCACAATGCTTAGTGTAATAGAAAGGTCTCAGCCAGTGTTGGTTCCCTCTGGCTCTCACTCTCCGACCTTGGGTACCAGATACAAGTTGGCTTAAACACGTGTAGAAAGCTGACTGCAACTTCCTGCTATCTGTTGTATTGTATTCCTGGAAGCCTTTTCTTACTCCAAGCCTACTATAAATGATAGGAGAGAGGGCTTGCTGTGCAAGAATGACAGCCTGACTTTGGCAGACAGAACCTACATTAAAAAAGCCAGACTTAGTGGTGCATGTTTGTAATCCCGGTGCTGGCAGAGACAGGAGGGTCCCTGGGCTTGCTGGCTACCCAGACTGGGCAAAGCACTTCCGTGTGCATGCGCATACACATACACAAAATAATAAGTCGTGGAAACACACGGAGCCATAGGGAATTATCCTGCCTTCTCTAATTTATGGAGTTCAGGACTGGAGTCGTCTTCCTGCAAGCCAGCCTCAAGTCTGAGCCAGGAGGTAGGTGGAGAGTTATCCTCACCACACTGCCTGCCTTCTAAGCAAAAGGAAAGCTCTGACCCCTGGCATCTTGCTCAGCTCACAGAAGTCCACAGGCTGGCGAATTAATGCCACATTAAACACTGTGTCTTATGGTCTTTGGTATCAGTGGGGTGGGGGTGGGGCGTGCTCTGAAGAACCTGGTTCTGGAATGTGGGCAGTTCTTCGTTGACCAACAAAGTGCATGACTGGGGTTCACTGGCCAGCTTGTTGGCTGACAGCCCCAGGCCACTGTGAGCCCCTGTCTCAGGGAAAAAGCAGACATTGAGGAACAACATTCAAGTTTGTTCTTTGATTTCCATGCACTCAAGTGTACCATGTGGGCACACATACGGCATAAATAAAGATATTAAGATAAAAACAACATCAGGCAGCCATTGTTGGGAGAGATGAGGCCAAGAGGCACAATGCCTGTGTGTCACCAACAGAGCTGAGAAAGGTAGAGACACAGGCCTCATGAGGTGCTGGCCCCTGGGTATGACTGACTGAGGAACTGACCTTGCTATTTTGCCTGGGTAAGACAAGAAAACACAGGCGACAACAACACAAGAAGACTGGAGATGGCGAAGGTTCCCAGCAACTGACAAAACTCCACCATTACCCGAATATCAGCCCAGTGTGATAGTGCTGAGCTTTCCTTGAAAAGAAGCCAAAATCTGTAATGTATCATCATTTTTACAACAGATGAAACTCCATTTTCATAAAACTCAAGGGATCTCTCTCTGTCTCTTTGTCTCTGTCTTTCTCTCTGTCTCTCTGTCTGTCTCTCTCTCACATACACACACCTCTGTCTCTCTCTTTCTCCCTCTCCCTCTCTGTCTCTCTCTGTCTCTGTCTCTCTGTCTCTGTCTCTGTCTCTGTCTCTCTCTCTCTCTCTCTCTCTCTCTCTCTCTCTCTCTCTCTCACACACACACACACACACACACACACACATTTTAAATACAAATAGGTTTATGGGAAGTTTCAGGAACACGCAGCCTTCATCCAGCCTTGCTGTACCAATCGGTTTTCCATCACCTCAGTTAAATGTCTGATACGATCAGCTTACAAAGAGCAAAGTTTTGGAGGCTCCAGACCAAGATGGTCTCACTGTTTAGTCCTGCGAGAACCCGGCACCTCTTGTCTGTTCTCTTTATATAATTTTATTACTTCAGGACAGACATTCCATGAATGGAGCCGAACAGTCTGTGACTTTTTTGTCACTGGCCCTCCTCCCTCACATACACTCTTGAGAGCCGTCCATGGTTTGTTTCTCTCTGCAGAGCAGTGTTCTGTGGTATGGTGCATCTTGCTTTTTTCTGTCTGGTGAGCTGCTTCTAGACCTCAGCTATTACAAATGAAACTGCTCTAAACATTCTGACTGAGGTTTTGCAGGGAGATGAACGTCTGTCTCCCTGGTGTGCAGGCCCAGGAATGGTTGCTGGTGTGTGTGTTAGTACACATTTGGACACTAACAACACTGCTGTGTTGTTGTTCTCGTGGGGACTCAACCACTTTACATGCATGGCATTAAATAGGAATTACACATCTATACATTGCCGCTGTTTGAAATAAAATTTCTCCTCAGGATCCCTGGCTGGCATAGAGACCCAACATTCCTGTTAAGCTGTGTGAGGCACTACCCCCAGGCAGGTGGGCCTACCTTAAACCATGCTAAAGAGAAGTGAGTCTAACAAAGTATTCAATTCCAGCAATCGATAGGCCCCCTTTGGCTCACCTGATTAACATATTCAATTAAAATTAAACACCTCATCCTAACACAGAGTTCACCCTTTACCTTTATAAACTGCCATTGATGTGACTGTTTATAGAGACCATGTCTGTCTCTTCTCTATCCAGAGGCAGCCCTTTGTCTACTCTAGGATAAATACCTATTCTTCCTTTTCTTGGTCCCTTCTTTTCCCCCTCATTCTCTATCTTCTGTCTTCGTCTCTTACTCCATGCCCTCTGTCCCTCTGGGGCATTATCTGGGGCATTCTTGGGTGTCCTGAGCCAACACGGATCACTTACAGTCAGAACCTGGGCCTGGTCCCCTGGTAGACAGGAAACCTGTAGGAGGCATGTTAGCCAGATGGGAATATTGACATGAAAGCGTGCCCTGTGCGATGCTCCCAGCTTCTCAGTAACTGAGGCATGGTCTGGAACCTAAGGTATTCATCCTAGGGCCTGAGAGGATGGCAGAAGTCATGTGACCTTCTTTTGTAGTCTTACCCTGAAGGAAAACATAAAACATTTAAAGGTGTGCTGGGAGATCAACTGTCAGTCAACTAAGAACCGCTCATCCTCCAGAACCAGGTGCCCTCTCATTCGCCCCCTGCCTTCAATGACTTGGACTCCCCTCATCCCCCCACCTGTCACCCCAAGACCAAGGTGACACCTCATTTTTGCCACATTTTCTGTTTGGTTTTGTGCCTAGAGACAAGGGACTAAGGTGCATATTTTACATATCAAAGCAGACCTGGCCTCCAGGTTCTCCCAGCATCCCTTAGTCTGTATCTGGTCCTCCCTCCAACCCTAAATTTTTCAATTCAGGGGCTGAGCTGCCCTTTTCCCAGAGGATCTTCCCTCTATGTAATCCAGACATTGTGTGTGCTTTCTTTCCCTCTCTCTTTGTCTCTCTCTCTCTCCTTCCCTCTCTCCCTCCCTTATTCCTTCCTTCTTTCCCTCCCCCTTCCCCCCCAACCTTATCCCCTGGTGATTTCTCTGGGATCAGTCCTTGTGAACTCACCCAACGGGAGCTTCCCAATAAACCTGCCTTTAATACATTCTAATCTGCCTGGAATTGGCTCATTTCACCAGCAGAGAAATAACTTATCATTTTCCCTTTGTGCATGCTCCATATCCCCCTGCCCCCATCACCACCTGATGATGTCTCTGTCCCACTTTGTGCCCCCCCCACCCCAGTAAATCTCTAGTGTGAGGCCTGTTTTGTGTGGTGGGTGTGAATTTTGTGTATCTGATCACCAAGATACTCTCTTACGACGAAAACCTTTGAAGGCCCATTGGGTAAAGTGCAGGCATGGGGAACTCGGTTTGTATCCCTAGAGCCCCAGGAATGCCAGATGTGGCAGTATATGTTTGTAATCCCAGCTTTCACCCAGTAAAATGAGAGGTGGAGACAGAATCCTCAGAGGCTCAGGAGTGGACTGTGAGCACAGATATCTCAGTTTACCCTCTGACAGCACTGCACTCCTGGCCTGCAGTGATTAGGGAGGCTGGAGTCAGCCCTCCAGGACTGTGCAGCCCACTGGCTGCTGGCCTGAGGTGGGTTGTGGGGAGAGGCTGGTGGGCAGGTGTCCGTACATCATGGCGCTGTTCCATGGGAAAACAGAGGCTGAGGTGAGTTTCATTCAGATGGTGGTGCTGGAAGCCTCCTCAGAGGGGGCCAGAGTGTGGGGGGTGGGGGTTGAGGGGCAGCACGGAATCTGACACCCCGACATTTCTCTTGTGTTGCAGATACAGAGCAGATGGAAAGGCTATGTTGCCTTTCTGAGCTGGATTATAAATGGTGCTAATCACCAGTGGTAGCCGAAGAATTTCCTGAAAACTCCAGGCAGCCTCTTTGGGGCGGGAGGTGGGGGGGTGTTCAACATTCCGCGGCAGAGCTACAGCAAAGCCGCTCACAAGACACCAACCGTGAGGACAGACATGGGACCAAGGGTGAAGTCCATAGAAACCTTGGGGAAGCATCTGTAACAGAAAGTAACGGAAGGGAGAGAGATGCGAGACCCACGCCATGAAAAACCAGAACCCAAGTGGCTGGATGAAAATTCAATAATGCAGATTCCAGCATAGCACAAAGACCGAAAGAGAAACTGCACAGCATGAAGTCAGTCCATCAAAGGTAAAATGATTCCACATGCAACAAACAGTGTAGACATGACCCTTGAAGCAATAATAACCGAGGACTGAGGAGACCGCTCAGTCTGTAGAACGGGAATGCCGACAGGCATGAGGGTTTAGTTTTGGACCCAGGGACGTGGGACTGAGGTGCATATTTTACATATCAAAGCAGACCTGGCCTCCAGGTTCTCCCAGCATCCCTCAGTCCCAACCTGGCATGCACTGCCCTCAACCTTGAACTTTCCAGCCCAGAGGCTGAGCTGCTGTTCCCCCAGAGGCTCTTCCCTATATAATCCAGACCTGCTGGTCTCTCTCTTTTTCTTCTCTTTTCTCTCTGCATGAGTGTTCACACCCTTTCTTTCTTCCTCTTCTCCCCCACACCCCCATGGCAACTCCCCTGGCCTCAGTCCTTGGGGCTAGTGAACTTGCCTGAGGGTAGCTTCCCAATAAACCTGCCTTTAATATATTTTAATCTGGTTTGAATTGGTTTATTTCACCGACAAAAAAATAACGTATCAACAAGGACCTGAATTCTGACCTCCGCCCTCCCACTCACCAGGCCCATTCCAAAAGATGTCAGGTACAACAGTGTGTGACCATAACCTCGATGTCAGGGAGATGGAGACAGGGAGGGTCCCTGGGGCACATTGGTCAGCCAGTCTAACTGAATTGAAGAACTTTGGTGTTTTAGTCAGGGTTCCTGTTCCTGCACAAACATCCCACCCAGGAAGCAAGCTGGGGAGGAAAGGGTTTGTTTATTCAGCTCACACTTCCACATTGCTGTTCATCACCAAAGGAAGTCAGGACAGGAACTCACACAGGGCAGGAACTTTGAGGCAGGAGCTGATGCAGAGGTCCTGAAGGGGTGCTGCTTACTGGCTTGCTTCCCCTGGCTTGCTCAGCTTGCTTTCTTATAGAACCCAGGACCACCAGCCCAGGGATGGCACCACCCACAATGGGCCCTTCCACCCTTGAGCACTAATCGAGAAAATGCCTTCCAGCTGGATCTCATGGAGGCATTTCCTCCAGGGAGGCTCCTTTCTCTGTGATAACTCCAGCTTGTGTCAAGTTGATACACAAAACCAGCCAATACATTCAGATTTGAGGGATGAGGAGACAGATTCCTGGATAGACAGACAAACAGGGAGAAGGACCACGACTAGGTGAACATGGTGAACTTCCAAGATGTCTGGTTTCCTCCTCACTCTCCTTACTGGAGAGAAAGGCCTACACAGCGTTTTATCTTGCCAGTAGGAGCAGCCGCTGCCTGTGGACCAGTCCAAGTTCAGAGCATTATCAGGACATATTTATTCCAAACTTGTGAGCCTATCAGATTCTCTGTCTTTGTTCAAACTGATCAATCTCAAGTTAGAGGAGAAAGGCCTTCAAGAAGAGATGGGGACATGCGTTGGATTCCAAGTCCTCCCACTGCTTTGCACAGGGCCTTTCTCTGTGTGTCTTGTTGGGGCCAGCAAGATGGGGTGGGGAATGGGGTAGCACCTGGGAACCTGGTTCTGGAATGTGGGCAAAGGACTTTTGGTCTGAATTGAAGATAAAAATAGCCAAGTCCACAGTTTCTGCTGGGGACTTCGACACATCCTTCTCACAGTGACAGAAGTCCTGGAGGGAAAATCTGCACGAGTGGAAGCTCCGAACCCGCTTCGTAAATGTCACACTTCGTATCACGTAACTAAAAATGAGGGGCAGTGAGAACCTTGGGAGTTAAACGCATTTGCCCAGATCTGGCTGCCTCAGTTAGACCCCAAGCCCACATGGTAAAGAGAAAATGGACTCCTGTAACTTGTCCTCTGACTTCCACATGGGGGCAGTGGCACACCTGTCCCCCCCCCCCCCCCCCCATAAGTAAATATAATACATAATATTTTTAAAGCCACAACTTAAAATGATTGTTTTTTGAGGCATGGTCTTCTCATTAAATAGCTCAAAGGAGGTTGGAACTCACTATGTAGCCCAGGCTAGCTTCAAAGTTAGAATTCTCCTACTTCAGCTGTAATCTCCGATGCTAGGATTACAGATTCATACCACCAAGCCCAGTATTATTTTGTTCTGGGATCCTGAACACTTAACCCATAAAAAACAAAGTCGGAGCCTCTTGATTTTAAATCATGTGCGTTTTAAATACACAAAATCGTGATTTTAAAACTTGATTTTAAAACTTAATGCAAAGTTACAGTAATTGGAACAATGTGGTATTCAATAGAGACAAAAATATTGGTCGTGGATCAAACTAGGAAGCTTCAGTATAAATCTTAATGTATGTGGCCAGATGACCTTTGACAATGGTATCTGATAGGGGGACCTTCAGTGGGTCCATGCCACAGTGTGCCCTTGAGGAATTATACCATGCAACAGATCTAATGTAAAACGTTTATTAGGGGAGGGAAGACTGAAAGACTATCTTAGAATGGGGATGTAATGAAGAGATAGAGACAGACAGGCAGACAGGGAGACAGAGAGACACAAGAAGTGGGGTCAGAAGAAGAGAGAGGGAGGGAGGGATGTATGGAGGGAGGGAGGCAGGGAGGGAGGAAGAGGAGAGCGAGAGAGCAAGAGAGCGAGAGAGAGACCTGGGGTGGCTGGGTGCCCTTTCATGTGCAGTACCTAGCATGCCTGCTGTACCTGGTAGTGGTGAGTAATTTCCTAAGCTGCTGCTGGGTCCCTGAGAGCAGGCCAGAGGGACCGTCTGTTTACTAACAGTATCAAAACCACACAGAAGGGAAAATAGTCTTTCCAACAAATTGTATTTAAAAAATTGAGCACCCATACTCACAAGAATGAAACTGGAGCCTCAACTTGTATAGCACATAAGAACAACTTACAGACCCAACAATGGAGACATAGCATCCAAACTTTAAGAACATATTTACATATATTAATATGTGTGTGTCTAACTGACTTTATGTGTGCCATGTGGGTGCAGGTGCCCATAGAGCCCAGAAGAGGGCATTTGACCCCTGCAGATGGATTTAGCAGGTGGTTGTCAGCTGCCTGATGTGGGTGCTAAGAAGCAAACTTGGGCATTCTGTAAGAGCAGGGTGAACTCTTCTAACTGCTGAGCTATATTCCAACTCTAATACCTAAATGTTTTCTATTAGAAGAAGGCACAGGGGAAAAATTTTATGTCATGCATTGAATTTGTAAGAGTTTCTTCTTGCACAAAATATCAAAAGCATAGACAACAAGAGGAGATAAACTGCATTTTCTTGTTATAAAGACTAGTACATCAAATGACACATATATTCAATTGACTGAAAAGACAACCCACAGGGGTAGAGGCAGTATCTGCTCATCATATGGATGAGACTCATAAATGTCAAAGGTATATAACGAGCTCCTATAACAGCAACAACACCAGGCCCAGCCTACTTAACATGGGCAAATAGAGGTGGTGGAGATGCCTCAGTCACAAAGTGTCTGCTGTGTGAACACAAGGATGAGAGTTCAGACACTTACCATCCATGCAAAAAGCCAGGCATGACCTACAGTGTTCAACGAACTCTTAAAGCAACAGTGGGAAAGAGCAAAGTAGGCTGGAGGGATGACTAAGAAATTAGGGGGATGACTAAGCAATCAGGAGGGATGACTAAGCAATTAGGAGGGATGACTAAGCAATTAGGGGGATGACTAAGCAATTAGGAGGGATGACTAAGCAATTATGAGCCCTGGTTGCCCTAGCACAGGTCTCAAGTTTGATTCCCAGCACCTACAACCACATGTACTTCTAGCTCCTGGGAATGTGATGCCCTCTCCTGGCCTTCAAGGGCAACCATACATATAGGGTACACAGACTCATGCAGGCACATGCGTGTCTGCATAAATGAAAGAAAAAATCAGCAAAAATCTGAAAAAATAAGAACAGGTTAACGAGGACATGGATAGAAAGCAAGATCTAATACTTCATCAAACAAAGCACATGGCTACCAAATGGACAGAAAGAAAGCCAGCCGTGTGGGTATTGAAAAAGTATAAATTAAGCCATAATAAATATAAATTAAGCTATTGAAGTGATGCAATCCAACCACTGTGAAACATAACTACATGCTTTCTGAATAGCTAAAACCATGAACGATAAATGATGCGTAGCACCACTGAGGCAGCAGGGATTGGCTGCCGGCTCTCTCTGGTGGAGCTCTCCACTCTGTACAGGGAAAGTCGGGGGGTTCTTTAGAAAAGGAAACATGTGCTGTCTGTGAGAACCAAGGATGATGTTCTTAGGTGTTTTATCTCAGAGAAAGGAAGACATTCACACAGCACAGCACTTCTTACTTAGTTTCAAATTGGAAACAGTTCAGATGCCCCTAATATGTTATGTGGCTAAAAGGAGGTGACATAGACAAGCTCTGAAATGCTACTCAGTAATGAAAAATAGCAAATGATTGGCCCCTATAACCTGGGAGAATCTCTAAATGGTTGTGCTGAGTCAAAGAACCAGTCCCAAAGTCTGGGGCTCAAGCCCAGGGCCCTGTACATGTCAGACAAGTGTTCTACCACTAAGTCTTTTCCTTTTTTCTTTTTCTTTTTTGAAAGTCCTGAACTTTCCAACCTCTTGTCTTCATTTTCAAGCACTTTAACTGCTGAACCATCTTTCCCAACCTGTGATGTCATCGTCGTAGTATGACAGGGTGGATGTACTTTGCATACGAGAGAAGAGTGGTCCATAGGTCCGTAGGAGGAGCAAAGGGTAGACTGTAGTGGGCAGGATTTAAGATCCTGTAAACATTTGCTGGTGTTAAGTCAGTTGTTTTCTATGGTCAAATAAACTTACCAGGTGAAGCGGAGGTCACTAAGCAGTGGACATGAAGATGGCAGAGAGCCTGGATTACCCTTGGGAGTTTCTGTGTCATGCCTCTCTCTGTGTGTACAGGAGCCCAGTGGGCCACACAGGTTGATAGAATCCCTGTAGCTGGAGTTACAAGTGTTGTGAGGCACACATTTGGCTACTGGCAAAAGAACCGGGGTCCTCTGGAAGGGCAACAGGAACTTTTAACCACAGAGCCTTCTCTCCAGGCCTTACCATCTTTTTTGTAAAACTAATACTTAAGAATACAGATATTATAGCTTACAGAATTTAAATTTTTAGTAAGATGTTAAACTACCATATTAAAAACCAGAAGGAATATTATAAAAATATTCACTGTGTCTTTCTCGTGCATATTGATTGCTTAATTGAACATGATCTCAGCCCAAAAACCAAGAGGTAATTGTTTAATTAATTCTATGGTAAGTACTGCCATTGCTTATGTTAACCAGTTCTATCACTGTTTTGTTTAAATAATATAAATAATAGCATTTATGCAGCAGGCAAATAAGAAATTCATATAATACATAATTCCAAATAAATATATCTACTACATAAACAAATATATAAAATCCATGTATAATATAAAATATATATCACATGAGAACTATTTTTAAAGATGTATTGTAGTTTAATTTTATGTTTATGTGTCATCTGTGTGTGTGTGTGTGTGTGTCACATATGTGAGGGTACCTGGGGAGGCCATAAAGAGCGTTGAGTCTCCTGGATCTGGAGTCACAAGCAGTTGTGAACCTCCTAACACAGGGGTTAGAGGTCAAACCTGGTCCTCTTGAAGATTAGCAAGTGTTCTTAACTACTGAGCCACATTTCTAGGTCCATAACAACTATTTCATATTATGTTTTTTAATGCCATAAATACATCTTCAACTCTCAGCTTAACCCAGTCTAGAGCTTTCTGTGAAGAGAAGCCTCGAATAAGAAACTGCCTAGATTGGATTGGTCTATGGGCATGCCTGATGGGCATGCATGGCCTGTGGGAGACTGTCCTGTTGTTAATTGGTGTGACAGGCTCAGCCCACTGTGGGCGGCACCATTCCCTGGACAGGTGTTCCTGGGTTATCTAGGAAAAGTAGCTAAGTGAGTCAGTGAACCAGCTAGCAAACAGTGTTCCCGAATGGTTTCTACTTCAAGCTCCTGGTTGAGAGTTCTTGCCCAGATTTTCCTCTATGTTGAACAGTGACCTAGAAGTGTAAGTCTAATAAATCATTTCTTCCCCTAAACTGTCTCTGGGGACAACAGAAGGAATCTAGAACTTGTTCTAAAACAATAGTCACCCTAGCAAGAGTTCAGAAACCTGAAAGCACAGGGCTGCCTGACTCAGGGAGTTGGAGTCCAGGGAGATTGAGCCAGGAAGAAACAGCAGCTGTGAGGTTGTCTTCTAGATAAATAATCAGGGGTATAAACCTGGACCTGCACATTCATACACATCTCAGAGAGGACAACGGAGAATACTGCATAGACGTGCTGGGGGACTGAGTGAGCTACTTCGAATTTGCTCCCTCTCAAGGTCAAAGGGTTAGACATGAGCAGTGTATTACTCTGGCTTCATTGTTATCACAAAACACCTGAAGCAGGCTATGTATGAAGAAGAGGTTTCTTCAGCTTGTAGTGTTAGAACCTGGAAGGTCCTACTGGCTCAGTCTTTGCCTGGGAATCACAGTGGAAGTACAGGCAATTGAGGGAATCTGAGATTGTGCTTTGAAATGGAATCCAGAAGGAGGCTTTGGTGAGAACTCAGGAGACAAGAATTCCCCTCCACAGACAGGTCTCAATAGCTCGAGGACCTCCCATTAGACTTCATTTCTATATCGCTGTCAGGATGATGACTGAATTCCCAACATACACCCCTGGGAAACAAACCACAGAATCATATCACAAATCCGAACCATAGCAGGCAGAATGCAGGTGGGGTCCCTTCTCTGTGGGGATAGCAAGTCTCTCTAAGAACAGAACATGTGTTCAGCTGTGGCATGTGTCAAACACAGTTCTGTATCTTTGAAAAGAAAGAAATAAGATATGAGGAAGTCAGACTGTTTTGGAAAAATGAAAGGACATAGCAGAGCTGATGGATATAAGGTTAAAGAAATACTGCTTTTCTGTTTGTGCAACTAGGGCAGGCTAGTAACCTTGGCTCCTATGGGAAGATGGGAAGAAATTGAGCCTTGGTAAAGGAGACAGGATTGGAATTCTTTTTTTGACATATAAATAGATCTTGAAGATCGCTAGAGGGAACATCTGCTTTCTCTAGTGACAGAATTCTATATTGCAGAGAGTAGCCATGCAAGAAGATAAAAAGAAATAATAAGAAAATTCGGAACGGAGACAACAAGAATGGGCGCCGTTGCCTAGCAATTCATGAGCTAGAAATAGCAGCGGCCGTTGGCAGAAGACAAGAGATGAAGCCCTTCACACTCAGCCATGAGGAAAGAACAGCCCTGCTAATAACCACTGATGAAAAAGGAGAGGGATAGCCTGCAGAGAAGCCCAGAGAGCTACCGATGGAGACAGATCACTCACAGCCTCTGTGGAGCTGCTACAGCTGTGAGAAGCAAGGGTGGGGCCTATGCCTTGTACCTGAACCTGTGTTCTATCATTGAACTGCAGTCCCAGCCTAGGGG
Organism: Rhabdomys pumilio; assembly: GCA_030674055.1. Taxonomy (NCBI): domain Eukaryota; kingdom Metazoa; phylum Chordata; class Mammalia; order Rodentia; family Muridae; genus Rhabdomys; species Rhabdomys pumilio. Next base: position 12,225,001 of record JANHMN010000006.1, on the reverse strand, counting down.
AGAGCCAGAGTTAGCAGTGGTGTTGACTGCTTTCTTTTCTTTCTTTCTTTTCTGTTTTTTTTTCTGTTGCTTGCTTGATTAAAAATATTTTTTTTACATTTATTTATTTATATTTTGGTGTGTGTGTGTGTGTGCATATGTGTGTGTGTTGGTGTGTACATGGAAGTCAGAAGACAGCTTTCTGAGTTAGTTAGTTCTCCCCTTATACCCTGTGGGCTTTGGGTATCAAGCTCAGGTGTCAGGCCTGGTGGCAAGGGCTGGACCACCTCAACTCAGTTCATTTGTTCTAGGCAGGTTCTCATGGAGCTCAGGCTGACCTCAAACTCTTGTAGTCCAGCATGACTTTGAATTTCTGTTCCTCCTGTCTCCATCACTTGAATGCTGGTGTTAAAGAATGTGCCACCACACCTGGTTTATGTGGTACTGGGCATGGAACCCAGGGCTTTTGGAAATCCCTCTGTAGGCTCCAGGAAGAAGCAGCCAAGGTAGGGCCCAGTCACTGGGAGAAGGAGCTGGGCTCCCCTTTGCAAGTCTCTTGTCATGCATGCCACATGGGTGCTAGGGAGTCCTGGGAAGGCAGATGGCTGCATCCTGCTGCTCTGTAATCAAGGATGTCCCCTCAAGACTGGGTGTCACTGCAGTACAGTCCATCCTGCTGAGTCTTGTCTTATGTGGACTGAAGGAGGTCAAGATCTTCGGGGTCCTGGCTTTGGAAACAGGACTGTGCTTTCCTTTATTAATTGGTGTGTGGTACATGTACATGGTGACGGCAATGGTGAGGGGGATGGCTCCCTCTGTGACTCGTGGAGGACTGAGTAGAGCATTAGGTGTCCTGCCTGCTCACTCTCACCTATTCAAGACAGGGTCTCCCCGAGCCCCAATGGTCTCCTGTCTCTGACATCCGGTACTCAAGCACTAGATAGGTACACTCATAGCCAAACCCAGCTTTTTATGTGGTTGCTGGGGGTTCAAATTCAGACCTTCACTGAGAAAGGTTTTTAATCCTCCGTGCCATTCCTCCAGTCTCCTGTGTGCTACTTTACTGAGTTCCTCTACTGTGGAATGCATAGATGGTCACCCACTTGACAATGGCTCGTCTTCCAATTCCCTGACATCATGGAAGCGTAGGCATACAACCCGTGTTGGTTTTCACTGTAGCTATCAATGGATTACGTGAGTTCTCTGCTACTCTTCTGTAAAGCAGGCTTTCCGTGAGATGATTTTGGCCAACTGTGTCTAATCAAAGTAGGTAAGGCTAGGTTGTAGGAATCATTTTAGGGTTGATTTGTTAGACTTTTGGGGGTGCTGGGGATGGAACTCGGGGCCTTGGAGTTGTGTACTGTTGAGGTACACTAGCCCAACGCACTCCTCTGTGTGTGTGTCTACATTTACATCTAGATATATAGCGCTAGGTACACTACACACATCTGTGAGTAGCTGCAAGTGTTAAGCCTGACCACTCACGTGCAGTTCCTCCAGGGGATCATGTGTGGACTGCACAGGTGAACCACGTGTCCATCTTACCCTGTTCTATATCTGATTCGGCTTGTTTGCCATTCACTGCCAGTCATCCTCAAAGGTAGACACCCTCACAGTTCAATGAAAGAGAAAACACAAGTTTTTGAGGAAGCAGAATAGAAAGACCATAGGGTGCCAGGTCTGGTGAGAGCAAAGGCGAGCCTGTGGGTGGTTAAACACAGAAGTGTCTGTTCAGAAAACAGAGTGGACAGTTGAGAAGATGTGAGCATCTGAAGGACACATCTGTCTATCTATCTGTCTGTCTATCTAACTACCTACCTATCATCTGTCTGTCTGTCTGTCTGTCTATTATCTATCTATCTATCTATCTATCTATCTATCTATCTATCTATCTATCTATTTTTGTCAGCCAGTGTCTTACTGTGTAGCCCTGGCTGGCTTGGAATTCATTATGTAGACCAGGAAAACACCTTACTTTTATAAAGCTGTTTGTTTTTCCTGTTAGGAAACAAACCCAAGACCTCATGTTTTCTAGACAAATACTCTATCCCTGAGCTACATCCTATCCCTATGAAGCATTCTTAGACCCGCTGTTACTTCTACTTGAAAACATGCTTGTGTATGCACATGTGTGCATGCTTGCTTACCTGTGTGCATTGTATGGAAGTCAGAGGTTGGCGTTCTTCCCCAGACAGTCTCTATGTACTTACCAAGAGCTCTCTCACTGAACCCAGAGCTCTAGTTCTCATGCTTAAGCAGAAAACACTTTATTAAATGAGCCGGACCCTATCGCTGGAGAGACGCACACAGGGTGAGCATTCCAGAGCTTGTCAGCTGTATGCCTTCCCAATCTGCACAGCTTACACCACCGAGTTCCTCTTTTCAGCAGACTACTCTCCCCCCAGCATGATGGTCATTCCCACCTTCTTAGGTGATGTCACCAAAGCGATCCTACGTTATCCTTACTCCCTCTTCTCTTTTTCCCACAATGTAAAGATGTCCTAACTAACATTTCCAGCAAAGCCTGAATTCCTTGTGCGTCTTTGTTTCCTGATCCCTCCCTCCTCCACCAGCTGAGGGGTGGGAGCTCTCTGAGACTTGTGTAATAGAATCCAAGTCATTATGCAGAAAATATTGAGCATAGCCCCCAAGAGGCAAAACCTTAGGCCGGAAGGTAGGATTAAGAGCAGCCAAAAACTAGAGAGCAGGCGAGTTCAACCGGATGGACAGCCATTTCCTGTTCTGACAGTTTTCTGCGTGGGTCTGGCTAGAAGTGGTGAGAGGCTGGGAGGAAGGGTCCTACGCTCCAGGCTGGTCATGGCAAGTCCCAGAGTGACCAGGGGGACCTGCCTGTCCTTATCTTCACTGCACTCGATGGCCTTCTCACTACAGGGTCTCCTCACTGCAGGGCCTCCTCACTGCAGGGCCTTCTCACTAAAGGGTCTCCTCACTGCAGAACCTCCTCACTGCAGGACCTTCTTACTACAGGGTCTCCTCACTGCAGAACCTCCTCACTGCAGGGCCTCCTTACTACAGGGCCTCTTCGCTGCAGGCTTCTTTACTGCAGGCCTCCTCACTGCAGGCCTCTTCACTGCAGGCCTCCTCACTGCAGAGCTCTGCTCTGTTGCTTTGCCTTTGAGGGAGGGAGATGGACAGGCAGAGGATGGAGTGGTGTAAGGTGTTATATGTAAATGTGAGGGTGTGGATGTGTGTGATTATGAACACAAGAGTACACATGTGCTACTCTGTACATGTGGCTGAGAGAACATGTTGTTTAATGCCCATGTGTGTGAGAGCATGTGTCTCTATGAGTATGTGAGCAATGACTTGTAACGGGAGATATTTGAAAAGCAGGTGGCGCAGTCTGGATAGCTCCAGGCCTGCTGCCATGTTCCCACTCTAAGTGTCCACACTAAAGTGGCACTGGCTGGCAAGGTGAGCTGGCCCAGTTGCCTCTGCAGGTCAGCTATGTGGCGTCCAGCCCCCAAAACCCAGGGAATATTCGCCACCCCCATTGTGCTCAGTTCAACCCCAGACAATAACCACCATCCTCACTGTACTGGTAGAAAGAAGACTCTTAATGCTTAAAGACTATCCAATGGAATTACATATTAGCAAATACTCAATACACAAGATGCTCACACAATTAGAATTGTTAACCCAAATCATCTAACCTTGATATGAATAACTGCTAGGGACACGAGGGTAGCGTCTCCTGCCATCTTGCCTCTCTTCCTTTCTCCTTCTTCCTCCTTCTCTCCTCCTCCCGACTCCTAGCTCCACCTACCTCTTCTGTATCTAATGACAGAGCTCTTGCTACAATGAGTAATGAGAGAAGTCTGTCACTTGACCACGGCTTGCCTGGTCTGGCCCTCCCCATCCATGCGAAAAGAACAGGAAGCCATTCTCTGCATTGCCATTGTGCATCTCCACCTCATGGTGTCTTCTGAACAAGATCCTTAGAGGGGACAAATTGAAGTCCACTTGATGTTTATGGTTTTGAATATAAGCCTGTGCCCCATCTCTGAGCTGGTGTCCTCAAGAATGACCTAAAACTGTCTGTATCAGGATAACCAGAGCTCCTCTGCTTTGCTTTGCCCACCCAGCTCCAGCCGATGGGACTCCGAGATCCAGTACCCCCAGAGATGGGGACAGAACTGGGAGGATGCTTAAACCCTCACCCTGTGACTTTACTTCAAGTATATACAATGTGGTTAGGGCCCAGAATAATCAGATTTAGCAAATAAAATGCAGAGATGACTTCTAATAAGTAATGGTTTTGTTTTAGTAAAGGCATAACCTTATCACACATGCTTGTCCCTGAATGTCACTCACAAACAGCCCTGCTTTCATGGCAGGCCTCTGCTCTCCACCCACCCACCTCCCTTGCCACCTTGCCAGCCTGGTTCTCACCAAAGCCAATCCTAGGTCAGTTAGCAACCTGTCTGCTGGTGACTGTTCAATAGTCAAGTTGACAGGATCTAAAATCACGAAGGAGACATGCTTCTGGATGGTATTATCTTCATTGGGCTAGCCTCTGGGCATGCTTTTGAGGGATTATCTAGCTGAAGTTAACTGAGGCGAGAAGACTCATTCACTGTGGGGGGCACCATTCTATGAGCTGAATTAAGATGCAGTAGGAGGTTGAGAGCCTGCTTTGAAAGCTTGGTGACCTAGGTGCAACTCTAGATCAGAATCGACAGAGAAAGGAAAGGACTGACTTCATAAAGTTGTCCTTTGGTCTCTATATACACATAGTACACATGCCCACATCATCATCATCATCACCACCACCACCACCACCATCAACATCATCACCACCATCAACATCATCACCACCATCATACTAAATAAAACAGTATGTTTTAAGGTGAAAGCAAGCCCAGAACCAGCATTCCTCGATTGACTGTAGATGTGATGTCACCCACCACTAAAACTTCTCACGATGATGGACTGTACCCTTGAGCTGTGGACCAGAATGAACCATAGCCAGTGGCTTTGGTCAGTGTATTTATTACATCAGTGGGAAAAATAACAAATACACCATCCACAAACGTTCAGCGAGCGTTTTAGAAATGCAAGGACAGGCTTTAAAATCAACACAGCTATGAGCTGATCACACCTGAAAACCCTAATTCTTCTGTGCTGCCACTGCTGCCCAGTGAAAGTTCAGTTCCCTCCAGTTTGGGGGAGACATGACTTCAATAGCTTGGTAAACAACATCTGAACACAATGCTCACAGCACAGGTCTCCAAGTCTTATCTCTTTCTTTGCCCTTAATGACTAGAGTCAACATTAGGTGTTTCCGTCAAACACTCTCCCCAGTTTTTTGAGACAGGGTCTCTCACTGAAGCTTGCCCATTCAGCTGGAGCAGCTGACCACCGAGCCCAGGGATCCCACAGTCTCCAGTCTTTGTTCCCCTCACCCCTGCCCTCGCCAGCACTAAAGTTACAGGCATGAGCTACTGTGGTGTTTGCTCTTTTTGCTTTGTTTTAAGAGCATGTGTGCCAGGGATCTGAACACACCTGTATGGCAGGTGCTTGCCTACTGAGCCCTCTAATGATTCAACTATTGATGGGCATCTGGGTTGTAGCACATTGTAGCTTCTATGAACAGAGTTGCAATGGACATGGACATGCAGGTACCTCCGTGTTCTGTGGACGTAGATTTCTTTGGGTATAGCGTGCAAGTTATACCTTTGGGTATAGCATGTGGAAGTTCTATTTCTAAGTTTCTAAGGAGCCTCTACACTGGCTTCCATGGTCACCGTGCTGAGTTACATCTCCACCATGGTGTAAGGGATCTTTCATGCAACCAATGTGAAATGCAATCATTTATTGTTTCCTGGATGACTGACTGGGGTGAAGAAGAGATCACAACTCAGGTTTGATTTTCTCCCATGATAAAGATGCTGAATGTTTTGCCTCTGTATTTTTGGATGTGTGTGTTTCATCTTTTGTGTGCTGTCTGTTCAATTCTTTATATATTCCACATACTAATCCCTCAGGTTTCTGTAGGCTATGCCTTCCCTCTGTTGATGCTTCATATTGTGCAATTTCTGTGTAAGGAGGAACTTTGCCCCCTTCACACCTCACAGAGCTGGGCTCATGGTGTGGAGTGGAGGGTCAGCTCTGTCTAATCTGTTGTTGCTCCAGCCTCACCTTCCTCCTGGGAGAACTACCCTGTTAGTTGACAATTGGATGTCACCTCTTCCTCCAGGGAGTCTGGGCTGGATGGATCAGTCCTCTGAAGAGCATGGGCTTCCTTCCACCACAG
>JANHMN010000006.1:12206911-12218735 GCA_030674055.1 Rhabdomys pumilio | reverse complement strand
AGCAAGGTGTGAGTGAGCACCAGATACACACACACACACACACACACACACACAAAGAGAGAGAGAGACAGAGACAGAGAGAGAGAGAGAGAGAGAGAGAGAGAGAGAGAGAGAGAGAGAAGCCTGTGAGTCTAAGTTTACATGTGGAACATGGCACGTAGAGTCTAAAGCCAACATTGCATCTGCCCACCTATGAGTCTGCCCACCTGTGAGTCTGCCCACCTGTGAGCACTGGCCCCCTTCATCTATCCCCCATAATGTCTTCACTATGAGCCATGTTTTTGCAGTGTGATCTATGGGAAGAGGGTCACATCCTAAAGGGACTGGAGACCTCTTGACTAAGTTAAAGTACATGCCTGAGTTCTGTCTGACTGTGAAGGTTCTGGTTTGTCACAATCACTACCGACCAGCTGAGGACCATGGAGGAGACACTGTGTGAAAAAAGAAACTCAGAGAGGGAGCTGCTGTGACCAGGGAAGTGGGGAGCAGCCCAGAGCTGTCCACCATGTGAGCTCTGCTTCTTTTGCTGGGTGGTGTCCAAGACACACCCTCTTTGCTCCCTCCTCACACCTACTGCAGGATCTGTCACCTGCCATTACAGGCGGGTGGCTGGACCTCGTCTGAGGTGGAGACGTGTGACATCAGGATGCCCAGGGATTGGAGGGGAGAAGAGACCATCTGTGTGTTTGCAAGGTCACATGGGTGAGGAGTTCCCCACAAACAATGATACTTCTAGAATCTTCCATTCTCATCAACAGCTTGGTTCCTGAGAGCCTCACTCAGGCCTGGCTGTACTTCTCTACTTCCATGTCTTCCCAGTCAGGCTCAGACAGCCAAGGAGCAAGCACCACCCGCTGCCTTGTGGAGACCACAGACTGCAACTCTGAGGATGAAAATTCTGAGCTGGATCTGACACCGGCCTTTCTACAACAAAAAGACTGTGGGGTCTGTGACTAGCCAATGGTTGCCAATGGTCTGTGCAACACTGATGAACAGGAGACAGGCAGGGGCCCTAAACAATGCTCTGCCCACTGTTCCTTCTCATCCTCCCTCAGATAGAAGAGTTTATATGTGTGATGTTTTTACAAAAGAAAATGAGAGAGAAGTGCTCACTCTCCTTCTGGTCCTGCCTGCCCCTGCTCAGCATCCTTTGCCTTTGAGCACTTTTTCTGACTTTGGTAAGAAGCTGTTAGCTCATTGCTGAAAGACATTTTTACCTCAACAGCTAGAAGCAGAAGGTCCTGGGTTCATAATTTTGAAGTGAGTGGCCTTCTGGGAAACTCCTGAGAGGACACAGGTGCCATACACTGCACTCTTTCAAATACAGTGTCTGTGTGACTTGCTTTCCCTTGATATTGAGACATCATGATATTGAGTTCCTAACCAAGGGCTCAGGAGATCAGCAAACACAGGATGCTGGCACTGGGCTGGTGTGCTATGCAACAGCCTCTTAGAGGTAGGTGATATTCCGAAGGAGGAAATTGGCACAGGGTCACATGGGGCTGGCACGTGGGGTGTTAGGAAGACTGTGTGGTGGTGACAAGGTTGAAGGCTGATTCCTGTGGGAGACTGTGACTGGTTTGCTTAGACTTCTGGCTCTAGAGACTGATCCCCATCAGGCAGAAGTAAGTGATACCATGTGGGAATGCTGTAAGAAGGCTGTCCCCATACCAAGTTCATTCTTGGGAGCAAAGAGATCAACACGACACAGTTAGGCTGCATGTGTCTCTCACGATGGTGCTGTTGCAAGTGTGATGATGATGGCTGCTCATGATGGTCGACTAGAGTGGATTTGGAGTCATCTAGGAGACAGGTGACTAGCATGGTGACTAGCCAGATTCACTAGGCTCCTTTCTGCCAAAGGACAGCACAGATGGGCAGGTCTGTGAAGATGTTTACAGAAAAACCCACCCTCGACGTGGGCAGCACCGTGCTAAGGACTGGTTCAAGAGGAAATGGAAGAAGCTAACTGAGCACCCATCTCCCTTTGCTTTTTGCTTGCTAAATTTCACTTTGTTTTAAATATATATATATATATATATATACTATTATATATTTATTATATGTTATATATAATAAAATATATAAAATAAAAATTATATATAAATATATATACACACACATGCACACACACACACATATTTGTGTATGTGTCCATCAGTACAGCGTGTGTGCACATTCACGCAGATGTCTATGGAGTCAGCAGAGAGTGTTGCATCTCCTAGAACTTGAGTTAGGGGCAGCTGTGTGCTGGGAACCCAACCCAGGTCCTCTGCAAGTACAGCATGCTCTCTTACCTGCTGAATCATCTGTCTGAACTCCTCTCTCTGATCCCTGACTGTAGCTAAGTGTGGCCAGCTGCTCTCGTGCCTTCACTGCTGTGCCTTCCACTGCTGTGCCTGTCACTGGGGAAATCAGACACCTTCCTGATGAGTTGAATGCTTGTGGCTATGTTTCTGGGGCCTGTCTGAGCTACCATCATGGGGGTTTGCAGGCAGGAGCCTGGATATGTTACCATGCACTCTGTTCAGAGAATGGCTTCTGTGACTCCACACAAAATGGACCAAGGAGGCAGCAGAGACTTGTATTCTAGGGGACATCCCAGGTGGTATGATTGACAGTCCAACCAATTCAGAACAGGACTGAAGGGGACATACATGTGCTGTGTGACAAAACTTTTCCTGGGGAAACACAACATGTATACTCACAACGTGTATACTCACCCCAGACAAGAAAGCCACAACAGACTTAAGTACAGATACTGCCAAAGTCCAACTTGGTGAATTCTCTTGGGGTCACTTACTTACAGGAGCAGGAATGACTCAGAGCTCCATCCCCAAAGTCAGCGCCAGCATGGGTGACAGCTGAAAGCTGGGAACCTGAAGCCCAGGGCACAGCCTGCAGGGAGCTCAGCAGGTTAGAGAGTGGCCTTTCCAGGTGACACTGATCCAAACTTCTTGCAGGCAACCCTGCTTTTCCCGGGCAGCTGGTCTGTTCTCAGAGTTTTCTTCGCAGCTTAGCTTTCTTCTGTGTGGGGTGGGCTCTCAGCTTCTAATGCTTACTTTAGTGAATCTGGCTATTCACTCAAAACTGGCTCTTCAAGTGTGGCCTGAAGCTATTTTGAGTGGTTCACCATCCTGCTTAAGGAGCTTCCTACAGGATGAAATGTTTTAATCTACTTGTAACTGGAGGATGTGAACATCTGACTGTAGGACAGGATGGCAGGACTATCGTCCGCATGCTCAGATCCTAGTAATGAACTTGGGTGCAATTATTTAAGCCACTGATCTTATGTGTGTTTTCTCTGCGCACATTGTGAAATCTAAGGTCAAAAGGAATAAGAGGGGCTGAGACTGCAGCAGGCTTTCCACCAGGGGTGGGGAGTCTCTGTTGAAGATGCTCAGAGGAAAAGGATGCAAATCAGGACAGCTCTTCTCTCCAACAGCCCTGAAGGTGGCCCTGGGTCACAGGATTAGGGAGAGATGGATCCTCAAAGGAACTGTGGGATTGGCCTCTGTCCCAGATGAGAAGAGGAAATGATGGCCTTCTGAGAACATCCCCTTCTTCATGGCCTTGAGAGTGACTCATAATGCAAAGCAGAGACTGACGAAGAACTTGATAAGAAGTTTGGCAGCTTGTATGCCCCACCCATGGGTCTCTTGGACTCCAGGGACAATGACCTCACATGTCCTTAAAAGCTGGTTCATGGATGTATAGAAAGAGACAGTTTTAATGTCAACACCATGGAAAGACAAACTGAGAGCTATAGTCATGTGAGAAAAGCTATTCACATACCACCAAATACTTCTGTCCCCTGCCCCCGGAGGATAAAGGGAGACAGTTTTGCTGGCTAAGTCCAACCTGTGGTGCCCAGTGTTGACTGATAGCTATGCTCAGAATGCTGTGTGAGATATGGCATAGCTATTTTGTTCAGTGTCAGAATAGAACTTTTTGGCATGGCAGCTATAAATAGTTTACACACTTCTAGGAATAGCATAGTTGAAACTGAAGAGAAAAACATGATCTTGATATATTTCGTGAAGATAGTTACTGAGGGTGGGTGGTGGTGGTGCTGGAGAGATGGCTCAGAGGTTAAGAGCAAGGATGTTCTTCCAGAAGATCTGAGTTCCATTCCTAGCACTCATGTGACAGTTCACAGTTATATGTAGCTCCAGTCTCAGAGACTTTGACACCCTATTCTGGCCCCTGTAGGTACCAGATGCAAATGTATCTGTGTGTAATATGTATATGGTACACAAACATGCAGATAAAACATTTATTCACATAATATCATAGTGCAGGGTTTGTATTCCTGCACAAAACATCATGACCAAGAAGCAAGTTGAGGCAGAGAGGGTTTATTCAGCTTATACTTCCACATTGCTGTTCATCACCAAAGGAAGTCAGGACTGGAACTCAAGCAGGGCAGGAAGCAGGAGCTGATGCAGAGGCCAGGGAGGGATGTTACTTACTGGCTTGCTTCCCCTGGTTTGCTCAGCTTGCTTTCTTTTAGAACCCAGGGCTACCAGCCCAGGGATGGCACTACCCACAATGGGCCCTCCCACTCTTGATCACTAATTGAGAAAATGCCTTACAGTTGGATCTTATAGAGGCATTTCCTCAAGTGAGGCTCCTTTCTCTGTGATAACTCCAGCTTGTGTGAAGTTGACACAAAAAGCCAGTCAGTACACATAATGAGTAAATATTTTTTTAAAAAAAAAAAAAGAAAGAAAATAGTTACTGGAGAGACTCCTTGAAATTTGAGAGACTGTGGTTGTTATAGGATGAATTCAGCAACTCATGGTACCCCATGACTGAGTGTGGCATAGCTAGGATTGTAATGGCACTGAGAGTTCATTGCATTGCATCTACCTTTGAGGAGCCCAAAAGGCTACAGTCAAGATGAGCTATGAATGGGAAGCAATAGTGAAGCAAAGCTCCTTAGAGATGGAGCAAGTGAGTAACGAAATCACAGAGATGCTGGTTCTCTCTTCACCCCGAGTCTTTCTTAAGAGGTGAATGGAAGAAGAAAGCATAGCACATGCATAGCACATGCAAGCTCTGTGGTGTGCGCCCGTGCTCACACATCACACGCAGAATCAAATGTAATAAATGATTTTTTTTTAAAAAAGAAAGAAAACATGGGCCAGGTGTGGTGGTATATGCCTTTAATACCAGCACTTGGGAGGCAGAGGCAAGTGAATCTCTGTGAGTTTGAGACCAGCTTCTGGAGTGAGTCTAGGACAGCTAGGGCTCTATTACACAGAAAAACCGTGTCTCAAAAAAACAACCTACCAACAAACCAACCAACAAATCAACCAGCCAACCAACAACAACAAAAGGAAACGTGGGAATCTTCAGTAGAAAAATGTCATTCAGGTTCAGCATAGCTGATGAGGAAGGAAGTGTTTATTTTGGAAGCTTCCATTTTGAGATAGTTCCTAGTTTTCCTCTTCAAACTCAAGTAGAGCTCAGACCCAATGGCAGTGATGGAATGTGTGACTCCTAGGTGCAGGCAGTGGTTGTTTAAATAACAATGTCCCCCAGAGGCTCAGGAATTGGCACACTTGATCACCAGTAGGTGGCGCTGTTTGGGGAGGTTTAGGTGGTGTGGCCTTGTTGGAGGAAGTATATCATTGAGTATAGGGGTTGGGATTAAAAGTTATCACTATCAGGCTGCTTTCCTGGTTTTTTGCTCATGACTGATGTATATAGTCTCTGTTTCCCGGTCCTCTTGCTATGTCTTCTTCTTTTCTGGACATAGGCTCCTAGGACTATAGGCCTAAACGAACTCTTTCTTCCATAAGTTGCCTTGGTCCTAATATTTTATTATAGCAACAGATGAGTAACTAACATACAGAGTGAACCTCAGAACCACAGGGGAGGTGATGGTGGTAGTAACCAGTGGAGACACTGTTTGTTAAACATTCATTTTCAAAACCAAGAAGGAATGTGCATGTCCCCAGCTAGTACGAGCACGTCAGGACTTACTGTGGCTTTCCTAACAACTATAGTCATGCATCAGGGGCATAGTCCGAGTGATGTGTCAGTAGGAAGCCCTGTCACTGTGCCAACATCATAGAGTACTTTCAAAACCCAAGATGGTATGGCCTAACACACACCTAAGCTATGCGTCTAGCCTGTGTCCCCTAGGGCCATAGGAACAAAATCAGCCCAGATCAAATCGAGCTCAAGAGAATGATGTCATTAAAAGCTGCAGGATACCCAGGAGGCATGGTGCGGGAGCCAGTGGGATCAGTCTAATGTGAACTTTTATCAATAGAAGGCAGACACTCTAAATTAATAATAAAATGTCGTTCGATGAAAACACAAACCTGGAGCATAGCTGTTTGCTGTCTAGTGTTATGTCCCTCACAAACTCTCAGAGACTCTGCTTGTACTCTTGATGGACACCAAGAGACTAGGAGGACCTGGCTCTCCCATGTATGGTTCCCAGCAGTGACACCTTCCCTGTACCTCACCCATGCAGATTGTTCATGTGGTCTGTCATAGGCTTCAGGGACATGTAGGTCACACTTGACAGGAAGCTTATGAAGGAGCTGCTGGTCTACAGTGGGAGGAAGGGTGTCACTAATGAGCATGCCATATTTCAGATTTCTGGTTCTCTTAACTTATTATTCATAAGAAGAAACTTTTGGTGACCAAGGTCTTGAAAGTGTAAATTACAAAACTTTAACAGCTTATTGGCTCCAAGCCCCATTTCTACTAAAATCTGTATATACATGACCAGTGGACATCTCAGTGGGTAAAGGCACATGACAATCAGCCTGGACACTTGGGTCAGGTGTTCACATGATGGAGAGAGAGGATGTCTCTTGCAGGGTGTCCTCTGCTGACCACACATGCAGCCTGACGCAGGCATCCACACATGAAATTTAAAAATAATGTAATCAATTTAATTTTCATAAAAGGATGTTAAAGTCAGGAATGGTGAGACATGCCTGTAATCTCAGTCATGGGGAAGCTGAAGCAGGAGGATTATTAGTTCAGGGAAACCTGGGACATAACACAAGACCCCATCTTAAAAACATGAACAAGCCAAATAAAGAAACAAATGTCTCTAGCACCTGCTAAGCATTATAGATAGTATTTGGGGAAAAATGTACTGGGTATGTGGCAAATGCATTTAATCCTAGGTTTTTGGGAGGCAGAGGAAGTTGGGTCTCGGAGTTCAAGGCCAGCCTGGTCTAAGAGCAAATTCTAAGACAGCTAGAGCAACACAGAGAAAACCTGCCTTAAAAAACAAACAAACAAATGAACAAACAAATGATAATGCTAGAGTATTTGATCAGCCATGATGTGAGAGTACTTTTTGGAAAAAAAAAAAAAAAGCAAGAATAAATCTGCTGAGGGTTTTTCTTTTACCTTTTCTAATCCCCCCTTCCTCTTTTCTCTCCTCTTTTTTCTACTCTCTCCCTCCCTCCCTCTCCACCCTCCCCTTTTATCCTCCCCCTATCTTCCCTCTCATCCCATTTCTTTCTCACCCCTCCACCCCTGCTCCGGCCCCTAGCCTTTTCAATGATATAGTTATGCTGAGAAGATGCTAAGGGCTGAGGAGACCGCCCGTTAGTAAAATCCTTGCTGTGAACTCACAGGGATCATTTGGATCCAGCATCTGGGAAAACAGCTGGGCACAGCTGGGCATGGCAGGCAGTGCTCACCTATGACCCCGGAGCTGTGGGGGGTGGAGGCAGGAGGATCACAAGGCTTGTTGACCACCAGTCTAGCTCCAGGTTCAGTGAGAGGCCCTATCTCAAAATAAAAAAACCCAAATAAGGCAGTGAGCAATTGAGAAAGAGACACAATGTGGGCTCCTCACACAAGTGCACATGCATGTGCACACGCATGAGCATGTATACATATACCAACACACACAAATTAAATGAAGAAAGGTGATGTGTTGACTTTGATGAGGCCTCTGCTGTCTATATCCTGAAATACTTGTTTATTTCTTATTTTGTTATACACACACACACACACACACACACACACACACACCTGTGAGCCTATGGACATTGGAAGACAACTCACTAGAGTTTGTCCTTTCACCAATCCAGGGCCTAGGGCTTAAACTTAGGCCCTTAGCTTGGTGACAAGCAGTTTTACCCATGAGTCATCTCAACAGTCCTGGTATTGATTCTTGATTTAAAGAGTTAGGCAGTGCTTAGCTGTGCTTAGCCGGGCATGGTGGCACACACATTAAATCCTAGCACTTGGGAGGTAGAGTCAGACTGATCTCTTGAGTTCGAAGCCAGCTGGTCTACAGAATGAGTTCCAGGACAGTCAGAGTTTCACAGAGAAACTGTTTCCAGAGAAACAAAACAAACACACAAACAAAAACAAACAAGAAAGAGAGAAAGAAAGAAGGAAGGGAAGAAAGAAAGAAATAAGAAAAAAAGAAAGAAAGGAAAAAAGGAAGGAAGAAAGGCAAATTTGGGGGTGCTTGCTGCTTGCTCACAATGGCTCCAAAAGGACAAGAAGCTTAGCATCCTGGGCAGCCAGCATGCAGGAGAAGGGTAAAATCTGAGCAGGAGGCATAGGGATTGTTTTACATTGGTCTGGCAGTTTTCCTGTAAATTTTATTTATTTAAAATAGGTCCTTAAAAAGCAACTGAGAGAATTCTGGGGTAATAGCATCTAGTGGTGTGATGGAGCAGAGCAGGAAGATGGGAGGCCCTCCTGGTTTGATAAAAAGAACTGGAATCTTAAGATTGGCAAGGTGGAAGTCCATGCCCTGAACTGGTAACTATGCAGAAGACCCATCATCTAGGGCAATCGGAAAGCATACTGTGCCTGAGGAAACTGTGCCTGCTACTTGAAAAGCTGTTAGAGGAATGAGACTAGCCAGGTGTCAGGACCTGTAGGTTTGGTCCTGGAACCCTGACAAGAGGAGGCAAGAGAAGAAAGAAACGACAGGCTTATAGACACACAGACAGAAAGGCTCGGTCCGATCAGGGGCCATGTTTCCAAGATATTCCTTCTTCTGTTATCAGCTCAGGAAGAAGCTGAAAGTCGTCTGTCTGATGAAGACTTCCACATTTCCCTTTTAAAACAATTTTCTTGCATCAAATGGATTTGTTAAGTAGGAGCCTGTGCACACCACAGAGTCCATTGTTCCTGTTGTTTTCTTCCTTTCACCTTGTGGGGAGCCGACAGAAGGCGGCTATCATCCTTGTAGCCATCTTGAGCCATATACCCTGACAAGAGACTTGATTACAATAGCCTACAACAGCTGAGCACACTCTGATAACATCTTGCTTTAGATACCTAGGATCTTCCCTTGGGTGTGTGAGACTTAAAGGTGTGATTTAGAGCTGAGACTTAAGGGTGTGACTTAGAGATCAGATTTAGAGATAAGACCTAAGGGCATGACTTAAGGGTGTGACTTAGAAGTGAGACATATAAAAGGTGAGAGGCAGACAGAAAAAAGTTGAGTACAACTTGGAACAGAGAATTAGGTATTAGGCACTTGGTACTTGGAGGAAGAACAGAGAATTAGACATTAGGCACTTAGCACTTGAAGAAAGAACTTGGAACTTGGAGGCACTAGGGACTAGGAACTAGGGACTAAGAACTCAAGACTTGGGACTTGGAGAGAAGAAGAGAGACTGAAGAATAAATGGGATTGAATCACACTCAGGTCTCCATTCTTTGCATCCATCCTCACTCTCTCTCTTGCTGAACCCCTACCCAAGAACCAGAGCTGCTTGGGGCAGTCTCTAACAATTTAGCCCCCAAGGCTTTTGGCAGTGCGGATTCCAACACTGATAGAGCAGCTCCCAACATTTTGGCGCCCAACGTGGGGTGGAACAGGCTGCAACATCACCTCTTAAGAAAGACTGAATGGGGGTTTGGGGGGAGAAAAACAGCTGATAGTGGACACACCCCCCCCTCTGCTCTCCACTTCCGATTTCATCTCAGCATGAATCCCACCCAGCCTTTCCAGCTGGGATGCATGGTTCCCTCTCAAACAATAAATCAAAATAGATCATCCTCCTATTAAGAATTTCTTCTGACAAGGATTTTGTCACAGCAATAAGGAAGGTAACTGATACTCAGATACTGATGTCATGGGTCGTGGAAAGCAAAGGAACTGGTTGTATCCAGTGGGAACCCTTAGCACCTTTGAACCACTGATTGTTCACTCCTCTCCTTTCCCAGCAAGCTTTGCTCTGCAGGTGTACAGCCAGTCCACCATTGTCTGCGGGATTCATGGGGAGGAGGGACACACAACTGCACCTTTTAGCATGTATAGATTTCCCAATGAGTCCTGATACATTCCCTGGGTGACCTGAACTTTGACCTGAATAGAGAGAGGCTTGTTGGCATTTCATGCCATGTCCTTAGGGAAATGAGAATGGTCCCAGCATGGGAAGGGAGTGGGGCTGGGGGACATCCTGCACTGTAGGGCAGGACTGACAGAGATTACTGGCCAGGTGACTTACTGTATCCTCGGACTCTTGAAGGTGCATTGATCATGTAACTGCTCTCTGGCCATTGGAATGTGGACAGCTCCTTCTGTTTCCAGGCCTGGCTCCTGAAATGCATTACAACATTTCCACATTTTCCTTTTCTCCTTTGTCCCTGAGGCTGAAGACACCTCCCACCCCCAAGATATATGAGTCCCCTGAGAGCATAGGCCCAGCTCAGGGAGAGGCCCCAGAGAGAGCTGATTCTCACAGATAAGCAAGAAGCAAAAATGTCATGCCACTATGATTTGGGGTCATTTATTACTGTAGGGTTAATCAGCCTGTGCAATAACAAGCAAGGCATGAGAAAGACATGGTCAAGAGGAAAAATAAAACGACCTATAAAAATGGTAAGACGCTCGACACGAAGCAGATCACATCAGCCCTTAAGTACCTCCTGCCTCTCTATCAGATTGGCAAAAGCTGTCTGTTAATACCAAAGAAAATTAGAAACCTTTCAGCAGTGCTGGTGGGAGTGTGTACAGGTCATAGTAGGAACCAGAAATCAATCGAAGTATTTCTAGCAGAGAAAGATTCCTTACAGATGTGGTATGCTGGCCATAGCAGGGGAGAGACTGTGTCTCAGTGATGTCCTCTGAGCATGGAGAGGTCCCCTGAGTGTGTGTGTGTGGGGTGGGGGTGGGGAGGTGGGGATGATCACTCTGCCATACCTGAAAACCCAGTAGCCCCTGTCTGCACCTTGGCTCAGAGGTAAGTGAGCCGGGTAGCTACGACTCCATTGAAGACAAGCTTGTAGAGTGAGTGGAACTGCCCCAAGCTGCAGAGAGATGGTCCTTCTGTAGTTCTGTGACTACCTAGGGAACAGTTGGAAATGGGGGTCTTACAGAGAAAGAGTCAGGAGCCCATGACCAGGAACCCCACTTTCTTGTGACCACTGGACAATGAGGACCATTCAGTATCATTGCAACACTGAAAAGTCTGTGGCCACCAAACAGTCTCCCAGGACAGGAATGGATAGATTCGGTTGTGGGTTGTGTAATGATGGGGAGGTGTTCTGAGAAATCCATCACTGGGTGATTTAGTCATTGTAAGAACACCACAGAGTGTTCTTTGTGTGCAGATACAGCGCTGATGAAGGAGGTCTACATCTGTCAATGAAGGTCAATAGCAAGGCATGAACAATTTAAGGAAAAGATATGTGAGAAAATCAAGGCACAGAAAATAAAACCCACAACATATAATTTAAAAATTGCCCAAAGCAATTGGTTATATTAAAGCAGAAGGCATCTCTGTGTGGCTGTGTGAGAATACACATACACGCATGCGGGTGCCCTGTGTGTGGCTGTGTGAGAACACACATACACGCATGCCGG
>JANHMN010000006.1:12155186-12206901 GCA_030674055.1 Rhabdomys pumilio | reverse complement strand
CCTGTGTGTGGCTGTGTGAGAATACACATACACGCATGCCGGTGCCCACAGACACCAGAAGATGGTATCAGATCCCCAGGAGACGGAGTTAGAAAAATTGGTATTGGTGCTGGGAATCCAGTTCTAGTCTTGTTGAAGAGCAGTAAGTATTTTTACCCTCTGAGCTTTTTTTTTTCCAGACCACCTAACCTGTTTTAGCTACCCACAATAAGAAGGGAGCTTTAATATTTCTGTCTAACATTATTTTCCTTTCAGGATTTTTCCCCCCAGAACCTGTGGTGAAGAGACCAAAGCATACATATGCATCGAATCTCAGTGGTAGGTGTGCAAGTTTCTGGCATGTGTGGTCCTCTGCTCCCCTTGGATTGGAGATGCTAACTGACAGGAAGGATCAGACAATGTATTCTGCAGAAGCACAAAAATGTCGTGATTAGTGGGTTTGGGGCCTGGATCAGTTCCTTTCAGGAGGTCTGGGCAGGACTGGACGTACTCCAAAAGGCACTGAGGAAGTGAGGAGCTACTGAGGAATCCTTAAAGTGGCCTCTTCTTTTGGACATTTTATACATGTAGAGACAAAGAGACCTCGAGTGTCAGTCCTCTGCTTCCACATTGTTCAAGACAGAGTCTCTTGTTTGCTGCTGTATACTGACCAGGCTAGCTGACCCATGGGCTTTAAGGATTCTCCTGTCTCTGCCTCTCATCTCATAGTAGGGTACTGGGATTTCAGACGTGACCTGCTGTGCTTGACTCTACTTGAGTATGGGGGATTTGAACTCATAACCTCACAAATGCTTTACCTGCCGACTCATTTCTGGCTTATATGAACTTTTGTTTTGGGACACAGTTGAGGGATACTGCAAACAAGAGTCACCAGTGGGGCAGAGTTGATGATCATGAATTCAGTTCATTCCTGGGGAAGGCTTTTAAAAACAAGAACCCTCATGTGTTTCTGCTTTCTGCAGGGTCAAGTGTGGGGTCATGGTCTCTACATAACAGAATCATATTGTATCCTGCAAACCTTTCTCTTTGTATCTTGCTAGTGGTACTTTTTTGTAGCTCACTACTTGGATATTTTAGTGGTAATTAGATGGTAATTAGACACACTAGCTGATGCTTAGAGTTCTATTTCTTGTGCACATGTGTGTGTGTGTGTGTGTGTGTGTGTGTGTGTGTGTGTAAGAGAAGGAGACAGAGAGAGTCCCCACATGCATCTGCATGTCCACATGTATATGTGTGTGCATGTATGTTATCTGTAGGCATGTGTATAGAGGCTAGGGGGACAACTTTAGGTTCTGTGTTCCTCAGGTATCATCTATCTACCTTTCCCTTGAAACAGGGTCTCTCTCTGACCTGCAGCTCAACAAGTAGGCTAGACTGACTGGCCAGTGAACCCCAGGGATCTATCTACCTGTCTCTGTCTCTCCAGGGCTGATATTACAAACAAGTGCCACAATGACAGGCGTTCCCCCATGGTTTCTGGGGATTGAACTCAGGCCTTTGTCTTGCATGGTGTGATGGTTATTCTTGGTTGTCAACTGGAATTAACCAAAACCCCAAAATGGAGGGGCACGCTTGTGAGATATTTTTGCTTCATTCGAAGTGGGAAGATGTACTTCTAATCCAGATCTTTGAAGTAGGAAGACACACCTTTAATCTGAGTCTTTGGGGCTGGGTAAACTCACCTCTAGGATTTTATAAGGGCATGGAAGAAGGAAGCTTTTGTTTTTTGCCTGTTGTTCTCACCTCCATAGCAAGTCTGTTCCCTCACTGGCATCAGAGCCTGCTTCTTTGGGATTCTGGTGTGTACTGGAGACCAGTTGAGACTTCCAGTCTCGTGGACTGAAGAACTACTGGATTCTTAGACCTTCCATTCATAGTCTGCCATGGTTGGATTAGCTGGACCACAGCCTGTGAGTCATTCTTATCAATTCTGAGAGAGAGAAAGAGAGAGAGAGAGAGAGAGAGAGAGAGAGAGAGAGAGAGAGAGAGACTCATTTGTTATTTCAGGGAACCCTGACTAAAACATGTAGTAAGCCTTTTATCAACTTAGTCATGCCCCAGACTCTAGTCTTCTCAAGTAATCATTGAGTAAAAAAGGCACCGCTTCTCCTTGCTTCATTTTGTTTTGGGAAAGCCTTCCTCCTGGACAGACTGAATACCCCCTCAGGGAACACTCTGAGAGCTTCTGGGAACCAGGGAGGCAAAAAGCCAAGAGTTGGGCACCATGTTCAGGAATTGAGGGAAGCAGACTGGGAGAGTGCATGAGGCAATGTCCAGACTACAATGATCCTGTGGCAAGAGGAGGTCCCCTTCCCACCATCTATCCACTCCCAGGCTGTGTGACAAAGGAAACTGCAGCAGTTTGATGTTGGTGTCAGATGATCTCTTAGTCCTCAGAGAGAGCATATGGTGTGCCAGGCCACAGCCAAGATTTGAGGACGAGAATGAACTGAATGGGAAGTCCATGGAAGAGAATTTCTTCTGTGCCTCGAGAAAGGAGTTGATAAGGTCTCTTGTAAGCTCCCTCCTGAACCCATGCTGTCTTCCCAGGAGGTCAGCTATTCTTTCAGAGAAGGAACTAAATGCTCTGAGCAATTAGAGACAAGTCACCAAATGATAAACACAGGAGTTTCTAACCTTGCATCTGGATGCCTCTTTGCCTGCTCATGAGACTCTAGTGACCAAACCATTGCTCATTTAAAAAAAAATGTTCTTGCCAAACTAACTCCAGGCCCCTGGGAAGGGGAGCTAGACAGGAGAGACAGCTGGGTCTTGTGTCCTGACTAGGCCTGCAGGTACCACATTGCCCACAGTCCCATATGATGAGTTTGCCATCTGACTTGGGCAGGTTGCATTAACTATGCTTTGGCTGTCTTTAATATTCAGATTCATTGATTCTGAAGAGATGATTCCTCCCATGGCAGGCCGATGCCTGCAAGCATTATGCAAATCAAAAGATCATACTTTTCAAATACAAACCAATCAATTCTGAATTCACACCTGCCTCACTTACTAGACTCAGCCTGGACTATCTGCCTGCCTTCATACCCTGACATCAGGCTTTGGACAGGTGGGGGTGGGGAGATGGGGGGTAGGGGGTTGGGAGGTGGGGGAGGCTTGTGTTCATTATTTTTTTGTCGCTATGATAAAATACAATGACCAGAGCAACTTATAGAAGAAATAATTTATTTTGGCTTATGGTTGCAGAGAGACAGGAGTCCAGCATGGTGGGAAAGCAATGGCCTCCAGCAGTAGGAGCAGGAATCTGAGATGTCATACAGGAAGAAGCACCAGGTTTTCAACTGTCAAAGCCCACTCCTGGTGACACACTTCTTCCAGGAAGACCACACCTCCTAAACCTCTCCAAACACAACCACCATCTGGGGACCAAGTGTTCAAATGCTGGACATTTCTCACTCAGACCACACAGAGCCTGTCCCTGTACCCCAGTTTGTTGAAGTTACGACGCCTGCTAGGCAATCCTGAGAATGCTTGCTCTGCCTTAACCATTCCCTATAGCAGAAACCTCAGTAAAGACTTCTGTGTAGGTTTTCCTCAGACCCCTGGTTTGCTGCTCTGAATGTTCCCTCCTCTTGGAATCTGAGCAATAAAACTTTTCTCTAGCAATCTCCTTTTGATCTGTCACCTTAGCATCTTTGAGTTTCTGTTCATGCACTGAATTCTGGAGCACAGGGCTTGGTGACTTCAGTCCTCACCAGGCCTTCAAGTTTCAGGAATAGATCCTAAGTGGACTCAACAGTCTTCATCTTTCGCCTCACAGATGCCAGTCTGTTGCTTTAAGCCTCTTATTTCCCCAGAGTGGGAAGCTGTTGTTTTTGCTGTCCCGTCCTTGCCTGCACAGCCCCAGCAATAAACACCAGCTGTGGGTTTGAACAGGAGTTATTTATGATTCTTGGAAAAATAGGAAAAATGGATGCAAGTCTCACATCAGCATGCCTGTCCCAGAGAGCCGTTATGGAGATGCTGGTCACTGACAGGTCACTTATAAAGGGACAGATTCTGGCTCCATTGTGTTGTGGACAGATCATTTCAGGAATGGAAGACAGACAGATAGACATCAGAGCAGGGACAAAGAGTGGTCAGCTGCAGAGCCCTAGTCCTAACTGCTACTTGTGCTCCTGGTATGGGGACCTTTGCTTTACTTTTTCCAGCTCAGAAAGACAAGCTTTAAATGTCTGAAGCTGAAGTGGGAGCCAGGCTGGCTTGTCGTCCTCATCAGTGTAGATAACTAAAGTCAACAACAGTCATGAACTTGTATGAACTGCCAAGAACAGGACCCAGAAGAAGTTCCCCTCATCCATCACAGCTGTTCGTCTTTGCTAATGGAGCCAGTGCAAGTTGGTTATTTTTTACTATCCAAGCTCCAAAGGACACCAAGTTCAAGCACAGCCGACTGCCACAGTACTCGGAGTGAGCGCATGGTTCAGGGGCAGATCAAAAGGCGGCAAATTAAGTCAAGATAAGTTGCCCTGGCTTCTTTGCTTGCTTCTATGAACTGGAAGAATAAAGAAATAACGGATTTTATGGTTCGTGAAGATTAATCCTGTGGTCTTTTAATTAACTAGAGCATGCTGGTTGAAAACACAGGCATGAAATGGGGCTTTTCCACTCCTGGCCTCCCCTGGAAGCTCAGTAGAAAAGGCCATCAGCCAGTTCTATGGGACAAGGGGTCACAGCATCCTCTCTGCAACCTCTCAGAAAAAAAAAATCCAAAGAACAAATAATGCCCGGTCAGTAAAAGGACACAAGGACCCACAACTCACTTAGATCAGTTAAATAAAACGTTGGACATGGTAGCACGCACTTGTAATCCCAGGGCTAGGGATGTGATTGGCATCTGTCTGGGGTTTGCTGGCCAGCCAGCCTCTGTCTACTTGGTGAATTCCAGGCCATGGAGAGACCAGGCTTTCCACTCCATCAAAGGGTATCTGAAAAGTGACACCTGAGGTTGTCTCTAACCTCCACATATATGTAGACACACACACACACACACACACACACACACACACACGTGAGTGCAACATATGTGCACATGTATACACATACATACAAATACACACACACACACACACACACACACACACACACACACACACAGAGTGAAGTCTGTCTATTACCTTGTCAGATGTCTATTGAAATATTTCAGAGCAGAGACTTAATGCAATATCCAAGGCTTGCATCTGCCCTTTTGGAATGCTCACAAAAGTGTGCTTGGGTTGTCTCCTGAATGAAGAAATAGGAAAATGGCGAGGAAAAAAAAATCATATGTCAGCCTAATAAATCATTGCAAAATAGAGCGGCCACAGCAATGCTGAGTTATTTTGAATAATCCTATGGCTCCCAGGATTCTCTCCTGTTCATCTAGCTTGAGATCTGTCTACATCCCAATGGAGATGGTGTTTTTATTTTTGGATTGTCCCCTGACGTAGAGCCATCAGGCCAAAGCCTCAGTCTGCTCTTAGGAACCTTCTGAACCCTTGGTGGGAGTATTAAAGTTATTTAAGTCCCCATGTCTCACTCTGAAGGCTCAGTTTGTGTTTTGTTTGTCCTAAGTCCATTTGAGTCAGAGGTGAGATGTGGTGCCCTCTCCCCCAGGACTTGTGTGGGTGGCTGGCTGGTCAGTCTTGGGTGGGGCAGGCTGTCCTGGGAACCTTCTCCCACCCACTGAGCTCAGAAGGTAAAGCAGGGACAGCTGGCTTCAGAGACCCTCCAGCTGGAGCTTCTCGTTCAGTGTAGCTCAGCTGGCCTATGATGCTGCTGTTCAGGGTGGACCATCTAATCCTGAGCTGTGCCAGGCACAAGAAACACACTCAGCCTGCACAGGGTGTCCCTGGTTCCCTCACACTGTCACAGTAGTGTCTTGCTTAGGCTTCTGCCACCCAGAGGAACAGGCAGGGCCAGCTCTCTATGCCTCTTCTGAAGCAGCCACACCTTGAGGTCACAGGGGGCAACAGCACCCCCCCACACATAAACACGCACACACAAATACACACACACACACACACTCTCTCTCTCTCTCTCACACACACACACACACACACACACACACACACACTGAATGACTGAGAAATAACATCCCACCTCACTTCTGGTCTTCCAGCCTTTCTACAAGGCTGGCTTATGGGCCAACCGGTTCTCTCCAGATGACAGGACCATTTAAAATCAATTCTATAAGACATCCTACTGTAGCTTCATTTGTTTTAAAACATCTTTTCATCTCCGGAATTATTTTTGTCTGAAAGACATACACAGCAGTAGGATCTGTAATTTTCTTTAGTTAAAAAGATAACAAACTCCATTAAAATACTAGGCAATGGCTTTGTAGGTTTTTTCCCACCTGGAGCCTCGCCATCTCCCCACCCCACCCCCTGCCTCCCAGGGCATTGTCTCCTCACTAACTCTGAGGGCAGAGCTTCTAGGTGCCCAACTGACTCAGCTGTCTTATTTAAACAGTCCCCCATTTTGGTGACACTTTCTGGGGTCCTTATGTGCACATTCCCCATACATGATGGGTCAGCTTTTTATATTTGGATGGAAACTGCAGTGTACTGTCTGCAGTGGGGAGTTTGCAGACAGGCAGCCCCTGCCCCTTTCAAAGTTGATTCATCTTGCAAGCTACAAGGAAATCCCACTACACACTCCCCGCCCCCACAGTTTGTTCTCTGTAAATGTGGTTTTAATTAGGAGCAATGAATTCTGCAGACTCACGTCTCAGGCCCTTCCCCAGGCATCCACTGCCTTCCCGCCCCCATGCTGGCAACAGAACTCCAGGTCCCAAGGCAAGCTCTATCGTGATGCAAGCTGCCTGTCAGGCCTCCTCAGGCAGCAGCTGCAACTGATTAGAGCTTGGCTGTGGGCCCTGTTTTATTTATGACCCGCCTCCCCCTTCTCAAAAATCCATCAGGGCACACTCATGGAAGTAAAATTAGAGGCCTGGTCAGGGCTGGAGTTGGGAAATGCACTTTTCCCTTCTTTTCAGGATGCTAGTGGCCCAGGCGGGCTGCAGAGGGGACAGGCTAGGGGAGAGGCCTGGTTGTGGTCCCTGAGATGGCCTTCCATGTGCTAAGCATGGTTGCTTCTAGACTTGCATTGTCTGCTCTCGCCTCCTCGAATGTCACATTCTTCCCCAACTGTCTCATGACCCTGGCTCTGCCTTAATTGTCAGTAAATATTTCATCTCTGCCTTCCGCCTTCCAACCAGGTTTATCTGTGCTTGGGGATATCTGTTGTTAATAAGCCTTTGCTCATTGCCATAGTCTGACATTTTTTTTTCCTAATGGGTGAGAGCTTTTCTAAGTCATCCTGAAACTACCCCCCAGCATCTTCCTCAGAACCCCTCCTTAACAATCCTGGCCTGTCACCCTACAGAAGGGGGTATCTAAATCTTTTCATTTCTCAATGATCTGACCCAGAGCTATCCCCCACCCCCAGTCTCTCTGTTTCTTGGATAATGTGTCGTCTTGGTTCCCAGTATGGTGGTGTATAAGATGAAACCTCATTTTTTTTATCCCTCTCTGGAGAAATATATTTATCGTTGAGAGCTTTTGGCTAGCAATTAAAACAAAAAGAGCTGCCTGGTCAAGGGCTTTGTGGGAAAGACTGTGTTAGCTAGAGTATGCTTTCCTGTAGTGACTGGGAAAGTATTTCTTAATCAGGGCTCCCTCCCAGACACGAGCGGTCCTCGTTCACACTCAAGAGGCTTGTGTGTACACACATTCAGAGAGAAAGGTGGTAAGATCAGCAGCTTAGAGAAATAGTGAGGGAGGAAAATTAGGATGAACTGAGAACGTTTGGATGAACCAAGAGGAGACAGAAGAGAGAAGCAGAGGAATGGCGTGACCTTGTTCTCCAGCTTTACTACTCTGCCATCTCCAAAGGACACAGGGCAGTCGCTACCTGCTTCGAGGAGCATGGGTAGCAGGCGTTATGATCGCTCAGATTCTCTCTCTGTGCACGCTGCTCCCTAGACACATACATTGCAGGAAGCAAGGTATGATGATTAGGTTAACCACCAATCTGATAGCATCTAGAATCACCTGGAGATGGGCCTCTGGGCATGGCTCATGGGATTATCTCCATCACTGATTGAGGTAGGGACATCCACCCACTGTGGGTGGCATCATTCCCTAGGCAGGGCACATCCTGGACTGTGTAAATGGAGAAAGGGAGCTAAGCATCAACATGCATGTATCTTAAATGTCCCCACTAGGATGGATTGTTATCTTGGAACTGTGAGTCAGAACAAACCCTTCCTCTTAAGTTGTTTCTGACAGAGTGTTTTGTCATAGTAACAGCCAAAGAAACTAAGACGGGGGTGGGGGGTAAAGGGCAATGTGGAAGCCAGTTCTCCCCAAGGCTTGTGTGGGAGTGGGTCTGGGTAGGGCCTTCCCAGAGGCTGACAAAGTGCTTGGCCGACCTCCTGTCTGCTCTGCCTTCCCAGCCTTTACCTCCTTGGCTAACTTCTATGCACTGACAGACGACTGGCCTCCCTGGAGGCTCCTGAGGGTCAGTTCTTGGCCTGGGTTAGGGCAGATACGAAGATTCATCTTCATAGAGCATGGTCTAGAATTTCCCTCTGTGTCAGTCTCTGAGTGGGGAGCAGTGGCCACTGGCTAGGAGTCATTTTCATAAACAACCTCTGTGTAGGAAAAAGGAAGGGTGCCTGGAACTGCATCCAGGTCATGTTGTGCTCATGTTGAGGAAAGGTGGCTGGGGTATGTGTGGCATCTTAAAATTAAGGCTTAGAAACTAATGGTGCAGATGACTATGGTGCCCTGTCTTCTGAGTCCATGCTGGTCCTGGGGTAGACAAGATGCCTTCTCACCTTCTGAGCAGGCCATTGCCTGGGACAACTCCCGTGTTCCAGGCTGGCCAGTTGTGCCTGGTGTACAGTTCTAGTCTCCTGCTGTTGTTATAATAAAATCCTCTTCCCAAAAGCAACTTAGGAGATGAGTTTCTTTGGCATCTCAGCCCATCACTAAGGGAAGTCAGAACAGGAACTCAAGGAAGCAGACATGTCGTACTCACAGTGAAGCATGGAGAGAAACGAATGTGTCCACGCAGCCTGCTTGCTAGATAACTCGATTCTGTCTGTTTTCTGTCTCATTTAGCTCTTGACTCCTGTCTTAGGGAATGGTGCCACCCACCATGAACTGGGTCCTTCCACATCGATTAACAATCAAAACAATCCCAAACAAATGTGCTTACATCTAATGCTGTGTTCCCAGGCTATTGCAGGCTGTGTCAAATTGAGAGTTAAAGCTAACTGGGCCAGGTACAAATACATTAAGTGTGCTAGGCATGCCAAAGCCTCAAAAGGGTACAAGATATACAACATGCATCAGGGGTGCCGGGTAAAGGCACACCGTGGGTAATAGGCATTCCAGGGGTACCGGAGTCACCAGGAGTGCCAGAAGTAACAAGGGTCCTGGCACACTTTTCATCTGGGGCATGGTGTATTTGCTTTAATGTTTGTCCCTTCGAAGTAGCGATTGTGTTCTCGTTTCACACCCAGAATACTTTTTAAAGAGAAGTTATTTTTATTGTAAATATTAGATAATAAAAGCTGAGAGATAACCCCAACTCTTCAGTCAAGAGTAACTATTTAATTTATTAATTTATTTATTTATTATGTTTTTTTGAGATAAGGTTTCTTTGTGTAGTCCTGACTGTCCTAGAGCCCTATTCACTGGTTGGCCTCAAACTTAAGGTTCTGCCTGCCTCTGCATTTTCAGTGTTGGGATTAAAGATGTATGCCATCACGATGGAGAGAAGTAACCATTTAAAATATTTTAACATGTGCTGTGCATGCTATTCAATATTTTCTTTGTTTTATGCTCTTGCTATCGTCGGTCTATCTATCTGTCTGTCTGTGTGACTACCTACCTACCTATCATCTATCTATCTATCTATCTATCTATCTATCTATCTATCTATCATCTGTCATTTATCTATCATCTACCTATCTATGATCTATCTGTCTACCTATCATCTGTCTGTCATCTATCTAATCTTCATGTCTGTCTCTCTGAAAAGCACAGGAGCATGCTCTACTCCGCCGTCATCCAGTGTCCCCTGCAGCACCATCTCTATGGCTTTGGACAGGAACCAAGATGCACCAAGAAGTTTTCAATGGGTCTCTTTTAACTTTCCACGTCACCTCCTTTATCCTTCTAGATAGGCGTGTTTAGCACTTACTGGAGCCTTTGTGGTATTAAGCAGCAGGCTGTGGTAGCCCAATGTATTTGTTTGCATTCTGGTAGGTGAATCACCCGTTCATATATATGGCTCAGTTCCATCAGTGTCTAAGTGTTGGGATTTTCTCAGACTAAAAAGACAAATGCTTCTAATAAAGGGGGAACTTGGCTCTTCGTTGTCTGCCCTTTGGGGTATGATCTGCACACTGGCTTTGCTCACTTGTTTTGGCTGGAAAGAGGGCAGTCAGTTCCATCTTACCCAACCCTTGGATCTCTGTCTAGGAAGCCCTATCTGGAGGCTTCATTCCCTCTGAGATGTATTCACAGGCTCACCCATGGCAGCTTCACAACTGTTACTTTAAAAAAAAAAACAAAACCTAATATTCTCATTTATTTGCAATTATTTTATAAGGGTAAGGCCTTTAATATTTTTAATTGATTTACATTTTTCTTAATTACCCTTAAAAATATGCAATGGTCCATTCTCACAGGTCATGTTCTGGGGTCTGCTTCAAGAGTTCTTGATCTATCTCATCTGTCTCTCTCTTTTTATGTCATTATCATGGTTTTAATTACCACAGTTCTCAAATATAATTCCTCTTCTACACTAGGTGAGCCCTTCCTTCATCATTTAGCAAAGTCAGTTGACTGCCTTTAAATGTATATTTTTTTCTAGGCAAAATTTGTCTTAAATTTTTTCATTGCATATATTTATTGCAAATGGCACCATGTGGCCTAAGAACACAGCTACAGAAGTATTCGCTGGGATTTGAGTATATCTTCCCATATCCCACCTGCCACTTTCTGTCCCTCCCTCTAGTCCACTCTGTTTCCCTGGACAGTTCCAATTCTACTTGAATGCCATATATGTGTACATGGTTTTACATGTCTGCATAAACTCTAGGAACTACATATGACCTTTGTCTTTCTGAGACTGGTTTAAATGTGCTCCTATGATAAGCTCTGTTTACTGCAAATATCATGATTTCCCTTTCTTTTTTTTTATTGAATATTTTATTCATTTACAATACAGATGTCATCTCCTTTCCCAATTTCCCCTCCTTTTCCCCATTTCCCTTTCTTGTGGAAAAAAAATCTATTGTGTATATTTACCACCACACACATGTTTTGTATTTAAATCTCTCTCTCTCTCTCTCTCTCTCTCTCTCTCTCTCTCTCTCTGTCTGTCTCTCTCTCTGTGTGTGTGTGTGTGTGTGTCTGTCTGTCTATGTGGGCATTACAGACACTTAGTTCTGAGCAACTCAAACCATGATTGCTAGGGACTAAATTCTAGTCCTTTGTAAGAGCAGTAAGTGCTTCTGGCTGCTGGGCCACGTCTTCACCCTTTTCCCACATTGTCTCTGGCCATTCCTCTGTTGCTGGACACCAGGTAAAACATAAGGTGAAGGGAAAGCACTGTAGATAGCAGATTTCAGCAGACCCTGCTGCTCCCCAGGGAGGGCCACCAGGTACATCTAGTCTCTTGGCTGTGCTGTCATGGAACCTGCAATCTGAGGTGAATGGCAGGTGGCAGGGTTTGGGGAGCTGGAGGGCGGGAGGACGGGAGGGCGAGAGGGTGGGAATAGAGCTGCTCTTTAGGGTCTGTGCTTCCCTTCCTTCACCTGCAGAGCTGACACATGGAGCAGAAAGGAAAAGCAGGTTGTGCCTTAGTTTCCTGGAGCAGCCCTATTGTGCATGTCTGCTCAGGGTATCATTGAAGTAAGGGCTCATGGGAAATTCTTGGGCACACAGACCTGGCTACAGCTAGTTGACTGCCCAGATACTCTGCAAGCCAGATACAGGAACTGGAAGGCAGGCCTCTTGTCCACTGCTTCCTACAGCTATCTGGTCCTTCCCTTCTCAGATTGCAGTGGTGATGACCACTCCATGGAAGGTGAAAATAAGACTGGAAAACCCAGCAAATTCTGTATTGGAGATGATTTAGCACCAAGAACACCGAGCAGATGAACCAGAAGGTGTTTTGCATGGGCTCACAACCCACGCAGGCACAGGGATGTACTCACAGAGGTCTGCATGTGGCCCCATGTGCTGCTCTAATCCTGACGGTCTCTGCAATGTTAGCTACTCTTTCATTTTGCACTGGAACTACCAATTAGGTAGCCATCTCTAATAAGGAGGGTAGGAAAACAAACGGTCTTTAATTCCAGGCAGCTGGCTTGGAGCCTTCTCCAACCCATCCTCTTCTTTTTGTGCAGAGCCTGGACCTAGGGCGTTGGAATCTACATTCAAGCAATTAACTTAGATCTTGGGTATTTCTGTTTAGTAAGTTAACTCTTCCATTGTTAACATTAATGAGACATGCAGAAGCAGCGATCTATCTACTCTACAATAATACCTCACCTCATACCTAAAATTTACTTTTTTATACTTTCAGTAACCCATGGAACTGTGGGAAGCTTTAGAAAAAATAGTTCATGTGTTTAATTACATATGTTTCTCTGTAGTGGGATGACATCCCAGTTTGTCTCATCTGATATGTGAACTGTTCCTTTGCTTTGGTTAGTATATCTGTGATGTATACACTGCCTACCATATCTGTGGTGTATATACTACCCTCTGTGTTTGTGATGTATACACCGCTCTCCGTATCTGTGATGTGTACACTACCCTCCATATCTGTGATGCTGACACTACTCTTTTATTAGGAACCATGGAGTCATTTGAGTCATCGGATTACAACTGTGCTTTTGTCCAAATAAACCTTATTTTTATTTATTTATCTAAGGTACAAGATAGTCATTCAAACATGTAAAGTAATATGCAAGAAAATGAAATGTAATGCATTGAGATGAGAGAGAGGGACCATATTTGCATAACTCTTATTCAGAGTACTGCTGACCACACCCACAGCTTCCAGACTCGATTCTTGGATGAGAAACATATTTTTAAAAGAGAATATATACATCTGTACTGAATATATACAGAGCATTTCCTTGTCTTGACCCCTTAAACAATATGGCACAGCATGCTTTGCATAGAACCTACATTGTTTCATTTCATAAATAGCATACGGTGGTTTAAGGGACATGGAGAGATGTGAACACTCAACGGCATTCCAGGTTTAATAAGGTGCTGGACTCCATGGATGTTGGCACCCATATAAGGTTCTAGAGCCAATCCCTCAAACACCGAGCATGGCTGCATTGTTCTAATTGTTCTGTGTCATTGGTAATGCTTTTAATCTCCTTCTGTGTCCAATTCAAATTAGACTTAGTACAGGTTTATAAGTACAGGATATGACATGATATCTAGAGGGTTGGGGACTATCTGAAGTTTCTTGGCATCCAGTGAGGATCTGGGATAGATCCCTAGAATGTAGGGGAACTGTTGTGCGATTCATTAAAACTGAAACTAAACCAGGCAGTGGTGGTGCCTTTAATCCCAGCACTTGGGAGGCAGAGGCAGGCAGATTTATAAGTTCGAGGCCAGCCTGGTCTACAAAGTGAGTTCCAGGACAGCCAGGGCTATACAGAGAAACCCTGTCTCGAAAAGCAAAAACAAAACAAAATAAAACAAAACAAACAAAAAAACCCCCAGAAACTAGGAACGCTTAATATGGGATTTAATGTTGTTGCTTCACTTTAACTCAATTCAAAATATGCATGAAACCACACAGTTCCAGGCCAATTCTGGGGAGGAACTGGTGAGAACACTGCATCCCCCCATCCTTCCCATCCCTCCATCCTTCCATCCTGCCTCCCTTTCCTCA
Source organism: Rhabdomys pumilio (assembly GCA_030674055.1). Taxonomy (NCBI): domain Eukaryota; kingdom Metazoa; phylum Chordata; class Mammalia; order Rodentia; family Muridae; genus Rhabdomys; species Rhabdomys pumilio. The sequence goes on along the minus strand of JANHMN010000006.1, from coordinate 12,192,954 downwards.
TCTCTTCCAGCTTATTCTGTTTTCTACTTACCTTCTTTCCATCTTTGGTTCATTTTAAAGAAATCTTCTCTTTCTTATATTTTGAAATATTAAAAGAAAGTGTGTGTGTGTGTGTGTGTGTGTGTGTGTGTGTGTGTGTGTGTACAGTGTCTGAAGAAGTCAGAACACAGCATTGGGTCCCTTGGATCTGGAGTTTCAGGATATTGTGGACCACTTCATACCTACTGGCTTTCCTCTTCCCCAGTTCCCTTATGCACTTAAGAAGCTTAACTTTGCACCCAACACGCCTTATAATGCCAGATTGATGAAAACGAGTAAGACCCAGACATGGCCTCTGGGAGGTCTCGGCAGAGGTTAGTCAGCCCAGCCTCAAAAGAGCACACAGCTCATGGCTTAGGGCTTAGGGCTCAGAATGGACACTTTAGCCAGTGCTGGACCTAGCACATGGAGCCACCAAAATTGTCAGACTATAAACTCCTGCAGTTTATAAACCATCCAGAATGATATAGAATCATGGGCCACATGAAGACTTTCTGTCAGTGAGACAGGGTCAACAATGGAAGTTCTTTTGTGACATCACATGGCACTGTCACACGTGCTGGGGTGCTGCACTGGCAGTCACAGAAGCTGTGGGATGTGCCATTGTGATCCTTGGTGATAAAACATGACAGCTGTGTTTTCTACACACTTTGCCATGATTTAGAACACACTACTACTGACTTACAGAAGAGAAGGATGGGAGCGTGCCACTGTGGTGAGCCATTACAAATGCTAAAGGGTCTCAGGACCTAGACAGTGGGTAGATGTTGGAAGAGTTTGCAGCAGGCAGGAGAAACACGTTCTTGCCATAGCTGGGGCAGCAGGGCAGTGAGAACTCAGAAAGAGAAGACAGAGGCACCAGAGAAGCCTGGCTCTTGCTGGGATAGCTATGCGGTCGTGCATTGGATACTGGTGGAAATGTCAACAATGAAGGTCATTCCAGGGGAGCCTCAGAAATGAGGAACACACTGACCACAGGGAAGAAAAGCCTTCCTCTCTAAAACTGACCCAGAGTGACCTGCGTTTTTGTTCCAGAACTATGTGGAACACAGAACTTGTGAGCTATGAAATCGGATGTTTGGTTTTTAAAACTGAATATTTAGAAATTTCCAAGCAACTTGAACTTTGAGAGAACGTTCAACCTATTCACACTGTGAATAATACGGAGATTGCCTTAAAAGCAGCCAGGGCATGGCTGAACGGATGTGGGCGCAATGAGTGTTGGTCGGAGGACTCAGTGGAACTTGGGTGCCTTAGTCCAAGTGAGGACATGGCACTTACAGGCATTTCCAAGGCTAGCAGGGATGCCATCCTCATCAGAGATGCACCTGGGACAAAACCAGACTCAGTGCCTGCTGCTCTTCCCTCTGTGGAGATTCTTACCCTGCCTGCAGGTACAGACAGCTCAGAACACTATGCAGGAGACATAGTAGCCTCCTCCAAGATTCCAAAGACGCCTCCAGAAAACTACAGAGCCCAGTCTCAGAAGTTCGATGACCTAAATAGCCATTTCAGATTCAGGAGAGACTTTATCTCAGGAGAATAAGACATCCAATGCCCTCCTCAGTGCTCTGCATATGTGTGCATAAGGCATGTACAACCACACTCACATGTACATATCAGCATTGTGCTGGCTAATTTTGTATGTCAACTTGACACAAGCTGGAGTTATCACAGAGAAAGGGGCCTCCCTTGAGGAAATGCCTCCATCAGATTCAGCTGGAAGGCATTTTCTCAATTAGTGACCAAAGGGGGAAGGCCCATTGTGGGTGGTGCCATCTCTGGGCTGGTAGTCCTAGGTTCTATGAGAAAGCAAGCTGAGCAAGCCAGGAGAAGCAAGCAAGTAAGCAGCACCCCTCCATGGCCTCTGCATCAGCTCCTGCTTTCTGACCTGCTTGAGCTCCAGTCCTTTCTTCCTTTGGTGATGAACAGCAATGTGGAAGTGTAAGCTGAATAAACCCTTTCCTCCCCAACTTGCTTCTTGGTCATGTTGTTTTGTGCAGGAATACAAACCTTGACTAAGACAGGCATGGACCACAATATAGACACACACACACACACACACACACACACACACACACACACACACACAATTGATAAATAGATAGGTAGATAGATAGATAGATGATACATACATACATACATACATACATACATACATACATACATAGATGGAAGGAAAGAAGGAAAGAGGGGAGAACAAGAGAACAGGTCGAGCACTTGCCTAGCACATCAGAGGCCCTGGGTTCAGTCTTTAGTACTCCCTCTACCACACAGAACAAACGAAAGCCGACCTCAGGAACACAAGTCAGTCAGTGGTGGGAAGATGTGAGGAGGCCTGGTCGTGGGCTCCATGCACACTCACCACAGGCCTGGCCTGGGAAACAGATGGGGCTTTAGTACCAGGCAGTGAACTGCCTCAGGAGGGTCTGATAAGCCTCTGCTCTCCCTCAGGCTTCCTGTCAGACAAGCAGCAAGAGAAACAAAGATTGTGCAAGTGCCGATTAGACTACATGCTGTGGTTGCTTTGGGAAGTTTGTTTTCTAGAAAAATATATGTTGGCAAAATAAAGGTTTGGAGTCTGCAATCTGAGAGGGAATGGCTGCTTCCCTCACTGCCAAGGCTGCCCAGAGGAGAGTGGAACCATGGGACACTGGGTGGGCTGAGACATGTGGGGTCATCTGAAACTCAGCTGTCAACCATCCAAAGCCCTTTAGTGTGTGTGTGGTTGGGAAAGGGGTTTTATTTATTTTATTTTTATGTGTATTTATTTATTTGGGTGTGTGTGTTGTATGCACAAGCACAAAGGCACATTCGTAAAGAACAGGGGACAGCCCAAAGGAGTCAGGTCTCTCTTTCTACCCTGTGGGTCCCAGGGGATTGAACCCAGGTGGCCGGGTTTGGCAGGACCCCTGTCCCCACTGAGCCGTCTTGCTGACATTGAGGAAAGTTTTTAAATGCTCTCTAGATGCATGGCTCTTTGCCCCATTAGGAGTTTTCCGGTGGTTTGTGGGTCATCTGTGACAGGCTGTGACCCTGCTTAGTCCCTTCAGCAGTCTTGTTCGGATATTTGCATATTCTTTCCACAATTATAAATGTGTGTGTTGGTGGAACACAACCATACTCATGCGTTTATGTCTAATACAGGGAAATTATGCATTTGCATGCATAATCCTGTCTGCTTGCCTGTGGTGCTTCGTGGTGCTCAATATAATTAAAGCCATCTCTATAGTATGTAGACACAGATTTAAGAAGTATGCATTTCTTATACGTAAGTATTCAGGTCCTGGGAGATAGATGTTAGTAAAGTGTTTGCAAGCACAAGCGTCTAAGTTCAAGTCCAAGAAAGAACTCACATGTGCCAAAAGCCAGGCATGGTGTGTTTATGTTTTCATTGTGGGTGTGGGAGAGTTTATCTCTATTTTTTTTAAAGATTTGTTTATTTTTTATTTATATGAGTGCACTGTAGCTGTCTTCAGACACACACTAGAAGAGGGCATCGGATCCCACTATAGATGGTTGTGAGCCACCATGTGGTTGCTGGGAATTGAACTCAGGACCTCTGGCAGAGCAGTCAGTGTTCTTAACCTTTGAGCCATCTCTCCAGCCTTTATCTCTACTTTTCAAAACTTGTTTTTATTGAAAAAAAATCATACAACATATTTTGATCATATTTTTCCTTCCCCAATTCCTCCCAAGCCCTCCCTAGCCACCCAACTTTATATTTTTCTTTCTCTATAAAACAAACAAATCAAAAACAATAACAAAATGCAACATACACACACACATACACACACACACACACACACACACACACACACACCCCAAAACCCAAAAGAACAAAAACACACCAAAGAACAAAATCAAACTGAACAAGACCAAACAGATTAAAAAAAAAAAAAAACCCTGAAAAAAAGCAATGTCATAACCCTCCCTCCCCCCAAAAATCTACTAAACTGCCATTGAGTTAATTTGTGTTGGCAAATTCCTCCTGGGCACAGGGCCTGCCGTGAGGTCTGGTTACTATACCCTGTGAGATGCTATTGGTTTCCCCTTTGACAGAAGGTGTGATTGCAGATAGCTTCTTGGGCAGGGGAGGGAGTTCTCTCACCCTTGTCAGTGCTGGGGTCCTGTCGAGCATATGTGGAGATGATATGTATCTGTAATCCCAGAGCTGGGAGGCAGAGGCAGGGGGATCTATGAGATTTGCTGACATGCCAGCCAGCCTAGCCTACTAGTTGAGTTCTAGGCTGCTGAGGATTGATTGCCTGTCTCAATCAATCAATCAATCAATCAATCAATCAATCAATGTGGATGATACCTAAGATAGTGACATCTGAGGATATCCTCTTATTCCTCTGTGAAAATAAAATTTGAAAACAGCTTAAAACAGACATGCCCCCTCCAGGGGCAAGGTGACTGAAGAAAAATAAAAAGGCATGCCCCAGACAAGTCCAAGCTAGCCCAAGTGAGTAATGGGCCATCCAGTGTTTACTTCTCTCTCCCTCCCTTTCTGGGAGGTCTGGGGTTTCACGGTCAAAATAACTAGCCATCCTGCCAGCTCACACGTAGCCACCTCTGCAAGTTGCTGATATTTGAAATAACCAATCATGTGTAACCACGCCAAACTTTCCCGCCTTTCCCTACCCCTACCCATAAATAGCCCCAGCCTCTGGGGTTGGAGGTCGAAATCCCTTGTCTCCACGTGGGACAGATTTTGACCCAAGGGCCCTTGCTATTAAACTACCTTATGCAATTGCATCAAGGAGGTCTCTCATGTGTCCTTGGGTGAGCGCTGGGTCCGGATTTGAGGGAGGGTCTCCTTGGGGGTCAGGCAAGACTTGGGGAGTTTTGGAGTGGGTGCTCATGATGGGAACGTGATGCTTAAATGATAATAAAGGGAGCCAGAGCACCTTAAGGGAACAGAGAGCTGTGAGTGAGAGTATCTTCAGTGGATGAGAAAGGGCTTGGGAGCCGCGTACAGGAGGCACAGACTTGTGGGAGACACTGTCCCAGAAGTGAGTGAGAACAGCAGAGAACACAGGTGAGCCCTTCCCAACACCACAAGTCTCCCCTTCTCAGAAATGGGCTCATCAGTGGGAGCTCAAGGGGAATCCTTGCAGGTTGAGGGACTGACTGTCTTAGTCAATGACCAGGAGACAGAAGTATCCAGGGACAGAATGGAACATGTAACCTATCCAGTCATGACCTTGATGTGGATAGAAAACCGGCCAGCTCAGATTGGCTTAATTTAAAAGGAAGAAAACATCAAAATGAGAGTGTTAAATTACTGGGCATTTTAAAAAATGCACAGCAAACCCTTTTTTTCTACACCCATTAGATGCTTTGGGGTTTTAAAATACTGATCCCGGTCCAGATGGACCCAGACGGCACCTGTCTGTCTATACAGTCACACTGCCCTGTTACATCTGTGACAGAAGTCCCCCACAGAAGATGGTCTGGTGCAGTCATGGTCCCTACTAAAAAGAGTGCATATTCTGATAAATAGCCAAGATAAAGCCAGGCTGGGTGTTGCTGACTTCCACTGAAACCCACAGCCTATGGATGAGCTGTGGCATCGGGGACGTGTGGGCGGAGCTTCACATTGAGGTGGCTTACAAACCATGTGGTCTTTATCAGTGTCTTGACTTCTTCATTTCTCACAGAAGCTGTAGCCCAGCCAGCCAGGTCCATGAAGAGCAACTCGCACTGTGTCTTGTCCTTTATGGGGGTGCTGAGGATCTGAACTCATGTCCTCATGCTTGTGTGCAAGCACTCTATGGACTAAGCCATCTCTCCAGCCCTTTTACACATCTTATCTCTATTTCCCACAGCAGGAAATCCGAGCTCAGAGCACAGTGTGCAGGCTCGAAGAGCCGTGAGTCATGTGAGTGAAGTCAGACCCAGATCTCTGGCTCTCCAGCTAACATCTCTGAGACATGGATGTGTCTGGCCTTGGCTCTTTCTGAATGAAATGGGGGTTGGCAAAGGCTGACTTCCAGCATCCTTATCAGGAACTAAAGAGCCTTGTGTGTGTGTGTGTGTGTGTGTGTGTGTGTGTGTGTGTGTGTCTGTGTGTCCGTGTTTGTGTGTCTCTGTGTCTCTATGCCTGTGTGTCTCTGAGTCTGTGTGTGTGTGTGTGTGTCTGTGTGTCTATGTGTGTGTGTGTCTGTGTGTGTGTGTGTCTATGTGTGTGTGTCTTTGTGTGTGTCTGTGTTTGTGTCTTTGTGTGTGTGTGTATCTGTGTATGTGTCTGTGTTTGTGTCTGTGTGTATGTGTGCATCTGTGTGTGTGTCTGTGTGTGTGTGTCTATGTGTGTGTGTCTTTGTGTGTGTCTGTGTTTGTGTCTTTGTGTGTGTGTGCATCTGTGTATGTGTCTGTGTTTGTGTCTGTGTATATGTGTGCATCTGTGTGTGTGTCTGTGTGTGTGTGTTTGTGTGCCTCTGTGTGTGTCTGTGTGTCTCTCTGTGTGTATCTATGTTTGTGTCTGTGTATGTGCATCTCTGTGTGTGTGTGTGTGTGTGTGTGTGTGTGTGTACTGCCAGACTGTGGGGTATTTGGGAGCTTTACACATGGCGGCCTCCCTGGGAGCCAAGACTGGGCCTGCTGCATAGAATCTGTACTATCTAAGTGCTCACATGAGAGGACCACAGAGGCAAGCCCCAGCTCAGATCCCAGCCCTTCAGAAGGGGCTATTCTCTAATGAGTTCTAGGATGAGAAGTTGTTTCTTTTAAATACTTTCTATTAGCATCCATTACTCACACGTAATAACAGGCTGCATGATGACATTTTCTACGTGTACATAATGTATTCCATCACAGTCACCCTGTGTCATCCCCCCTCTCACTCCCACTGAGATCCCCTGCTCGTCCCAAGTACTTTCGTGTTCATATCTTGGTTTTTAGGGGTGGGGGTTGGACTCAAGGAGTTTAGTTACAACTGCTGACAGGAGCATGGGTCAGGGCTGATTGACAGAGGCACGGACAACTCCCCAGTGACTGAAATACTAAAGAAAATGACTCTGCCTCTTCCAGTGACTACTGATTCCCTACAGATCCTCAGGGAGGAGCCGGGTGAGCACTTCCCGGAAGGAAGAATTTATACATGTACTTGACCATGCTGTCTATGACACACTTTCTTCCTGACATCACCCTTCTCCCCCCCCCCCCCCCCCCCCCCCCGTGCTCTGTGTGAAACCTGCTCATACTTGCCTTACATGTGATATTCAGCCACTGGTGTGTTCTCTGAGGAAAGCAGCAGCCATGTGCATTCACAGGGAATGAGCTCACCTTTTAAATCCAGTAACTCAACCAGAGAATTCACACGAGGAACAGCAGAATATCAACTGTAGAACCGTACTGTAGGTATGGGCTTGCAACTTGTTCTTTGCTCATTTAACACACACACACACACACACACACACACACACACACACACACACACACCCTGTGTTTCCCAATTGCTCGAAAAAAGAAACTGGCACCCTGAGGAGGTAAGTTGGTTATGACTATGAGATGAAATGAATCATAGAAAAGAAAAAAAAAAGAATCTTGGGACTTGAGAGATAGCCCAGGGATTAAGAGCGCCTGCTGCTCTAGCAAGGGACCTCAGTTCAGTTTCCGGCACCCACACCAGGTGGCTCTCAAGCTCCTATAAACCCAGCTCCAAGGGAGCGGATGCCTTCTCTGGACTCCCCTGGCAATTGCACCGATGTATGTACATCCCCATAAAGACATGTGCACATAAATATATTTAAAAATTTTAAAGAATTAAAAAAATAAGTTTATCAGACAGAGCACACACCCATGTGTGGACGCACAGTGCTCATGTACCTGTGTATGTAAGTGAGAGTCTAGAGGTCAACACCGGGTGTCATTCAGGACAGTGCTCACCTTGTGTTTTGAGGCAGTGGCTCTCACTGGCCTGGAGCTTGCTGGGTGAGCTAGGCTGGCCAGTGAGTCAGTCCTTTGTTTCAGCCTCCACCACCAAGGTTACAGGCACACAATGTACCTGGTGCTGGTGCTGGGGATAAACTCAGGCCCTCCCTCTCGCACAGCAAGCATGTCACCCACCGTGTCTACACACCAAGCGTGTCTCTCCAGTTTCAGCAACTGATTTTTCTGATTCAGACATGTTTGCACTTCTTTTACCCTTGGCCAGATGCCTGCAGGAGACCCTCATGCTGCACAGAAGCAAGGGGCAACAGTCTGCGGTCTCCTCCTCAGGAGCACAGTGCAGAAGGCAAGCTCTCTCCACAAGATGCTTCCACGATCATGTGAACTCAGGCGAGTTCAGGGTGGTATTGCATGGATGGTTGGCAGTTTCTTCCCCCGTCCCCTTCCCTTTCCCTTCCCTCCTCTCCCCTCCTCTCCCCTCCCCTTCTCTTTCTTTCCCCTCCCCTTTCCTTTTCTTCTCTTTTCCTTCCTTCCTTCCTTCCTTCCTTCCTTCCTTCCTTCCTTCCTTCCTTCCTTTCTTCCCCTCCCTTCCCTCCCCTCTTATTCCCTTTCCTTCCTTTTCTTCCTTTCTTCCTCCTTCCTTCCCCTTCCCTGTACCCATCCCTTCTTTCTTATATGGATGCTTTCCTTTTCTTTCTTTTCTCCTCCTCTCCCCTCTCCTGGTCTTCTTTCTTTTTCATCCACACTCCCCCCTCCCCCCCCCCCCCCCCCACACACACACTTGCTTTCTTGTTCTGCTAACAAGAGAAAAATATCCCCTCTCAATTCTTAGGGGAAATCCAAAGGCAGTATTCCCATCAAATTTTGAGGAAGTCGTCCTGATGTCTTCCCCCAGATACTATCAGGTTCTCAGAAAGCAACTGACCTGCAGAAGACATTAAACCGCCTCGCCTCATCTGGATTAGGGGTGTGAGGAGTGGGGGAGGAGCTACAGCTCACGGGCAGCAAAGCAGACTCAGTCCTCTTCCACACACAAGATTGGAAGCACACATGTGAGGAAGGGGCTTCTCCAGTCCCCCACCCCACCCCCTGGAGGAATCTGGATGCTGGAGGACCACACCTGCATACTCCTGCTTCCACAGGCCAAGGTGAAGTTCCCAGGAGTTTTTCCTGGATGGATTGCTTCCTCTCCTGGGGGGAGGAAACCTAGCTTTTCCTTTCTTGGCCACTTAGAGCTTTTTCACTGAAGTAAAGCTTGTTTTTCTTTAAGAATGGTGAGCTTAACTTTCCTCACTCTTTTTTTTCTCGCTGATTTATTCTACACAATGCCCCCCATGCTGTTCACAGTACCCAGAAAGGAGATTAGAGAGCTGCACAGCCACACTAAGCAATGGCTGGAGCCCGAGTAAGAACTTTAACGCTCTGAAAGCCCCTGCCCCTCACCCATAGCTACGAGGACCACTTGGAACCACTCTCTGCTTCCGTGATCCCAGCTCTAATTTATCACCCAGGGACCAAATGCCACAAATGTCAGAGATGATCTTGCTTGCCACTTCCTTACTAGACACTGTCCTGGTGATGAAGTTTGGACCATGAAGTTTCAGTGTTTTCCCAAAGCTCATGAGAGCTTCCTGAGCCAGAACCACCCAAACCACTCCTCGCTCACCATAGAGGATGGCACTCAAAGTGCCAGCATAGATATAGCTTAAAGCCTTGCTCCCAGCCTAGCATCCACCCAAGGAGGTCCCTCTGTACCTAGATACTCTTGTACCTAAGCACTCAGATCCTTAGGTGCTCAGGCATTCAGGCTGTGCAGGAGGATATCTGTACATCCAACCTTCACCTACACACCCATGTTGACCTACGTTTTGGGCCTTGGGTGTTCACTGGACAAGTAGCTGGCCCTCCAGAAGAAATCTAGAGGGATGTTTGGCATGCATGGGTAACATGTTTTGGCAGAGAATTCTAGGTTTTGGAGTAGCCCAAGCATGAACTAGGAGAAGGAGTCCAGACACTATTCGAGCCTGCAGCTATCTCTCTGTATGAATAGGCCACCAAAACAGGACTAGTGTAGACCCACTAAAGACCAAGCCCTTCCTTTTCAGCTAAAGGCCTCACTGTCAGGTTCAAATCTCCTGGCTGGCCCAGCCTCATCTGAAAACTGATGCCTAGTGTCAGAAAGTCAACTGTTGCCCCCAGCAACCACCCACAGGCCTTCATACCCCCACAGGCCTCGTTACCATGTTCCAATCTCCACAATGCCTTTCGCCACGTGGATGCACAGCTGTTGTTAGACAGCAAGCCTTTCAGAGCAGGCAGAAGTCCTTAGGATAAGAAAACACCCCAGACAAGCTAGAATTTCATCAAAGCATCACCCAAAAGGGTGATTTTACTTCATTTAGATTCTAGAAGAAAAGAATGAGAGTTCAGGTCTTGCCACTGATGCCTGAGACAAGAAGACAGTGTGTGCTTAGATAGTCACCTTTGGGGCGGGCTGTGGATGGATCTCAGTGATCTGCGTATGTATACATGTGCCTATGTGGGTGTGCACATGTGCACTTGTGTCTGGAGGCCAGAGGTCAGCCGTGGGAATCGTCTTCTATCTTTCTTCACTTGAGTTTTTGAGACATGGCCTTCATTGAACCTGGAGCTCACTGATTTAGCTAGACTGGATAGCCAGGAAGCTCCAGGGATTCTTCTGTTCTCCACCTCCAATGCTGGGATGATAGGTGTGTTCCACTGTACCAGGCTTTTACATGAGTGCTGGTGATCAGCTTTTTGGGGAAAGCACTTTGTCCATCTCCTCAGATCTCTCAACGCTGTGACTTCATCCTGCACCATCCACTTTCCTTTCTGGACTCTGACCACATAAGATGCAGACGACAGGCACACACCTTCCCTCGGGACTTAGCTTGGGTAGGAATAGGCAAAGTACACCCAACTCTACATGTGCATCATGGTACAGTGCAGACTGACATATGGTCCACAGAGCACAGAGGGACTGGCTGCTTTAACTGGGAACCTGGGAGCAGGTGATGCTCTCCTGGGTCTCAGATGTCAAGTAGGAACACACACTAGAGGGTCTCGGAGGTTGTGGCAGAAGACAAGGCTTCTTAAAAAGTGGTTGGATGGTCCAGGAGCATCGTTCTGCTCAACAGCTGTGTCAGTGGCTGATCTCCCGGCGTCCACACTATACTATAGTTCTGCGAAATTCTGAATAAGAGATGAGCATGAATTTTTTTAAAAAAAAATTAAAAAGAGAAGATTATGCTATATTTTAATAACCAAGAATGAGAGATGGGGAAGAAAGACTGAAAACTTGCTATTTGCAGTCACATGGATGGATCTGGAAAACATTATATCCATTGAAATAAGCTCGACACAGAAAGAGACCAAAACTGCATGATCTCACTCCTGTGGAATCTGAAAATGCTGACCTCAGAGAAGCAGAGAACAGCAGTTGCCAGGAGATGTGGAGGGAAGGGGGCGGGGCACGGGCAGGCTGGTTCACGGTTCAAGGTCACGGTCAGTAGCAGTAGTGGCTCTAGTGTCCTAGAACATGGTAGGGACATTCCAGCCACATGATTATTAATATGTTTAAAAGTATCTGGAAGAGAAGATTTCAAATGTTACACACACACACACACACACACACACACACACACACACACACACGTTTAAAGAGACAGAAAATCCAAGTCCTTGCATGGATCAAAACATCACACGGTATCTCATAAAGGTCTATGATTTTTTTATGTGACAATTAAAAATTTAAAATAAAAGGCTCATGGATGTGGGTCAGTTTTTCCCCCTTAGGGCTTTTCTATGTGACTAGGGAACAAGGCTGAGTTAATAAGTTTCTGTTGTTTTTACTCTCTTAAGCATGTATGTGTGTGCGTGCATGTGCACGTATGTGTGTGTTCATGTATATGCGTGCTCACGTATGTGAACAGAAGACAGAGGACACGCTCTGCTGTTAGTCGTGTCCCTCTACTTTGTCTCAGCCAGTGATTCGCTGTTTATGGCCGGTCACCTGGCTCTGCCTCCCATCTCACAGGGAGATCTTTGGAATTACAGACGTGCACTACGAAGCTGGCTGTAGGTAATCGAGTTCTGGGGACTCAAACTAAGGTCCTCCCTCGTGTGCGACAAGTACTTTATCCACCAAGCCATCTCCACAGCCCTCAGTTTCTGTCTCTAATAAGTTAAAACTATAACAAGACAGTCATTAGTCTGGATGAGGAAGACAAAGGAGTGGTACTGCTGAGATCCCACGATAGAGCAGTCAGGAGCATGTCGTTCCAGAATCCACCATAGATACTAACCAAGCATGATGGTGAATCAAGATATTTCAGGCATGCAGGGACTCAGCCTTTCTTTGGAAGTTCCTACGGATGTAGTCATCTGAAATAGAGGGCCAAAGCCAGCTGGGTGGGGAACTTCCAAAATGGAACAGTCATTCAAGACCAGCCTGGAGGAGGGAAGGAAGGATTCCAGCAAGGGGTGGGCTCAGTGGAGTCTGGTGGCAGAATGAGGCTTCTGACTACACTGTTAAGTTTAAAAGATGGGAAGGCAACTCCAGAGAACCAGACTCCTCCAAAGCACGGAGGTGGTACTAAGCCCTGACTGTACAAACTGTATAAGGAGGTACTGTGACCACACTTCAAGTTGGAAGGAAGAGAAGAAAGGCAGGATCAGATAGCTAACTTCTCAGTTACCACAAATAAGATCAGAACTCGGATGGACCAGAGCCACTGCAAAAATGTGATTTAGAGACAGGATGATAGATACTCAAAGGAACATGTAAGAAGTTGGGGAGGGGAGCTGAAGAGATGGCTCAGATGCCTCATGAAAGCATGAGGAGCTGAATCAGAATCTGCAACATCCATGTAAAGAGCCAGGCATGGCAGCATTGCCTGTAACCCACGGGTTCTCAACCTGTGGGTCGAAACCCCTTCAGTGATCAAATGACCCATTCACAGTCTGAGGACCTGAGTTCCAATTCCCAGGACTCCTTTTGAAACGCTGAGAATAGCCACAGGTGTGGCTGTGGGGGAAGTGCTGTTGGGGGAAGAAGAAACAGGAAGATGACTGGAACTTGCTTGCTGCTGACCGGGTTCCAAGCTCAGAGAAAGAGCCTTTCTCAAGGGAATGAGGCAGAGAATGAGAGAGTAGGAAGCCCAGTGTCTTCCTTCAGCCTCTGTGTACCCATGTGCATGCCCCCCCCCCCCCCGCCCCATATATACACACACAGAGGAATAATCAGTGAGAAAGCCCAGATATTGCCCTGCCTTTGATGGAAGGGGTTACCTGGGGTAGCAGCTGAGGCTTACTTTACCATAGCCAGGAATTTCCCTTACAGAAAACAAGAACACTACGCATTTTAGATGCCAGACTGCTGCTTTGACAGACACAACTACCTGGAATCATTGTTCATTTGTCTAATGCCTATGCAAGAGCACCTCCCAGAAAAACCACAGGGACTCACTTGAATCTCTTTTGAAGGCCAGGGGTCCTGCATTTCAAAAATTCAGTTTTCTTTATAGTGACAGGCCGAAAGAATCTTATTTTAAATTTTCCTGTGTAAGTGGAGGCCTATCTACGTCTTCCTACGCAGTCTGGGACTCTGGTCCCCTCACCTTTTCCTGTTTCCCCGATGAATTTGGAGGGAGGAGCCTGAGGATATCTCCCACAATCCATTGCGATTTCCCAGGGGGAGTCAGTCCCCACTGAAGTGTATTTGGCTCCTGCATCTGAAAAGTATTTTTGCTTGTCTCTGAGGGAGTGAGTGCACATCCAGGGCCCTGGGACCCACAGCTGCTGCTGGAAAGCCACAGCACATTTCACGAAAGCATCCTTCCTGCCCACGGTCCCCCAGGAAGCGACTGTGAGATGATGTTTCTTTTCCCAGAAATAAGAGCCAAGGCCTAGCCAGGAAAGGCTGGCGGTTTTCTGAATTTGTGCAACAGGACTCAGCACCACGATCTACCGCCCCTGGAACTATCAAGCTTCTAAGCAGACAATGAATTCCTTTCAAACATGCAGCATCTCCCTTCAGAGGAAACTCAGGCAACTCACATCGAATCCTGTCCAAAAATTCTGCCAAAAAAGTCTCATGTATGGAGAAAATGTATGTAGATCTAAAACAGATCTTAAAAAAAAAAAGAATGTTTTTTATTACCATGTGCGATGTGTGGAATAATCACAATATTGTCTTTCTGTAGAATAAAATTCTAAGAAATGGGGTTGTATTGCTGATGGCTTACCAACTACAGTTCCCTGGTTATCCACACTCTTTCCAACAAACTTCTGATAGGTTCATAGGATCCAGTGGTTGTTTTGATTTGCATTTTAATTAGTGACATTGAGCTCCAATGCATATTTCCTTACTGTTGTTTTGTCTGGGGAGTACTCACTCAAGGCCTCTGAAGTCCAGGCTTGGTCTTGGTCATCCATTCTTTTCTTGTTGACTGTGTGAGTCCTTTTGTACTAAGGGAATCTCTCTTTGACAAGTTTAACACCTGTGAGTTTTACTTTACAGCAGCCTGGCGTTTGTCTATGTCCTTTTAAACCGGATAGACTTTTCCATGAGGTCTAATGTGTCAGATTTTCTCTCATTGACATCTGGGATTTATACCATATTCAAAAAAGACTTCCATAATTTGGCAAGACATATATGATTTACCTGTTGGGTTTGGGTAGCACCATTTTGGTTTAATGTTGATATGCGACACTATCATTGATGTGAATCTTATTTTGGGATAACAGGGAACAGGCATTTTGGAATTTTTTTTTTCAAATAGCAATTTGTCTTCCAGCTCACAAGCATCTGTTATTTTGAAACTGGTAGGTTTTACATGGCTGGTGGACTCTCGTACTTTGCAGGAGCAGAGCTTCCACACTTACCACCAGACCCTCCTCACGGCACCGTTCCCACTGCATCGTACATCTTGTAACGGGGGCAGTCAGACTCACAGTCCCTAATTTTAATCCTTAAAATTCTCCCACAAGTCCTACATACTTATTTTACACTGTCTAATTTCAGAATTGCTTATAGCAGCCAACACACACACACACACACACACACACACACACACACACACACACACGCACGCACGCACACGCACACGCAAGCATTCACATGCACACATGGCTGCATGCACAAGTACCTGTGAATGTATGCAAAGGCCACAGGTCGATGTCGGCGTCCTCCACAGTCAGTTTCCATCTTATTTTTTAGACATTCTCTCATTGAATATGGAACTCACAGTTCAGCAAGCTGATTGTCTAGAGTACAGGAGAACAGCCTGCCTCAGCCTCCCAGTACTTGGATTGCAAGTGTGTACCACTATGCCTGTATTTTTACATGGGTTCTAGGGGATTGAACTCAGATCTTTGGACTTGCAGAGGAAGCACTTTATCAACCGAGCACCCGCTAGCTGAGTTTCTAAGTTGTATTTACCACTAATTTCACAACCGTGTTTATACCTTTTCCAAGCACAAAGAGCTCATGTTTTCTTATTGTCCAAGTTCCTTTCATAACCAGTTGTACATTTTCTTGCTAATACTACCCTTGTTGTATATGAACATTTAGGGACAGAGTGCCATCATGAGCCTCTTGGCAGAGTATCACGTCAACTCACGATACTAATCTCTTCCTCTCATGCTAGTATGATTCCTTCTCACATCTGATTACTCTGGCTTAGCATTCAGATCAACATCCAGAAATCGGGGTGTGGGCATGCATTTCTCTTGACTGACTGAAAAGTTTTCTTGGCTTTGCAGATGCCACTGTCTCTTGTTCTTGCTTGCTGAAGCCATGATCAACCCCACCATGTTCTTTGACATCATGGCCAAGCCCTTGGGCTACATCTCTGTCAAGCTGTTTGCAGACAAAGTTTCTAAGACAGCAGCAAAAAACTTCCATGCTCTGAGCTTAAGAGAGAAAGGATTTGGATAGAAGGGCTACTCCTTTCACAGAATCATTCCAGGATTCATGTGCCAGGGTGGTGACATCACATGCCATAATAGCACTGGTATCTTCTGTGAGGATGAGATCTTCATCCTGAAGCATACAGGTCCTGGCGTCTTGTCTATGCTGGACCAAACACAAACCGTTTCCAGGGTTTGTTGTTGTTCTTGTTGTTGTTGTTTTTAATCTTCATTGCCAAGATTGAGTGGCAGGATGGCGAACATGTGGTCTCTGGGAAAGTGAAAGAAGGCATGATGAGCACTGTGGAAGCCACGGAGCCTTTTGGGTGCAGGAATGGCAAGACCAGCAAGAAGATCTCCATTTCTGACTGTGGAAAAACTCTAATTCTTTTGACTTGCGATCACACCCACCAGCCCATTCTTTTAGGAGCTCCGAAGAGCGCCTACGACCCTACCCTATCAGCTCACAATACTCTGTAATTTCTGCTCTCAATGAAGTTCTTAGAGTTCCGTATTTTCCTCATTCCCCTCCAAGTCTAGCTGGATTGCAGAGTTAAGCTTATGATTATGGATAAAAATGAAATAAGAACAAAATTTTCTTTATTACATTCTTATCTATTTGATGTGTTGGGTGGTTTAGGTATGTGCACATGGTATAGCTTGTGGGCAGAGAACAACTTGAAGGAATCAGTTTCCTCCTTCTACAATGTGTGTCTTGCGTATTGAGCTCAGGCTTAGTAACAACTGTCTTTACTAGCTGGGCCAATTTGCCATGCTTTTGCCTGACTGGAAGGGGGATGCTGTTGAGGTTCGGTCTTTTGCTGTGCTAAATACAGAGACTGCACATAGACTCAGATGATGTTGTGTAACCTTGCCCCAAGTTATCCCAGATTGGTGAATAAAGATGCTGACAGCTAATAGCTGGGCAAAAGAGACATAGGCGGGGTTTAAAATTCCCAGGCTTGGGGTCAGAGGAGGACCATGAGGTGGAGAGAAGAAGGTGGAGAGAAGAGAAAAATACCATGGGTTAGGAGTCAAGAAAACATGGCCCTGAAGGCTGGCCAATTGGAGTTAAGAGCAGCACAGATGAAGCATAGTAAGTAGTAACTTGGGGCTATTGATAGGAAATAGATTTTAATGGCAGAGAGGGTAGATAACTACCCAGCATTAGTGCTCGTAAAGGCTTATTATCAATATAAAGGCCGTGTATGTCTTTTATCTGGGAATTGAATAATCAAAGGCATGATAGAAGCACATGACTGAGATTAAATCTTTTCTACAATAGGACACTTAAGTTTTCATGACTAAAGAGCACTGAGTTTTGACTTAGAAACTGCCTTATTTGGACTTAAACATCAATTCTATCTTTGACTTGATGTTTGACTTAGGGTAAACCCCCTAGTATCTGTTAATTAAATGGGAACATAGACACTGCCGCAATGGAAAGGTGATTTTAGCTCAGAGAAACTCACCAAGGTCTCAGACCTTATACAGCCAAGGAATCAATGACCTTATACAGCCAAGGAATCAACGAAGACACCAGTCCTAAATATGTATGTGTGAAATGAGATAATAGTAAAAGAAGAAGAACTCACTAAAAACTAGGAAGACTCAGAAAGAGCTAAAAAGTGAAAAAGAAAAGCTAGGGCATTATCAGAGACTTTAGTAGCTTGAACAATTAATATAAAAGCTGGATAAAAAGTCATCAAAGATGTGGACAAGCATCAGCAGACACCACTGCTATCAGCAGGATCTCAATGTGACATAAAACTGTCCTCCCAACCACGGAGAACTCTCTTCTTCCTCAAACACCCATAGAATGTTCTCTAATGTAGATTCTATTCCAAGTAGCAAAACAGATGACGGTAAGTTCTAAGACAGTGAACTGTTACAGAGTGGGTTACCTGCCCACAGTGGAAATAAAGCAAAAAATCAGCAACGGAGAGGTTAAAAGAGAAGCGTTACTCACTTGGACCTAGGCCAGAGGTCATCAAAGTGGAAGAAATAGCAGAAAGAAAATCGGTGAAACACAAATAAACAGGCATGCAATCAGGAGGAGATTTACAGGGCTAAATGCAGCCATTAGGAAAAAGGAATAGTCTCATTCCTCATATACACGGAAAAGAGTCACCAAACAAATTCATACCAAGCAGAAGGAAGCAAATACAGAAGACTAGAGACATAAGAGAATGAGGACCAGCAGCAAGGCCAAGAACTGAGACCTCTTTTTAGGTCAGCTGACATTTTTTTTTTTTTTAGATTTATTTTAACTTAGGTGTCCATGTTGGGAAATGTGCACAGGAGTGCAGCTACCCATGGAAGCCAGAAGAGGGCGTCGGATCCCTTGGAGCTGGAGTTACAGGTTGTGAGCAGCCAGACCTGGTGCTGAGAGTTGATCTTCAGTCCTCAGCAAGAACAGCAAGTACTCTTAACTGCTGAGCTATCTCTCCAGTCCAACTTGACAAATTTTTCATAAGACTGATAGGGTGAGGCTGTGGGCAGATCTACATGTACGACAATGGTTTTTTTTTTTTTAAGAATCCAAGTAAAGTTCAATGCCATCACTAACCAAATATTATAAAAATAGTAAATACAATGACTTAAAATAAAAACAAAACCACCACCACCAACAACAAAAACCCCCAAACCTCTAGTTCTTTTTTTTTTTTTTTTTTTTTTTTTTTAATTTCCAGTTCTTGATAGTTTCCTGGATAATTTTACTAGAGTTTCAAATGAGAGTTAATATCAATTATATACAATTTCATTCAATAAACAGATATGGAGGGAACAGTGACCAGTGCATTTTATAAAATGCCTTACCATAATAGTAAAACTCCACAGGGGCAATGGAAAACAGAAAACTACCCAGCAATATCCTTCAATGAGCATAGCTCTAGGCATGCTTAAAGAAATAGTTGCAAACAGAATTCTGAAAATATAGAAAGAATTAGGCAACGTGACAGGGTATGTTATTTCAGAGATAGTACAGTCGGAATGGTCAATAACTGTTTGGACAACAATGCTAATAGACTGAAAACTGAAAACCACACGGTATATCAGCAATATAGAAAAGGTATTTCATCATATCCTACTTCTACTAGTGATACAACTGGCATAAAGATGGGATAAGGGTGATTTTCATCAGTTTGAAAAGGACCATTTACAGGTGGTCTTGGGGCACATGACTGTCCCACATTCCAGCACTCAGGAGGCTGGGACAGGAGGATTGTGAGTTTGAGGCCAGGACAGGATGCATAACGAGGCCTTAATACAAACAAAACAAAACAAACAAACAAACCCTCTAAGACAGTCTACAAGTTCCTTATACTTCCCGAAGTACTTAACAGTGAAGGATTGGATGCCATTTCCTGAGCTAGGAAACAAGGTGAGGAAATTCACTCTCAGTGTCCAGCACACAGCTATACAGTGTTGGGGTGGGGAGGGGTAAATAGATTTGAAAGGAGTAAAAGTCCTCATCTTTAATGACCTAGCTGTCTATGCAGGAGAACCCAAAGACCTTAAAAAACAACATTAAACTATAATTAATCAATAAGTCCAGTAATATAAGACCAGCACTCAAAGTTATGTTTCTAAATACTAAGAAGAAGGATATGATGAAAAAATTAAAAACTATGGGGCTGGTAAAATAGCTTAGTGGGTAAGGGGTTGGCTACCAAGATGATCTACTGAGTTCAGTCCTTCGTCAGCGACCCCAAGGTGAGAAAAGAGAGAACAGACTCTTGCAGGTTGACCTCTGCATGCCTGTGTACCCTCATCCGAATAAATACATAATGTAAAGAGAAGCAGGATGTTTACAGAAGAGTTAGCCAAACATTAGTCAAGATAATCTAATAATATATAGAAAAGCAAAAGTTCTAGAATTTTGAAAAAGAAAGATAAAGTGGAAGAATTCATTTACCAAATTCCAAGGCTTGTTAATAGCCACAATAATCAAGCATGTGTGGGTTTGGTATTCAGATACAGCAAATGGAAAGGAAAACTTAAAAATAGGTGGGAGGGAACGTGGGAATGTGCGCAGATGCCAAGGGATGTTCCCGTAGATGATGGAAATGATCTGTATCTTGGGTCTCCTGACCACAAAGTCCTGGCTGTAATACTGTGTTTTAGGACTATAAGATATTATCCTTAGGAGATACTGAGTACAAGGTACCTCTGTATGGATCTCTCTGTATTGTTTCTATAACGACATTTACAAATGTTCTAGTTTCATATCTGTTGTTGAGATTAAAATACCCTGACAAAGAAACTTATGGGAAAAAGGAGTTTATTTTAGCTCGCAATTCCAGATTGTAGTTCAACATGGTAAGAAAGTCAAAGCAGAAACTTCAAACTTCAAAAGTTGGTCACATCAAATCCACAGTCAGAGAGAAATGAATGTATCCATGCTTGCTTGCTTGCTTGCTTGCTTGCTTGTGCTCAGATCAATTTCTCTACTGTTACACAGCTCAGGAACCTATGCCTAGGGAATAGTGCCACCCACAGTGGGCTGAGTCTTCCTATATCAGTTAACTTAAGACAACTTTCACCCAAGGCTTGCCCATAAGCCAACTCAATGAAGACAATCCCTCACTGAGATTTTTCTTTCCAGGTGACTCCAGCTTATGTCAGGTTGACAATTAAAGTTAACTGTCAAAATAAATGTCCAAAGTAAAAACTCTAATAAACTGTAATTAGCGTGATAGCCACAGAAAACACATCTGACAAAATACAATATCCATTCAGGATAAAAACCTCTCACTAGACTAAGCAGAAAAATGTTTTCTGGACTCAGTGAAGAAAAGCTGGGGAATTACAGCCAGCTTGGTAAGTAACAGTTGTCAGCTTGAAGCCAATACCGTGCCTCTTACCTCTCTGTCCCAGCACAGTTCTGAGCAGGTCCATTGTCCAGGGGTGGGGAAGGAAGAGCCTTAAGTAATCTAAATGAGGAGGCTCTGCCCCAGCCTTCCTTGCCCTTCACAGTCAGGTAACAGATCTGAAAGAAGTGCTCACTCTATACAGATTGCTTCCATAACTATTCATCCTCGTTGTGAAGACACTTGATTCCTCTGCTGGCCAAGCTCTCATTAGAAATTCTTAGAACTAGGGGAAAGGTTATTTTTGATCGTTGAGAAATGTCAAATATGAAAAATCAGTATGTATGATCAATTTAAAATCAAACTAAAAATGAGCCATTTTCTTTTGCTTCATCTGAAGCTATTCTTCAAATAATAAATCCTATATTGATTATTGTCGTTATGTGTGTATATGTATGTGTGTGTACATGCGTGCAATGGTGTGTATGGAATTGAGATGACAACTTTCAGGAGTTGGTTCTGCCCACATGGGTTATAGGAGTCAAATTCCACTCCTTTTTTTTGTTTGTTTGTTCAAGCTATAACTTGTATGTCTGACTGTGTCTTAGCTGTTGTGAATGGTGTCCTAATAAACACAGGACATGCAGATGCTTTTTTGGTGTGCTGGTTTAAGTTTTCCTAAGGACCCTCTGTGTTGTACAGGTCTTAGTAGTCGTCTCTACTTAGAGGAGCTGAAACCTGCGTGGTGTTGCATGTCCTTGAGAGGACTCCCATGTGGTTGGCAAAGCCCAGAGCAAGAGAGACGTTTTGACCCCGAAGTAACACATCCCAAAATAGCACAGTCACCAGCTGGAATGATAAGGAGTTGATACGCCACCACCCCTTCTATGATAAGTTGTGTGTGGCCCCTGAGAAGCACCCCATGCTTCACAGAGGCTCCCCTGAACCCCAAGGCCAACTGTAGAAGATGACCCAGCTCATGCTTGAGACCGTCAACACCCCAGTCATGTACATAGCCAGCCAGGCTGTGCTGTCCCTGGATGTCTCTGGTTTTACCAGCAGCATTGTGATGGACTCTGGGGTCAGAGTATTCACACTGTAGCCATCTATGAGGGCTATGCTCTCCCCCATGCCATCTTGGACTTTGCTGGTCAGGACCTGACAGGTTACCTCATGAAGATCCTGAGTGCAGAACTGCATCCAGGGTTTGCCTGTGGACTGACTTGAGACCAGTTTGATGAAAGCACAGTAAGGGCACTGAAAACCAAGACCCTTTCCCTGCAGAGTGAGAAACTCTCCCTCGAGCCTTCTGTAAAGGATTTCTCCTCACCAAAACCCACAGCAAGGAAGCAATGGTTGCTTGTAAAACATGTCTCCAATCCAGAGATGGGGGTCTTCAATCCAGAGATGAGGCTTGCCAAACACTCATTGTTCTCTTGGAATACAAACACAGAGTTCCACTTCTGCCTTGCTTTCTATGGCCACCCTCTGCCTCACTTCCCCACCAGGCTGCATCTGAATGCCAGGGCCCCTCACTCAGGCCCCAGCTGCTCCCAGCCTCTGACTTTGATCGAGATGCAGTCATGCTTACGAAAATGGGAATTTTTTTGTTTTGTTTTGAATTTGCAGGGAGAGACAAAGAGCTACTTCTCTTTGGATCAGACCCCCTCCCTGCTGACATTTGCATCTGCTTAGAGATACTGGGGCCAGAAATTTCACAACCAAGTAGAAAGGCCAGGGAAATTCCTCCAAGGGCTGTGAACTGGGCATAAATCCTGCTCTGATGGGAAAAACTGAATTACTCTCAGTCTCGATTCCTGCCAGCCATTCCTCGTGTGAGGCTGCTTTCATTCAGGTCCTCTGTCCATATGGCAGACTATAGCAAAGATGTTAGGGGTATGGAAACCATCGCTGCACGTCTTCTCTCTGTTTCATCCATCACCCTTTCAAATGTCAGCCCTAATTTCTGCTTGCCAACCTTGAGCTAATATGATATGACATCCTCAGGCCAGGAATGTGGTCTCCCAGAGCTGGTTCAGCTCCGTATCCTCTGTATCATCTCGACCTCCTCAGTCCCCCACAACACCCCCTCCACTTACAGCTGGGAGGGGGAGGGAGGGAGGGAGAGAGAGAGAGAGAGAGAGAGAGAGAGAGAGAGAGAGAGAAGGAGGAAGCACAAAAGATATAGAGACACACACAGGGCAGAAGAGATGAGGACAGATAGTTTTACACACACACACACACACACACACGCACGCACGCACGCACGCACACAGAGACAGAGACAGAGACACAGAGAGAGACAGGCAGAGACAGAGAGGCACAGGGTATATACAGCACAGAGAACCTCAGTCTCAAATGGTAAATGGGAAAGATAGAAAGAGAAGGGAGTGGGGCTGGACAGCAGCAGCTAAGTAGAGAACCGCCATCTCTCCATCTTCAGAGTCACTCTCCTTCTTCATCCTCTTTCATTTTCTTCAGAACAAACCTTTGCAACTGAGTACCCTGGAATAGCCTGGTCCCTTGCTGGGCTCCAGCCTGGCACTGCTGGTCTTGGGACTCCAAGCACTGCAGGTCTTCACTAAGATCAGACTCCCCCCCACCCCCACCCCCACCCCCACCACCAAACTTGGGTCTAATTCTGAATTCTGCTTCTCAGAATCTAGAGTTCCCTTCACAGCCGATGGCTCCCACACTAGTTCCACGGGAGTTAAGACTCCATTGTCCGTGCTTTTCCTGGGTTTTTCTGTGCCCCAAAATTGCCTAGAGTGTGTCACCATCAGGAGTATATATAAAGACTGTCTTGATATGGCATTTATGATGTACAGTTTGAGAGAGAATGTATGTGTGTGTGTGTGTGTGTGTGTGTGTGTGTGTGTGTGTGTGTGAAAGAGAGAGAGAGAGAGACAGACACAGACATAGACAGACACAGACACAGAATGTATGTGTGTACCTGTGTGTCCAGGCCCATGTGTGGAGGTCAGAGGGCAACCACAGGTGTTAGTCTTCACCTTCCATCTTGTTGGAGACAAGGTCTCCTGGTCATTGTCACACTATGTACATCAAGTTGGCCCTCAAGTTTCCAGGAATTCTCCTGTCCCCGCCTCCCTGTCCCCTGGGGGCTCTGTGGGACTTCAGATGCTCACACCACTTTGTCTAACTTTCCTGTGAGTTTGAGGATTCAAACTCGGGTCCTCCCACTAATCGCTGAGCCATCTCCTCAGACTGATTTAAAAAAAAAAAAAAAAAACAAAAAACAACCAAACCCCATCCTCTCAATACATATTTAGCATGGATAATTACAGTTTCCAACAATGTCTGCAGGGATGCGATCCCAGGACTCCTGAGGGTTCCAAAACCTGCACTGTGTAGTGTGAGCTGCTCTTTGCCTAGAACCACACAGATCCTCTCACATCCCTGATGTTGTCTGTAGTCACCATTTGTAATATCTCACGCCACACAAACTCTATGTCCATAGTTACTTTATTCCCGTGTTTATGGAACAATGGCCTACCTGTGCAGTACGGACATAAGTCTTCTTAGGCTATTTTACGTCTGGACCCATTGAGTCAATGGATGTGAACACTCAGTACAGAGACGCTCTGCTTTGCTGTGGGTGAACAGAGAACAAGACTTACGCATGTGTGATGCACCCGAATCTATCCTCCTATGTCTTTTTGTTATGGAGTAGACAATAGAACAACCCCCTTGAATGTGTTTTCTGTTTTCCTTTACGCCTATACAGAGTCCTGCTAGGTCATCTCCCCCACAGCCTTGGACTACTATGTCAGCCGTGTTGGTGCCATGTGATCCTGGCCTGGCTGTGGTGATGAGTAAGCTATGGTCTCCCAAGTTTCCCAGGCTGTGTCAACCGGGGCATTCAGTGTGTGGAAGGATCATTCTCTTCCTTGGGCAGGAGAAACTGGGAAAGGGGTATGAGGAAAGAAGGGAGGGCGAGAGGGGGAGCTAACATCTTCCTGGTGTGTAGGTGACAGTGATTGTATTAGTCACTGGTTGCTGTGACAAAACATCTGTCAGAGCTTAAGAAAGAGGCCTACTTTGACTCACAGTTTGAGGGTACAGTCCGTCACGGTGGGGGACGCATGACACAGGAGCCTGAGGCAACTGACAGGATCTTTTTACAACAATTGATAACCAAGACAACCCACAGAGGAACCCACAGGCAGATCTGGTCTGGATAATTCCTCATGAAGACTCTTCTCAAGAGATTCCAGGTTGTGTCAGTTGGCAGTTGAAACTAGCCGACAGATGCGCGCACACATAAGAGTTTAAGCTCTGATGTTTTGATATATGTATAAAAATGTGTGGTGATCAAATCAAGCCACGACCTCACCTCCCTGGCATTTTTGTGGTGAGACACTTCAAGTTCTTTTGAAGTACACAGTATATTTGCTGTCTTGTAGACATCAAAATCTGTTCCTCTTACCAACACTGCACCCCTGGCTCAGCTGGACCCCATTTTCTTTCTGTTTGACCCCCCCCCCCCGACCCCTGGATACTTCTTTGGCAGTAACACTGGAGATCGTGTGACATTTGTCATCTCTGTCTGTCACATTTCAAGGAGCATGAAGTTCTCCAACACCACGCATGTTGTCATAAATAACACATTCCATTCCTCTAAAGGCTGCGTAGGATTCCACTTCGTTATGTAGACCACACTGCCCTTATCCACTCAAACTGATACAAACTTAAGTTAACTCCATAAGCTAGAGCGCACACGTCTCTTCTAATTCTGACTTTGGTTTCTCTGGATTCACGCCTAGAAGTGGGATTCCTGGTCCACATAGTCACTGTTTTAGCTTTTGAGTACTCTTTACACAGTTTTCCATGATGGCTGAGGCTGGCTATCCTTGACTCTGTTTCCTAATTCCTAACCCTGTCCTTCCTTGTCTTCCATGTGCAGGGCAGTTCTTCTCCAGGACTGAGTTCCTCGTTCCTATGGGAAGATCTACAACCAAGAGAGAACATTTCCTAGCCGATCTTGCTGAAGACCCTGTGAGGTCTTTGAGAAGCCATAGCTTGAGCATTCTGCTTAGAAATAACCTTTCAGAATTCCCGGAGAAACAGGGCTGAGTACCCAAAGGTTCAAGTACATCAGTTTTTGCTTACAATGCCAAAGTGATGTCCCCAACCCCTGGCATTTTCAGAATAAGTGAAACTTGTACCCAAATGGCATCTTGGGGACTTCTGGAGTCATGCAGTTGGGGAAGGCTGTTTTCAGGGCATTCTGTGGTTTGCAAGTGGCCTGGGAAGTGAAGCTCCCAGCTGCTGAGTGCTCTCTGTTCATGTCTCAGGGAAGCAGCTGACTTTCTGAGTTATTGCTTCAAACTGCTCAGTCCTCAGCAGCGAAACACGGGCTCCCTGCAGGATCCGACCTTACAGACAGACACGAGCAGCTTCTGTCATCATACCAACAAAAACATCTCACTGGCAAGATTTCTGGGGGACCCGCTGAGCGGTAGAGCAGACGTGACATAGTCACAGAGTGAGACGTGCTCTCCGTGTGCTCACTGTTCTCTGGAGACATTGGCAATTTCCTAGATTGCACAGAGTGAGCTCCCAGTGAGCCTTGTATGCTGCCCCGGATGATCCAAAGCTGTTGATGTGTGTAAGTCAGCCTCAGAGAGTATAGACATCCTCCCCAGAGTCTCTCAAGGGCAGACAGAGCACTCAGCAAGGTGGGTGCCGAGGAGGTCCTACATCGTACCCCAGGTCTCAGACTCAGTGAGGTTCTTCAGAGGGTCATACAGTTGTGCAGTGATACTCTGGCCTCGCAGCTGGCCCGAGAGCAATAGGTACACATAAGTGAATTTTCTGGGAGGGAATACACACATCACACATTATTAAGAAGGTCCGAGGTCAAGCATAAGAGCTTTATGGACAGCCCTTGTGAAGCTAGTCAGACTGCTCAGAAACAGCTTGTGTGTGTGTGTGTGTGTGTGTGTGTGTGTGTGTGTGTGTGTGTGTTTAGTCTGGCTGACCATCACACTCCAAGGATTCTCCTGTCTCCACCATCCTAATGCTGAGATTATAAGTGCAAGCCTCCATACCCCACTTTATATGTGGGTGCTGGAAAAAACCATCTCAGACTCTCATTCCTGTCCAGTAAGCACTTCACCAGCCGAGCCATCTCCTCCACCACAGAAACATTTGGTCTAAAGGATGATCCAGATGTTCAGGTTTGGTGGACGGCCATTCATTCTACACTCTGTCTCAGCATTTTCATGGACACCACAGATCACACTCAGGGAGGTCTGCGAGGTGCCATACGGCTGGTATACCACACACATGGGTCGTGAAGCTAAGAAGCCAGGGCTTTCAGCGACATACCCCTGAACCGAGGGCATCCAAGGCTGCTTCATACACATGCATTGCCCAATTGATCACACAGATGGTGGCCAGCCTGCTTAGGGAACCACCCAAGAAAACTCAGGCCACGTGGAAGTTCTGGTTCCATACTGTAAGATTCTGGACAATCCGTTCAGTGCGCTTCCCTCTGGAAAATGAAAAAACGGAAGGCTCACAGGCATGCGCTGCCATGGAGATCAGTGAGAGAGCATGGGGAAGGCTCTTCCACACAGAAGCACTTAAGGTCTGGACTGACTTGAAAGTCTTGGGGCAGCAGGTGAGCAGGCAACTCCAGAGGCTCTGGTGCTTGTATAAAGTGTGACCAGTGAAGTATATGCTTGGTGTCTGTGCAAAGGACAGCTTGTAGGAGTCTTTCTACCATGTAGGCTCTGGGACTGCAACTCAGGTGATCAGGCTGACAAGATCCCTACCCACTGAGCCATCTCAAAGTCCTCAGTCTACCAGTTCAAAGGTCAGTCTCATCTAGGAACACCCAGAATTAAGTCTGGGCAATTCATAGCCCTGTACAGATCACACTCAGGGAGGTCGTAAAGCCTCCTTTACGTTTGTAAAGCCATCACTGTTCATGTTAGACAAGGCAAACAGCTTTAGAGCAAAAGACCGGAGGCTGCTTGTTTGTGCTCAGGCTCCAGAGCTGTTCTTGTGGATGGTGGGTGGGGGGCAGCTATTCTCTCCAGGGGCTACTGAGGTAGTGTGGTTGTCTTAGTCAAGACCTCTGTTGCTCTGAGGAAACACCACAGCCAAAAAAAGCAAGTTGGATAGTAAGGGGTTTATTTGGCTTATACTTCTATGTGGCTGTTCATCAACAAAGGAAGTCAGGACAGGAACTCACACAAGGCAGGATCCTGGAGGCAGTCGCTGATGCAGAGGCTGTAGATGGGTGCTGCTTACTACCTTGCTTCTCCAGGCTTGTTCAGCCTGCTTTCTTATAGAACCCAGGACTACCAGCCCAGGGATGGCACCACCCACAATTTTTACAGCCAGATCTTATAGAGGTATTTTTTTCGACTAAGGTTCCCTCCTTTCTGATAACTCTAGTTTGCATGTTGACAGAAGACTAGCCAGCACAGGGATCATAGACACCAAGTGTGACCACGAACATTAAGTGTGGGCACAGTCACTGTAGGTAGCAGGAGTGTGAGGCAGCTGGCTACATTGCAGTCTCAGTCAGGAAGCAGAGAGGTGAATGTTGGTGTTCATCTTCCTTTGTCCTTCTTATATATTACCTAAGGACTGAATCCCATCCCTAGGACCTCAGCCAATGCGATGGTGCCACCCACATTTAGAGTGGATCTTCCCACCCCAACCAACCTAACCTAGATACTCCCTCACAGACATGCACAGAGGTGTCTCCCAGGTGATTCTAGATCCTGTCAATCTGACAATCAATACTAACTATCACACCTTCTAGAACTTTCCACTAAGTTCCATCTCCTGAAGGTGCCATACTGGGGACTGGTCCCAAACCTGTTTGGAGAGCATTCCTGATGCAAACTGGAACAAAGTCTCTGTGGTACTTCTTAGTTGTTAATCTGCTCTGGCTCCCAGGCTCCCAGCGGGTGATTGTGTTGCCACCTGCCAGGGTTCTCTGGATTCGAGCACAGTGTTAGTTTTAATGCACCTTATTAGCTCAATGACAGGACACTTCCAAACCACCCCATGGCTAATGCACTTCCCTCCAGTATTTCTGAATAATATTGCTAAATCCATATTTTATTTCTGCTACTCCAGACCCAACTGGAAAAGTGGCCCACGGAGCCACTTTCTCAGATTCTTACATGTCTGCGGGCTTTAAAATCAGATCTTTCTACTTCCTGGTCATGGTGATCAATTCTGCATCTTCCTCTTCCCTTAGACCCTTGTCCAGGGAATCTAAAAGTCCCGCCTGTCTCCCTGCCCATCCATTGGCCGTTGGCAACTTTATTTCCCTGATCAGAGCCAACTGGGGGCAGGCTTCCTTTAGCCTACCTGTGAAACATTGCAAACAGGTTTTTTTTGGGGGGTGGGGTGGGGTATAATACAATTAACATGAGAACAAAGCTGCTACCTTAATTGAACCTGCCAGTTTTCAGAATGAGACTACCCACTCTGGTTCTCAGGCATTTGAATTTAAATGGGGACTGAAAATCAGCTTCCCTGGCTGCCTGGCCCACAGAGCATGTCTTGGATCTTATCAGGTCTCACCATCATGTAAGCCAAGCCCTTACAATAAATCTATACGTAAATACATACACCTTTGTGGCTCTGTGACAGTGGATAGCTAGGCTAAGATACAGGGCCATCTGGGTTTGCTTCGGGTCATTTCATGAGACAGACAATGTGGAGGAGAAGCAAGAGCCCCAGGTGCTGTGAACATGTCTGGCAGAGCAACAAGCAAATCCCAGGGCAACAACAGAGCCTGAAACCTGGGCCAGGAAGGCTGCTGTACTCGGCTACCTGTGCTTATGGGTAGACGCTTCTAGATGATAGTCCCCTACACAAGCAATCTGGTCAAAGCCCACTGAGAAAGTTTTGTGAACTTGGTGTTCTGACACCTTGATAAGGCTTGACCAGAGCTTCACAGTAGCAGGAATTTCCTGAAATGTAAACACCTAGTTTCCCAGGAGTAAAGAGAAGTTGGTAAGACAGCTTTGCTCTCAGTGTGTGTATGTGTGTGTGTGTGTGTGTGTGTGTGTGTGTGTGTGTGTGTGTGTGTTAATAGTGCCTGTAAATTGAGTTTAATAGTTATTTAATAACTCTATTAGTTATTAATATGACCGGGACAGGCCCCTAATAATCGAGTTAGAGTCCTTTGAAATTTTTAATCAGCTCTTGCACAATTACTGGGGGATTACCTCTAATCTCTTTTTCTATATACTAGATTGTCTACTTCCTAGCTGCTCTCCCCAGGTACTTGCTGTTTGAGTCTTTTCCAGGTTATTTCTGCTATAGCACTCTGTCTTGGGGACCCCCCCAGTCCAGTAACTGAAACTCTGCTTACCTCTATTCTTCCCAGTAATTGACTATAGCTACTTTTATTTAACCAATAGCTTTAAATTGGGAGCAATTTACATAGCATCACTTGGTGTACATGAAGATGTGCTCGTCTACAGAAGGATCTGCCAGTCAGGGGGGCAACCACATCTCGGGGGCTAGTATTTAGCATTTGCATACACAGCACCAGACCAATCCCCAACAGTGTGGTGTGTGTGCATGTGTATGTGTCTGTGTGTATGCGCACATGTGTGCATGCATGTGTGCATCTGTGTGGTGTGTGTGTCTGTGTGGTGTGTGCATGTGTGTGTGTATGTGTGGTGTGTGTGGGTGTGTATGTGTGTGTGTGTGGTATGTGTGTCTGTGTGTACATGTGTGTGGGGTGTGTGTGTGTGTGTGTGTGTGTGTGTGCATATGTTGACCCCACTGAAATTGAATAACTTCCTCCATCTTGTTTCCTGAGGCATGGTCTCTCAGATGAACCCAGAGTTCACCAATTGGTCACGTTGGAGATCCAAACTCAGGTCCTCACTGCTGGGTGGCAAGTGTGTCATCTGTACACACACTCGCATACTGGGCTGGGGGTGGGGGAAGTACACCAGCAAGGCGAGAGTGGAGGTTCACAGTTCCCACGTGGTGGAAGTGTCCATCCCTAGAAGCTGCTCCAGTGTGGGAGGTCAGCTTCAGTGAGAGATACTTTCACGGACATCCTGGTTTGTTTTGATTTTCAGTTGTTCCACAAAAACAAATCCTATTCTTTCTGAAAAGGTTGGGTATCACTGTTGTCACGGATGAAGATTTTAGCTCAGGAAGCTGAAACCATTTTCCAAAATGGGTTCAATAAAGAGCAGAGAATGTATCCAAATACAGATTCAGGAAAAGTCACTTCCCGGCATCTTTGGCTTGGTCAGAGCTAAAATGGCAGGCTGGTACCAAACACTGCTCTGAATCCGGTTTCAATTATCCCTGCAGGAGTACTTCGCCAGCTCTCAGGTGCCTGTGCCTCTACAGCAGTCTCCCCCACCATTCCTCTACCCACCTCGCCAATGCAGTAAGAGGCACACTCCAATAACTGGAATCCTGATCCACCTTCCAGAGTTCAGCAGATGCCAGGTATGAGTCCAATCTGTCCATCCATCCATTCATCCATCCATCCATCCGTCCGTCTGTCCGTCCGTTTGTCTGGGTCTGGTGGTGACACATGTCCGTCTGTCTGCCTGCTTGCTTGTTTTGTAGGCCTGGGCATCGAATCCAGGACCTTGCACATGTCAGGCAAATGTTCTACCACTGAGTGTCAAAGAACATCCCTTTCCACACTTGACTTCTGACTCATAGACACCACTCAATATTATTTTGCTCCATGCTGTCCTCACACATAGTCTTCAGGAGAGTCCTCCAGCCGAGTTCCATCGCCAGCATCCTTTTCTTTTACATTACAAATGTCCAGAACCCTTGCTAGCTCTTGTTTGCCGAACTTTATGGATGGTAATTATACCGAGCCATCACTGGTAACAGAACACTACAAATTCTTGTTTCTCTGGGTCTGCTGGTGACACATGTAATCCAGCACTGAAGAGGCAAAGGCAGGAAGATCTTGATTCCTAGGCTAGCCTGAGCCACTGAGTAAGACTGTCTGAAACAAATGGGTGGCAAAGTAATAACCGCAAGTACTTGAGATAATAAATTAAAAAATGACTTTCAAAATATATCACTTTTTATAAATATGTACTTGCACAGAAGTTGATGATGCATTTAAAGGTCTGACTATGATTAAGTTTGTCAGAGGTGCCTCCATTTTTGATGGTTACAGTAGATGTTTCTTGATTGCTAGTCTTCAACCTACCAGACCTCTCCACCTCTCCTTCCTCATCTGCCCTCAAACCTGAACTTTCATATAGTTCAAAGGTCAACTAAGGTTCAGTGGAAGTCCAGTGACAGTTATTGATTTAAGACTTTGATCTCAAACTATCAAAAAGGAATTAGAACTCGGAGATTTGTTTCTTTTAACACAGAACAGAACATTAGCTTCATTTAGCATCTTTGAGGAATGTGTTAAAGAATCAAAGAGTCTCTATGCCTGTATCTGAAATGAGTGTGTTTGTGGGTTTTTTTTTTTTTTTTTTAGACTGCACTGGAAAGATTTATTTTAGTTTCTACTGAATCTTACTTTAAACAAAATACCTTGCATAACATTGAATCAACAAATTAAAGGTGCTAAAAATGAAGGTAGGGGCTGTGGGGAGGGATTGGAAGGTGAGGGAGCTTGCCACCAAGCCTGATAGCCTGAGTTTGATCTCACAGCTCCAGGTGATAGAACATCCTCGAAGGGAAGTCAAGGGGCTAGGTCTTCCCACATCAGTCAAAGTAAACAAAACAACCCCCCTGGCTAACCTGATCCAGGAGATACCTCACTGGGACTCTCTACACCGGGTTTCTGACAGCCGAAACCGCCCATCACAACTGTCATGAGCGGTGCTTGTACTTTATGTGGCAGAGTTCTCTGCTCTTATGAAAACAGTGATTGAAATTAAGAAGGGAAGACTCTCAGCAGCCTCCTACCAGCTCCCAGCAAGTCTCAGATTAGCCTCCTTTTGCATTCTATGATGTCAGAACAGTTGACCTCAGAAACTGAATTGCTGACTTGAATTTCCAAAAAAATTGTGAAACGAATTGTGAATTGAGGTCAGGACAAACTCCCAACAGTTTCTGGAAAGGTCTTGAACATACATACATTTGCCTTTTTTTTTTTTTCCCCAAGTGTCTGGATTTCAACAGAGCTGAGTTCTCAACATTGATGATTCTAAAATCAAAATACTGATCGACTCTTACAAAATGCTAAAGATTGTTTTAGTATTTACTCCCTGCAGGACCAGATCTTCAGCCCCGATTTACTCCGTAAAGAGAGACAAGCATACCCATCGCATAACTATGCAGATTTGTTTTTCTTCCAGCAAAACGTTAAAGTTATATGCCTACCAAAGAATTGATTTAAGATAAAAGTCTTTATGGTTCGTTTTCCTTAAGCTTTTGATTTGTGCTCCTATTTCACAGTCAACACTCAGCTGTATAAAAGTTTCTTGAGCAAAGAGTGGTAACAAAGGAGAAAGTTTTAAAAGCTGCAATGTTTGGATATTTGCAAACAGGGCTGAGATGCCAGCAGAGTCTTCCCCACTTAATTCTATAATTAAATTCATATAGAATTGCAAAGCACATATAATTGCCAAATCAACCTTTTAAAATAAAGTTCGTTTAGTGTCCGGTTCTCTGCTCTCCTGATTCTACCTCTTAGGAGACTCAGACACTGTCTTGCTGAATGACTTCAGGCAAGAAGATTAAGGGTTTGAAGCCAGCCTAGGCTATATAACAAGACATTATCTCAACAAACAAACAAACTAGCATGGAACACTAAGATAATTACTATTGATTTCTAGATTCACAAGAAGCCTAGCATAATCAAGACAATATTATTTTGGTAACAGAGTACACCAGCACTTCTCAATCTGTGGGTCACAGCCCCTTTGGAATTGAATAACTCTTTCACTTGGGCTGTATATCAGATATCCTATACACATTATGATTCATAACAGTTGCAAAATTACAGTTATGAAATAGCAATGAAATAATTTTATGGTTGGGGGTCAACACAGCATGAGAAACTCTATTAAAGGGTCGCAGCATTAGGAAGGTTGAGACGCACAGGTAGAGACCAAAGGGGTGCGTGCGTGTGTGTGTATGTGTGTGTGTGTGTGTGTGTGTGTGTGTGTATGGGTGTGTATGGGTGTGTGTGTGTATGTGTGTATGTGTGTGTATATGTATATGTGTGGGGTGTGTGTGTGTGTGTATGTGTGTGTGTATGTGTGTGTATGTGTGTGTGTGTGTATGTGTGTGTGTGGGGTGTGTGTGTATGGGTGTGTATGGGTGTATGTATATGTGTGTATGTGTGTGTATATGTATGTGTGTGGGGTGTGTGTGTGTGTGTATGTGTGTGTATGTGTGTGTATGTGTGTCTGTGTGTGTATGTGTGTGCGTATATGTGTGTGTATGTGTGTGTATGTGTGTCTGTGTGTGTATGTGTGTGCGTATATGTGTGTGTATATGTATGTGTGTGGGGTGTGTCTGTGTGTGTGTGTATGTGTGTGTGTATGTGTGTGTGTATGTGTGTGTGTATATGTGTATGTGTGTGTATGTGTGTATATGTGTGTGTATGTGTGTGTATGGATGTGTATGGATGTATGTGTATGTGTGGGGGTGTGTGTGTGTATGTGTGTGTGTATATATGTGTGTGTGTGTGTGTGTGTATGTGTATGGGTGTGTGTGTATGTGTGTGTGTGTGTGTGTATACTTGTTTGTAAGCATATGTGCTTGTTCGCTCTAAGGCCTGTATTACTTTTGACAACATAAATGGATGATCACTAAGTTCTAAGCAATTAATTTTAAAAAATCTCACAGTATTTAAATAAGTTTATGAGTTTGTATTGAATTAAATTCATAACTATCTTTAGCCATGTGGCTCCCAGGCTATGGGTTGCATTCATCTACTAGAGAGACTAGATGTGTGCTCTCTCACTCTGTATCGCTGAATGACTACTTGACTATGTCTCAACGACACCTTGATGGGGACATTCCAACTTTTTAGGTTAATGGTCCTACAGAAACTGTGTAGAAGCACGAACACAGCCACCCGAGTTTGGGTTCCTTCAAGTGATGCAGTTTGTGCATGGTGGGCAGATTGATTTACAGTCAAAAGTCTGTCCTTTAGGGGAGCGAGGGATGTGGACAACATTCTACCATCACACCAGGCTAGACCGCTGTGCTCTATTCATAGGAATTTCAAATTACCTTTTAGGTCAACACAATAAAGGAGAAGCAGAAAAATGATAAGCCATTTAAAAGGCTAAATTTATTCCAGAAAGCCCTTTGATGTGGACTTGGAAATGGGGTGCCAGAAAGCCCCGTGTCACATGGCGGCAAGTGGACACAGAAATGGTGTGCTTCTAGCACATGAAGACATACGGAGCTTTGTGAGATGGTGCAGGTGGCCCGGGGGGACCTGATCAAGTGAGGTGGGCTGTGGTTTGCCATCACACTACCAGAGCCCGAAGGCTCACTTACCGAACAGGCCCACGGAGTAGCCATCATCTAACCTGGAATGAGGCTGTGAGAAGCTATTTCACTCGTAGCCAGCTGTACCTTTGCAGGACGATCACTGTGTAGACTGGTCTCAGACTCCATTCCCCTGGCACTGAGCCAAATTTATCAGCCAGTTTAAAAAGTAAGTGCAGTTGCTCGCTTGGTCCTGAGGGAACTGGTCTGCCTAGAGTGTCTTGTGCCTCCAGGTCCCGTCTGACTGGATGTAAACAGGACAGGACATATCTGGCTTTGGCACTGTCCCCTTCTGAGACTGGATAGCTCAGTTGACAGTGAGGACCTGGGTCCTAATCCCATATAAAGAGCAGGACACAACAGCTTGGAATCCCAGATCTAGGGAGGCATACTCTAGAGTTCTAAGCCAATGAAAGACCGTCTCAACAAACATAAGCAGAAAATAAAGTGGATATATTTGAGGAATTACAACCAAAGCTGTCCCCTGGCCTCCATGCTCATGAGCACACACAAGTGTACCTGTATATCACCAAAGTGTCCTCTTCTAAAAGTCTCTCCTTCTCTCTCTCTCTCTCTCTCTCTCTCTCTCTCTCTCTCTCTCTCTTAACTGTCCCTTTTTAATAAAAGGTGAATTAGCTACTGCAGAAGCGGTGTCCAGCCTCCTACAGTCATGGAATTTCCAAGCAGAGTGAGTCTTGGATGGTCAGTCACAGGGCTACATTCCTGAGTTAGTTCATCTCTCATAATGTACCCATAGTAGGAATCGGTCCATAGTCAGAAAACTTAAAGAACTGTAACCATCTGCTCTGTGTCCTTAGGAAAGATCTGAGTTGTGTTGAAAGCCATCCCAGGAGGAGGGTTGTGTGACCTAAAAATGTGGAGCCATCTGAAACGCAGACAGTGGCATATTAGTCTTCAGAAAGGGGGAAGTGAGGCGTTCAGATACAGGCATCTTTTACGCCTACCATGGGAACTACAAAGTTGTTTAAAATAAAGAGTCTCTGAGGCCCTTATGGGAACAAACAAGCTCCATATTCCATAAATCACGAAGTCAGCTTTTTATTCCCCCTAGAGGAGGTGGGAAGAGAAAGGAAGAGCAAGGGAGGGAAGGAGTGAGAAGGGCCTGTAACAGGATGGGGTGGACCAGCAGAAATGTATGCCTGACTCATTTTATGAGGAGTAATGATCCCTTGGGCTTATGAGTGGCTTTCTTCTGAAGATCTAAAGGCCTTCTGTAGACCAGCAGAAGGTTTCTGTTCCCTACAACCAGAAAAACAAGATGGCATTGTGAAAGAACATCAAACACAGAGATCCTGCCAGAGAGAAAACC
The DNA here is from genome assembly GCA_030674055.1 of Rhabdomys pumilio. NCBI lineage: Eukaryota > Metazoa > Chordata > Mammalia > Rodentia > Muridae > Rhabdomys > Rhabdomys pumilio. The sequence goes on along the minus strand of JANHMN010000006.1, from coordinate 12,156,477 downwards.
TGAGAACCCTTTCAGAGCAGGGCGCGGCACTTCCTCCACGACAGGGCCAGGAAGAGATACTGAGGATAACAGGTCTCGAGTGCAGCTCTAGGTCCCTTAGTGGTATGGATCCCACAGGACTCTTTGATGATGCTGACCCGACCTGGTCCCTCAAGGTGCAGATTTTACAGGCATTTCACTGTCCTGAAACCTTATGTGCTCCGACCGTTCACCCTCCACACCATCCTCCACTTTCCTGGCTGCCAAGTCTTTCTACTGTCTGTCTTTTGCCTCTTCAGGGACTTTCAGCATGGCTTCTTTCATTTAGCCTCATGTTCTTCCACATCTTCTGGCTTTCTACCTCCAGTCTCCTGGTCAGTCGCTGTATAACATTCCACTGTGTAACTGAATCGCCTTTAGCCCATTTTCATACCGAAGAAATCTCGGTTGCCTCTGAGTTCAGGCAGTTACGAATAAATCTGTCCTGTGTGCAGGTGTGTGTGTGTGTGTGTGTGTGTGTGTATACAGCTTTCAATTTCTTTGGGTCAAGGGATGCAGTTGCTAGGTTGTGTGGTGAGAGCGTTTAGTTTTGTAACAAATTACGGAGCTCTCTCCTAAGTGGCAAGTCCATTTTGCATTCCCAGCAGCTCTGATGAACAAGAGCTCCTATGGCTTTGCTTGGCTTTGATCTCACAGGTGTCGACAGAAACTTGAAGACTACAATCAGAACATTCCGTTTTCTGAGCTTCACCCAACATAGTCACTAAACAGAAGGAACTTTCGGGGCTCAGATCCAGCACCGCTTGCTGGAGATGCACAATGAAGTCTCCAGAGTTCTAATTCAGAAATGGGGTGAGTGGCTGCCTCTGGAGACTTCGAGGTGTGGAGGGTCTGTCTTGCCACCTCTTTTCTGTCCATACACCGGATCCTGGAAGAGTTCCGCCTGCTGCCATCTCTGTGCCATGACCTCAGCTTTTGGGTGCTGCTGAAGACGATAATTATGGTGCTAAAAGAAACCAGAGGGATCTCATGCAGGGTGAAAAGAAGACCGGGCTTTGAAGTGTACCTCACTGAAGAACCTCAGGAGGATCTCTGTGCTCCACTTCATGTCAGAAATGTTTATCCTGGAGATATGAAAACATACAGGTTGAAAAAAATTTTTTGCAAACACTTGGGTCACCCCATCCGGTCTGTTTCCTTTAAGCAAAAGCAAAGGCAGCAGCCAGGGGAAAGATGGAGCATCTTGAGGCATGCTTGTTGTGCAAGTAAGAGGACCTGAGTTTGGATCCCGAGCACCATTGTAAAAGCTAAT
>JANHMN010000006.1:12129351-12154786 GCA_030674055.1 Rhabdomys pumilio | reverse complement strand
AGGGGAGAGGGGAGAGGGGAGAGGGGAGAGGGGAGAGGGGAGAGGAGGGGAGAGGGGAGAGGGGAGAGGGGAGAGAGAGAGCTAGGAAGACACTTCAGTGAGGTCAACTTCTCCTTCTGCATGTGCACCTCATGGATACACGTACCCACACAAACACGTGCACACAAACAGACACTGCATATAAAACTAGGTAGGAGCTGGAGAGCTGGTAGGTGAGAGATAGATGGATAAACAATCGACAGCTATGTAGACTGGGGATAGATAAATAGAGGACAGGTTGAGGAGACAATAGATGTTAGATAAGTAGGTAACAGATGAACAGATGATAGAATATTAATAGATGAGAGGTGATGTAGGTGACAGAGAAACAGAGAGATGACTGATTAGATGATGATATATAATAGAGTATAGGTAGGCAAATAATAGCTGATACATAGATTTTAAAAAGTAGTCATCTTATGACAAAAGACAGTGGATTGCCCTAAAAACCACATAGAATGTAGCCTTTGTTTGGATCTAGATTTTTAAGAACCAAATGTAAAAAGATATCTAAGAGACAGCCAGAAAGGTTTGAATAAGCTTAGGTATTAAAGAGTATTAAGAAGCACCGAATGTATTTGTTAGAGGAGTAGCAGGAGGCACAGTGGTCCATGCCTGTCATCCCTGCTGCTCAGGAGGCTAAGGCAGGAGCTCCACTTGAGCCCAGCAGTTCTGGGATATAGTGTACTATGCCCATCCTGTGTCAGCTCTAAGTTTGACATCAATGTGGTGACCACCAGGTTGCCTAAGGAGGAGTGAGCAGGCCCAAGTCAGAACCGGAGCAGGTCAAAATTCCTGTGCTGGTTAGTAGTGGGGACACACCTGTGAATAGTCACTACACTCCAGCCTGGACAGCGAAGTGAGGAGACCCCATCTCAAGAGGGCGAGGGGGAAGAAGAGAAGGAAGAAGGGGAGGAAGAGGAAGAGGGAGAGGAGGAGGAAAAGAAAAGGAAGAAGAGGAGAAGGAGGAAGAAATGTCCTTTTGTTTTAGAGAACTATAATTGTTCTCCAGAATCCATAAGAAATGAATTTTAAAGACCCCACCCTCTAGGGTACCAGCAACCTCAGAGGCTCAGCCTCTGAATAAAATTACATGGTGCTTTTGTATAACCTAGGCATGAGGGAGGAACCGAGGAAGGGAGGGAGAAAGGAAGACACACACACACACACACACACACACACACACACACACACACACGGAGGAGATTGAGATTGAGAGAGAGAGACAGAGAGAGAGAGAGACAGAGAGATAGATCCTGGGCACTGAACCCAGCGCTTTGCACAAGCTAGGCAAATATTGTGTCATAAAGCTTCATCTCTGGTCCTTTGTCTTATTTTGATTTCCATTTTTATTTCAAAATAGATTCTTGCTAAGTTGTCCAGGCTAGCCTTGGACATTCTATCCAGTTTATGCTAAGATTCCCCAGTGTAGGAGATGAGGAGGGAGGGGTCTGCCCATCCTCCCAATGTCAAGGCTCCTTGACCAGGTAAGGAGGATATTGGACTAAACAAGGAGCCATCTCATCTTAAGCCACTAGGAAGACGGTCCCTGAAAAGTTCTGCAAGTATATTCTTCTCTTAAGTCCACAGTGATCAACTGATTAAAAAGAGAAAGAGAAAGAGAAAGAGAGAGAGAGAGAGACAGAGAGACAGAGACAGAGAGACAGAGAGACAGAGACAGAGAGACATAGAGACAGAGAGAGAGATTCATCCATATACCTATAGAAAAGTTGCAAAGTATAGATAAGGACAAAAAATAATCATATTCTACACAAGTGTTGTTATATGTCATATGTGTTAAATACTAGGTGTAGCACACAGCCTCGTCCCCTTTACATATGTATAACTTATCTTAATATTTAAGAACCTCAAGCTAGCCTTCAGTAGTCAGATGAAACGTTGGCTTTACTGGTCATCCGAAGCCCAACATTGGGTTTTAAGTACGTCTGGGGGATTTTAACAAAGCAGAGCTCAATCAGATGAAATCTCCAAGATGCCAAAGCCTTGTTGAAGGTGACAGGAAGGGAGGCGGAGGATGGAGTCTGGCATTGGAGCACCGCATGTTTTCATGTTTTGTCTTCTCCGTGCACACAAGAAAGCTGCCTGGGCCAGGAGCAGCAGAGTCAGACTTCAAGCCCAAGCCTGCCAGCCTGGGCCCACGCCAGAGCCAGTGAGCATACAGGGAGGCTGCCTCTCCCACCTCGGAGCAGAGAAGGACAGTTTACAGAGCGAGATGGAGTTCTGTCTCTGCATGGAGAGCCAGAGAACACTGTCCTCATAGGAACCCTGTAGCTTCCAGCCCTGCCAAGACTTTGAAAAGTTACATATATTGATGTGTGAGTACTTGAGCTCTGTGGGTCTGAGAAATGGCCATTGATTGGGCAACCTAGGGGACCAGTCACAGGTGAGACCATGTCTAAGAAAACAGGCACAGGGTGTGGAGATGGTACAGTGCCTTTACTGTTGACCTCTGACCTCCTCCACCTTCTTAGAAGAAGATCACATGACCCTCTCCCCTACTTCCCAGGATAAAGCCAATCTGCTATTGTTGGTATCTGAAGGAGCTAATGTGTACTGGAGCACAAAGACCAGGACCATCAAAGAAACCATTCACCACAGAAACAAACCTGAGCAAGGTTGACAGAGCAGCGGCTTCAGTGGTTAACTACTTGCCACACAAGTGTTAGGGCTCCTCTAGGCCTATATGAACGTCGGGTGGGTGGGTGTGATGGGCTGCCTGCAATCCTAGCTGGAGGGAGATAGACACAGGAAGCCCTGGAATACATTGACTAGCCAGCAGAGCCAAAAGAGCGAGCTGTTTGGGTTAAGAAAGAGGGCCTGCCTCCATATATAAGATGGAGAGCTATGAAGAAAGCTATGAAGAATTAATGTCCACACACATGAACACACACACATGCACACCACACACAAACACACATTCAGAAAGAACAAATGTCTTGTTGAACACCTTAGAAAGCAGGTGAAAATTCGTGTTTCCGATGGTTGACTTTTGTTTACAAAGGCTGAAGAATCCCCGTCAGTGGTCTTCAGTCTTGCTGAATATTAAAATCATTGGAAATATATTTCAAGACCCCCCTCCCTTTTCCAGAAAGGGTCCTGTGTATCTTGATATGGCCTCAAACTCACTACAAAGCCAGAGGTGACCTTGAACTTCTGATCCTCTGTGTTAGCATTCCTTCTAGGCTCTGCCCCATAGTTACCTGGCAACAGCCAGGTATGTCTGGCTTACTATAACAGGGGCTGTTCTCCCCCTCCTTTCTCTCTTACTCTCTGCCCCTTCTCCTTCCCTTCCCCTCCCCTGCCCCTCTCTCTCCCTGTGTTCCTGGCCAGCCAGCCTCCTCTCCTCTCCCTTCCCCTCCCCCCCCCCCCCCCCCCCCCCCCCCCCCCCCCCCCCCCCCCCCCCCCCTCTCTCTCTCTCTCTCTCTCTCTCTCTCTCTCTCTCTCTCTCTCTCTCTCTCTCTTCCCTACTCTACTACCTCGGCGGAAGGGATGCCTCAGCATGGGTCTGGAGAAGCACCCTCTCCCGCCTCACTATACCTCGCTCTATGAAACATATCCTTGGCTCTTTTTCCTTTCTATAAAACACAGCACTCTTCACCTGTGGAATGCTGGGGTTGTATGTGTTTGCGGCCATGCCTGGTGTGCACAGTCCTAGGGACCAAATGTAGGGCTTCGTGTGGGCTAGGTAAGTGCTTTACAAACGGAACCACATTCACTGCTCTCAGGAGATTTTGAAAATGTGGGTAAAAATTCGGGTAAAATTCTGAGGTTCTGAAGAGTGCCTGGGTTGGAGAGGCCCTGCCCTCGGTGGACTGTGAGGGTGCCAGCTCACAGGTGGCCAGCGTCTCCTGTTTTTCTCCTCAGTTTAGAATGAGCCCCTGCTAAGGTTTAAACGTGGACTGGGTGTCTCTCAGAAGCTCATGAACTAGAAGCTAGGCACACGAGTGTGCCCCAGGAAGGGATTGCTGCCGCTGTACAAGAAAGCCCTTCAGAAAGAGTGGACTGTTATAAAGAGTCACCCCCACACTTGTCCACTATGTACAGATCAGGCCCCTTTTCGTCTCTGCCTTGTAGGGGACAGCTCACAGCCTCCTGGCGCCATGCTGTTTGTATCCTTACTACCTCAACTGTGAGCCGAGCAACTCTCTTATTTATAAAATTATCATCCAACTGCTTTATTACATTAATATAAAACTAAAACAGTCTGAAGTCACACAAGTTACAACAGGTGTTGTCTTCCTGTTTAAAAAGAGGATTACAGGAAAACACTACCGCCACCATAATTTATTTTTGCAACTTGCCAAGTCTTTTTTGAAAAACCTATTTGAGAAGATACAGGTGCTTGATATTAATAACTTCAGACCTCAGGGGCTGGAGAGATGGCTCAGGAGTTAAGAACTCTTGTTACTCAATCATGGGAACCAAAGTCCTGATCCCAGCACCTACAACCAGCTCAAAATCTCCTGCAACACACATCAGGGAATCTCACACCCTCTTCTGACTTCTTCTGGTCACACTGGTGTGTGGGCATGTGTGCACATGGGCACATGTGCATATGTGTACTGTGTACACACACACACAAGCACACACAAAGACACAAATATCATATATATATATATATATATATATATATACACACACATATATATACATGCACACACATATATATACATATACATTATACATATATACACACATATACATCACATATATCATATACATCAACATCAACATGTACATATACATTATACATATACATGCACACATATACATACATGCACACATATACATACACACATACATATACATACACACATACATATACATACACACATACATATACCTCAACATATACACATACACATACATCAATCATATACATCACATACACATACATATACATATAAAAAGAAGCCATGAATTTGAAAGAGAGCAATGAGGGAAATCCATGGGAGGGTTGGGAGGAAGAAAAGTAAAGGGAAAAATTATGTAATTATATTATAATCTTAAAACATTAGAAGAATAAAAAAAATCAATCTTGTCTCCCCAAACTTTTTTTTTAAATTATGGAAATACAGAAAAACTGATTTCTAAGGTACTGACTAGCTAAGCAAACCAACAAACCCTGGTATCTCTTTCACAGTAAACAAAATTTATTTTTCTTGAGCTGGGGCACTTCCTCAGGCCTGGCCAGGGGCTTTGTTGTTATGTTTGAGACATGGTCTTGCTCCAACTGGCCTCATACTCATAATGTGTGCCCAGCTAGGCTCCAACTCACAGCAATCCTCCTGCCTTAGCCTCCTGAGTGCTGGAATTAAACACTTGAGTGGTGGTCCCATTATTTACTGGGGAGGAACTGAAGAAGAGCAGGGTGGCTGCTGCCTGCTGGTTGTGGAGCTAGTTCAGGGCTGAGCTGGAGAGCAGTCCACCCATCTCCCTATTACAATCTTCCCTCCCCTTGACCTTTGCTGGACTTTAAGGCAGATAAAGAGGAAGTGATATTTTCCAGGGACACTGAGCAAGGTTACACACTGTTACAATATATTTAAAAAAAAAAACAAAACTATTGGCATTAGTGGAAATTATTCTTGATTCTTGTTGCAAGAACTCTTCTGAGGTTCATTTTTTTTTTTTTATGAACAACAAAGATGTCAGGTCCTAGGTCTATGAGATTCTCTGGTTAGTGCTGGATCAGCCTTATGCCAGCCTTATGCCAGCCCTAGCCATCATGAACTTTCCACTGTATAGCGTGAGACAACTAGAAAGATCTCATGTGGTCTGTGAGTTGAATCTTGGGTATTTCAAGCTTCTGGGCTAATATCCAATTATCAGTGAGTGAATACCATGTGTGTTCTTTTGTGATTGGGTTAGCTCACTCAGGATGATATACATGAAGGCTAGACGCCGATTGTGGGGGAATTCAAAGGTGGGGAGGTGGGGAGGTGGGAGTGGGAGTGGGAGTGGGGAGGTGGGGGCACATCCTCATAGAAACGGGAGTAGAGGGGGTGGAATAGGGGGTTCCTTGGCGGGGGGGGGGGGGGGGGGGGGGGTAGTGGGTAAGGGGATAACATCTGAAATGTAAACAAAATATCCAATTAAAAAAAAAAAGATCTCAGCTGCTTACCTGTGCTCCTGAAGGTATGGTCTCAGCCAGTACCTTTTGGTTTCTAGCAGACTGGTCTCCATCTCAAGCTTTGGCTAACTTTATGTGACCCTGCAGCCATGTTCACCTTGGCCAGATGGGCTGCATCTCCCTGCTGGTCTAGTCATGGGAATGATGTGGCATTGTCTATCAAGACAGGACTATGATTGGCTCAAATACATGTGTCTGATCAACTGTTCTGAAACCAAAGGCCATGACTCACCCAAACACGTGACCACGATTGGTTCAAATAGCCTTTCTTCAGCCGTATAAGTAGCTGCTCAGATTCACCCCATCCTGTGAGAGAGACTCACCCAGGCTGTCCCCGTAGCCACCAGGTTACTTCCAGACATATAAAAGGTTTTGCTCAGTTATTTGTAGCAGTGTAGCAGTGGAGAAGGAGGTGGAACACAGAGACCATGAGAGTTAGCAGGCAAGAGGCCAAGCTGTGAAAACAGGCAGTGGGCTGCCCTGTAACTGAAGAAGCTAAACAACCTGAGAGCAGGCAAGGCAGGAGGGATTGTGGGGGAAGATTGGTCAGATTGGGAGACTAAGCGATTACAGCTTAGGGAGCCAGACAACAGACACCATGGCCTCCAGTCACCAGACGGGTTCCAGAGAGCTGTCAAGTCTTGAGACTCTGTACTGAGTGCTGTAACTGGGTCACTGCTACAGGCTAACATGAGAGCCTGCATGAAGATAGTAACATGTATAGGACTAATATTCTCAATGCCCAAAGCTAATATGAGACTATAAGCACCATACACAGTTAGTCAGATAAGAAAGGGCCCCAGGTGTCTCTTTATAGGGGAATTCATACATGAGGGGCTGTCTGTCTGCACAATGGGATCATACACAGCCTGGATGGGGAAGGAATCTTGAGACATGCATACTAGAATAAGTCAGTCCCAGGTAGACAAGTGCTTCATGACTTCGCTTGTCCCTGGCATCTGGTGTAGTCCAGTCTATAGAGTCAGAAAGTGGAAAGAGTTAGTTGCTGAGAGGTAGGGGCAGGGGTGGGGAGATGGGGAAAGGATAGGTGGCCTTGGATTCACACAACGCTGGGCATACATGTAATGCCAATTTACTGAACAGTTTAAAAACGTTATCTGTTATTTTTATATGTATGCAACTTTTGCCTGTATGTATGTGTGTGCACCACTTATACGCCTGGTGTCCACGGAGGCCAGAAGAGGGCATCAGATACACTAGAAATTGAACCCAGGTTCTCGGAAGAGCTGCCTGTGCTCCTGACTGCTCCGGCACTGATTGTTTCCAAGTGTGTGAGATGGTTCGTTTCATCCTGTGGATATGATGCCACGATTTAAATCGATAAGAAGATAATAGAAGTTGGTTGTGGATTTCTCCACCTTCTTTGTCTAGATGTGGTTTGAGGGTTAGTGACAGAACAGCCATAGATTGTTGTTCTGTTTTCCTTAATAGGGGTTCCAAACTAGGTATTATTGATGATGATGGTGGTGATGGTGATGACGATGTCGGCTATGGCACTAAATGCTTAGATCCAAATGACGTTAACATTATCATTCTATCAATGAGAAGACTGATGCTTAGAAACCTCACAGACTACTCACAGACAGATTGGCCATTTGTGTATATGTTTGGTGTCCATATACTTGTGGATATGTGTGTGTGGTGGGGTTAGGAGGAGGTTCATATATTTGTGTGCATATATTATTCTCCTGGAGCTGTACCCCTTTCTCTGAAGACAGGATCTTTCACTGGCTGGAGTTTATCAATCTGTGTAGGCTGGCTAGCTGGTGATCCTCAGAGGTCTCTGCCTCCCCAGTGCTGATAATATGCATGCAACCACCAAGACTGACTTCAGTGGGTTCTGAAGAGTGAACTCAGTTCCTCGTGCCTGCAAGACAATCTCTAACCGAGCTATTTCCCCAGACAAGACTGGAAAAAATGTTTTAGACGTGTCCACCCAACACAGGCCTTCTTGGTAATCCATCAGACGTTTTGGCAATGGCCACTTACATTATTTTTATGCCCAAACCTTATTTTTTTCTTACCCTTTACATTCTGGGGGTCTGTTTGGGTCTCAGGGAGATGCTAGAATAAAAAGTGATGTGCTCTGGAAAGCCCAGGCATGTTCCTGAGGGCTGTGCCACCAGCCTTAAGTGCTATGGAAGGTTTGCTTTTGTGAGCCCCTGGCAGGGAGACAGGTTGAGGGGGGTCCTAGCTCCCTGAAGCCTCAAGCAAAGGAAACAAGGAGAGCCAGTGTTGTGTGACAAACTTCCTGGGCTATACAGCACACGTCTACTCACCCAACTTGGGACCCTTTAGGGTTAAAAATTCTGAGCTCACAGCCAGACTTTGAAAACCCACCCTTCTCTGAGCTCAAAAACCCACCAGTCTCTGAGCTCAAAACCCACCAATCCCTGAGCTTACTTCAAGCTCAGAACTTGAAATCTCACCAATGGAAATCCCACACTGGAAAATTCTGCCCCCAAGAAACCCTATATAAGCCCGCCTCCAGCTCAGTTCTCTGCTGAAAACTGTCTTCATGTGTTTTCCTCAAGAAATCTTGCAGGAGGTTTGGTACCCCGGACTGTCGGGATGCCTTTCCTTTCAGAGCTGCAACAGTTGCATTGAGGGAAAAATTTCCCCTCAGAGCTGTAACATTTACAGAGGCCTAGACAGAGTAAGGTAAGGTAAGACAGCAAGGATGAGAACAGACACAGAACACACCAAACCAAGTTCTCAGGACAAAGGAGGTTTAATCACCTCAGTGGAAAAAGGGACAAAGGAGCTGAGGAAGAGGGGCAGAGGACTGCCTCTGGATAAAGTAGAGGCAGACATGGCCGCTAGGCAATGGCAATTCATTTGGGAAAGAGGAGACCCAGCGTCAGGGTGAGCTGATTTATTTTGATTGGGCATTTTAGTCAGGTGACCCAAAGGGGGGCTTTTCATTGCTGGACTTGGATACTTTAATCGTTAGGACCTTGGTGGTGAGTCTCAGGAGGAGGAAGTGGCCATATAAGGGAATAGCGCTTGGGGGCTAGTTTTATGGACGCAATCTGTGGTTCAGCAAGAGAAGGGGGAAGAACAAGGCCTGCCAGCGCCATGTTTTCTATGCTTAGACCTGCTAGAGCCTCTCCTCCTCAGGGTTTCAACCTGGCCTGGCTTCTGTATCTGGGTGTTCCAGTTCATGGGGTGGCGGGGGTCAGAGGGCAAGTTGTCCAGTGCCATGTCCCTAGATTCTCCATTTCCCTTTCTGCTGTTTGCCTGGCCCAGTAAGTTATATCTGTGTTTCCTGAGCCAATGCTGGTGGGCATTTTCTTCCTTCTCATAATCGTCATTGTCACCAGCATCGCCGTCCTCCTCCTTTTTCTCTGCCTCCTCCACAACCACTTCCTCCTCTGGCCCCTTCTCCAACACCTTCATTTCCTCTGTCCCATCCGCTGTCTTTTCTTCCTCTTTCTCTCCTCCTCCTTCTTCCTCTACCTTCTCATCCCTCCCCCTCATTCTCTCCCTCCTTTCTTCTCCTTTCTCTTCTGATTAACACAGGACAGTTGTGCAGAACGACGTGATTGTGTGTGTGTGTGTGTGTGTGTGTGTGTGTTTAACACGCAGTGACCAACAGGTATTTAGCATTTCGTCACCCTGATCATCCTTTGTGCTTGGGACACTCAGATTTTAGTGACAGTTAATTTTGACTGTCATTTTGACATGAAGAAGCACTTAGGGATGAGTGAAGCTCACTTTGGGTGTGTTTGTCCTGACGTTTCTATATATTAGTCCCTTGATGGATTTGTACTGTGATGCCATCACTGGGGGGGTTGGAAAGTAGGAGGTGGGGCTCAGATTGAGGACAGAGATCACTGGAGTGTGCCCCCTCATTTTCTCATTCTCTCCCTGTTCAGCCTCTGAACTGAAGACGGGCTTCTGTTACACACACTCTCTGCTCTGCCCCAGCATGTGAACAGATGCTAAGAGCAGGAGCCAAAGTGGCCTTTGGGAGGCTGAGGCAGGAGGATCACAAGTTCAAGACCAGCCTGGTTGAAGCAGCACATGAAAAACCAGCATGGCCCAAGTGTGTCTCCCGGGCCATCAGCTGTGTATGAGGTGAGATCCCCGAGCCCAGGCACAGGCTGTGGGTTAGGGATACTGGCTGCCAGCACTCAGGGGAGAAGAGACACAGAATGAAAGGGCTCAATGATGCCCCTGAAGCCCACGTAATCACCTCAGATCCACCTCAGATCCTCATAAACATGAAACAACCCACACGAAAACACTCGCAAATTATCGTTTAAGAGTGGGTGGGGCAGGTTTTTATTGGAATGCATAATGGGAAGGCTTGGAGGGCAACCCCATCCCCTTTCCCCAGGCATTTTAAGTGCCATCTGTCTTTCAGCAAGGATTGCTTCTCCATAAAAAAAGTTTAAAACTCTGAGTTCTCAACCTGAAGCTTTGGGGAGACTATAATGTCATTTTTAAAAAATGATATCAGCTCAAAATGTTGAAATAGGGGGGTCAAGGAGGAAGGAGAAATGGCTCTCTTATGAACTTTCCAGCAGAAAGGTTGGAATGTGGCTAACTGACAGCAGAGTTCGCACCTGGCACTTGTGATGCCTGGCCTCCATGCTCAGCCTTGGAGGTGTGCAGAGAAGCAGAAGTTTGTAGAAGATAATCAGGTTTAAAAATAAACCACTCAGAAATGGACTGGATGGTTCAGGCCTGTCATCCTGTCATTTTAGGAAGCCGAAGCAGGAGGATTGCCAAGAATTTGAGGCTTATGGGGTATAGAGTGAGTCTGAGAATGGCCTAGGCTACTCTGTTCATTTATTCATTAATTAATTTAGAGGCCAGTTCTCTGGGGAGTAGCTATCAGCAAAGGGAGAGGGGCTGAGATAGCCCTTAGGCCTCCTTCCATCCATGCACCACCCCAAAGGTGTGGGGTACCAGTGATTTGTTCTCACCAGTGAGGCCCAGCCAACGCTGTTCCTCTCATAGTCAGACTGTGATCAAGGTGCTATATTCCTTTCTTTTGCATAGCAGTGACTACGGTACAAACAGAGACAACAAGCTTGCTTTAGCTCACAGTCCCTGAGGGATTAATCTGTCATGGCAGAGAATTTTCGTCCATAATGGCAAAAGCATATGGTAGAAGTGTGTCACATCGTGGTAGACCAGTCACAGGAAGTAGGGCCCAGGCCACAAACTTCAAAAACATAAGCCTATGGGGGACATTTCATACTCGAACTGGAACATATACTCAAGGCTTTTTGTCTTGTTGTTTACAGAGACACCACTGCTGTCCTTGAGGCGACCAATCCAAGTGGCAGAGGAACATACAGCGTGTCCAGGAGCAAATGGCTCCAGTCCTACAGCCACAAGAACTGCATCCTCCAATCACAGTATGAGCTGGAAAGGAGATGTCAAGCTTCGTGTGAGAACACAGACTGAAGGACTCCTGGGACACAAGCCTGTGAGAACAGAGCAGGAGACTTGGTCAGGGCCTCCAGGACTCATGGATACCGAGAGATGATGGCTAGGTGGTTAAAAAAAAAAAAACAACCGTATTAAATTTAACATGCACATAATTTGTCTATTAAAATTATGTAGTCCAGTGTATTTTATTACATCCATAGGGTTGTGCAGTCATGACCACTGTCTGATGTCAGAACACTTTCACTTCTCTTGAGAGAATCCTGGTTTCCAGTGATACCTTCTCATTTCCCTCTCGTCCAGCCCAGTATCCGTGACTCTCAGTACACACTGGTCTATTCTGGGTGTCTCATGTGGAAATCATATGCTGCGGGTCCGTGGTGGCTCATTCTCTCCCCTCCTAGGCTGCTTTTAGGGTCATCCGTTTGGTAGCCTGGATCCTCTTACTTCAGTTCTCCTGCCTCAGCGTGTGGGCGTATCACACTTTATTCATTGGTAAGCTGAGAGACTCTTGAGCTGTTTCCTCTTTGGGACTACTATGAATTGTGCTATGTGGAGCTGGGCCAGGCTACCTTGTAAGGTTCCTCCATTTTGATGGAACTGTCACAATTCTAGAAATGCAGTAACTTGGTTTCTAGAACTGAAGTGACTTGTTTCTCTAGATTCTTGTCCTCTCTCTTACACCCTACTTGTTAGCCCTGTGGTACAGAACCTCCCCGTCAGAAGGAACTCCCTGGACGTGGGCCTGATTTCTCCTCCGTGCCCTACCATGCTGCCCTCCGCCTGTCTACAAATACGGTAGCTCTTATCAGATATCTCCGACCCAAAAGATGAAACCACTTCAGTGTCCACCTGGAGCCTCAAACTGGAATCACCTCATCACCATAAATATGTGTATACCAAAGATGGTTGATGTCTGCTACTTAGCACATGTATGAAGTGCCATCATAGTGCTTTCTTTGATGTTAAGAGACGAAGTATGTGCCAAAAGGATCTGTGAGAAATAGTGTAAGAATCAAGTATGTGATGTTTTGTATGGGATGGTGTCAGGAATGTGGTGTGTGTGTGTGTGTGTGTGTGTGTGTGTATGTGTGTGGTGTGTGCTTGCCTGTATGTGTATGTGCATGTATGTGTGTGTATTTGGTGTATGTATGTGTGTGATGTGTATGTGCATGTGAGTGTGGTGTGTATGGTGTGGGGGTGTTTGTGTGTGTGTTGGATGTGTGGTATATGTGTATGTGTGTTGTGTGGGTGTATGGTATATAGGTGTGTGGCATATGGGTGTTCCTGTGTGTGGTGTATTGTCTGAGGGGGTATGTGGATGTGATAGTGTGGTGTGAACGTGTGGTATGTGGTGTATTGTGTTGTGTGCATGTGGTTTGTGTGATATATGGTGTGTGGTATGTGATCTGTATAGGGTGTGGTGTATGTGTGGTATATGTGTCTGGTATGTATAGTGTGTTGTATATGTAGCATGTGTGTGAGGTCTATGTGTGTGCATGTGTGTATGCGTGTCTGTTATAAATCTAGCTATGTCAGCGGGTTGATGGTGGAACGAAGCTGAAGTAGGAGGTCTGAACTCATGTTTGCTTTACTACACTTTGCAGCAGACAGATAAATATGGACAGACAAATGCCGACAGATAAATAACTGTGTCCATAGACGAGAACACACACAGGTGATTCCCAGCTCCCGATGTTCAGACTTAAGGATCAAAAGCCACATATACTCTGTAGAAACCGTAATTTAGGATTCTGAAGTTTGACCTTTTCCCAGGCTAAGGATGTGCAGCACAGACCTGGCTTGAAGAAGCCTGCAGCAGAAGCCACTCCCAGCTCCCAGCCTACCACAGTAGTGGAACTGGCTACTCTCTAGTGAGCTGGTTCTGCCGGTTCACGCATGGAGCTTTACTTCCGTTACTGTCCCCTCACTGTGTGCTTCTGGGACACACCTAGAGAAGCCTGTGTCTCCCCAGCTCTGTTAAGAGAGTCTGGAAGCAGGGCATCTGGCAAAGCCAACTCATTATACTGGGTTCTTATACCACAAATACCATTTCGCAATGAGCCAAAGAGCAGAACTGCAATTCCCTGGAGACGCGGCTGCTTCCAGGATTTGGGCAAGAAAGACAAGCACAAGATGAGCAGGAACATTTTGTGGTGCCAGAATTGAGAGAGTATTCAAGATAGAGGGAAAAAATAAGAAATGGAAGGTCCTTGGGGAGCACGAGAGGCAACCTGAACGCGTGCCAACCTGAGCATGCGCAGTGGCCAAAACAGGAACCAACTGAGCTACAAGAGAAAGCAGAGGCTTCGATCGCAACAACCCGGAGAATAAAATAAGTATCCACGGGTGTACGCTGACAAAAATAAATAAATTAAGAAACAGGACAAGTTTCCCTTTAAAAACTCCAAGTAATAAACACAGAAGGAATGAAAGGGGGGGAAAAAACCCTCAGTGAGAGCTGCCTGGTGGGAGTCACTGCAGGAGAGATGCAGGGATGCCACAATGTGTGGGACGGTCTCTGGGAGACAGTAGATTGGCACAGCCTCAAAGTACCTACCCCCAAATACTTATTACTCACGGTGTAACTTAACAAAAGTCTGGAAATACTTTGATCCGCCTCAAAGGGAGTTGACGTCACTCTATCTGCCCTTGAGCATAAGGTGAACTTGGTGAGGAAGGAAAAGAGAAACCTGATCTCCATGAGGAGAACCCTGAAGGTGCCACCACCAGCAGGTGGCCCAGGTTGTCACTAAGAGGGAAGTCACCTGGCCTCGTGCCCTCTGACCCAGGGCATTGAGGTCACTTGACCCCAGAATCTGTGAGCCCAGTAGAGCCATGGGAAAATATCATAGAGATGCAAACTAGGGGACAGTTCTCCAAAATGCTGGCAGCAAGGAGAGGCTGGAAACACTCATAGATGTAGGATTAATCAGTTGTTGACTAATGAGATGCACAATTCTGGACGGGACACTGGGACAGAAAGGCAGACATTCATGGGAGAGCTGACATGCTTAATAGGGCAGTAAAATTTTAATGTCAGGGGAAACCCCTTGAAGAAGGAAATCTCTACACTGTCATTCCAGCTTTGCTTCTGCTGCTGTGACAAAATATGTCAGCCAGAAAGCAAATGAGAGAAGAAAGCATTTGCTTGGAATACGATTCCAAGTTACAGTCCATTATTGTGGGGAGGTCAAGCCAGAAGTTGAAACATAATATCCACAGTCAACAGCAGAGATGGAGTCAGTGCCTGGATCCTTGCTTTTTGGCTCTTAGCTAGCTTTCTCTTGCCCTACACTGATCAGAAACTCCTGTCTAGGGAATGGCACCACCCATAATTGGCTAGCTGCAAAAATTACTTCAAACGTATATATTTTAACTATCTATGCACATGCATGCACACACACACACACACACACACACACACACACACACACACATGCACACAGGTATACACCACAGAGAAGGATGCTTGGCAGGGAGAAGGATCATTTGTCCTTGCTTAGGACAGTGAGAACAAACACAACCTATACTGACACATTCTTGTTCATCCACATTTACAAATCTTCCTGGAACTTAATATTCTTGAACTGCAAACCTTCCAGGGAAAGCTCTGCCAATGAGATGCCTGTGAAGGTTCCCCAAACTCGTCTGAGACCTAGGCTAGGAGGGGGACTAAGGGGACTTGTGGAGAGAGACGCACAGAAGTACACACTAGGAGCATGGTTCCTATGGTTTCTTAGCAAGACAAAGAAAATGTTAATGCGATCCATACACTGGGTAAAACGGTCTTGTTTCCATACTCAGCCTTGGTCTGAGGAACCCCCTGCCTGGTACTTGGATGTCAAAAACTATTGAGATCCAAGGCCTTGGGCTGGCAAGATGGTTCATCAGGTAAAGGTGCTTGCCACCAAGCTCGATGATTCAAGTTTGATCCCCAGACCCCACATAGTAGAAGGAGAGAACTGATTCTTGTCTTCAGGCCCCCATACATACATACACTGTAGCATATGTGCATACACACATACATACCCACACAAAAATTAATGAATGAATATAGAAGAAAAATCCCAGGGCCCCTGGAAGTTCCCTTCCTCATAGGTGACTTTACCTCTGTGGACCCTTCAGGAACCATCCAACCCACTTTAACTTTTACCTGACTGTGATGGTTTGTATATGCTCGGCCCAGGGAGTGGCACTATTAGAAGGTGTGGTTCTGTTGGAGTAGGTGTGTCACAGTGGGTGTGGGCTTTAAGACCCTCATCCTAGCTGCCTGGAAGTCAATATTCTGCTAGCAGCCTCCAGATAAAGATGTAGAACTCTCAGCTCCTCCTGCACCATGCCTGCCTGGATGCTGCCATGTTCCTACCTTGATGATAATAGACTGAACCTCTGAACCTATAAGTCAGCTCCAATTAAATGTTGTCCTTATAAGAGTTGCCTTGGTCATGGTGTCTGCTCACAACAGTACAACCCTAACTAAGACACTGACCTTACAAGGGTTCCTAACCACTCTTTGCTATGGTCTCAGTGTTGCCCTGAGCTCTTGTGTTGGAAAAGTCCCTGTTGCAGCAGTGTGGGAGGTGACTGACTATGTGGACTCTGTCCTTACGAATGGATTAAAGTCAACACCGAAGCAATTATTGTGACTGCTGCTGTAGTCTGGGTGCGCAAGTAGAAGAAAGTCTGTCAGGTGAGGGATAGAGCCTGGGAGAGTAGGAGGAGAGGGGTGGTGAACTCATTAGAGCAAGACACAGACATGCATGGAGATGTCACCTTGGGATCAACTTAGTTGTGTGACGAATACAAATTAATCTTTATAACAACAACAACAATGTTAATTAGAAGAAAAATAAGAGCCAGTTTTGCCTGCTCTACACTTGCAGGTCTCCCAACCACCACAGCCACAAGCCAATGAACCTTCTGTTCATTATAAGTTGCTCAGACTCGGGCATTCTGTTACAGTAGCAGAACATGAACCAAGATGCCTTTGAGACCTTGAGAGCCTTCGTCCAAGGACTTCTGCCTTGAGAAGCAGAAGTGCAGGATTTGATACACAATTAACCCCACTGATTTCTAGTCCTGGGTTGTCTTTTAACCATTCGAAGATAAAGCACTTTCTGTACAAGCGTGAGACCCTGGAGTTTGGATCCCTAGATCCCATGTAAATGTAGGGTGTGCATGGCATCCCACTTGTAATTCCACCCTCCAGAGATAGAGAGGATCCCCAAAACAAGCTGGTCTAGCAGGCTGTGGAATGGAGGAATCAGCAGACATGTAGGTCTCAGGAACACCTATAGTTTGTAGCCTCCACCATGGGCAGAGGCCAGGGAGCATGGGGCAGGATATTCTTTGCCCAGCCATTGAGTTATCTGGCTAGTTTTAAAATATTAAGGTTGACTGGTGTTTTCCATCTAAGGTGGGCAAGAGTAAAAGCACAGCAGGGGCCATCATTGGCAGTTTGGTGGAGCTAGCTTCGAGAGGCTGAGGGAGTTTGGAATGGGCTCTCAAGAAAGAGAAAGCCTGCTATTAAAATTACATGCAACAGAGTTGCATTTTCCTTGAATGGTCGTATTGGGGTTGGAGATTTACCACACCAAAATTTACCCCAGGCTAGTTGGTTTTACTGAGAAGCCTTGACTCATTTAGAGTTGGAAAAGTGATTCAGAATGATTTCCAACATGAACCTTGGTCTCCATGGACACACGAGTGCACATGAATGCACACACACACACACACACACACACACATCCATACAAACACGTGAAAATGGAAAAGATACCCATCAGGCAAGTGACGTGTAAGAATATGTATTCATTTTCCATCTCATAGACGTCTATTCCTAGTTTTGTGATGATTTTCTCATGTCATGGTCATCACAACAAGATAAGTGGGCCAGTGGACACCAGGCAGGTGAATATTCTTCTCATAGAGAGCTGGGTCAGGAAAGACAGCTTGTCTGGGATGTCACTCTGTGTTAACTTGCATAGCGTGTGCAATGCTGGCTTCCACCCCCAGCATCGAAAACCAAACTAGATTAGAGACTTCCAAGGCACTGAAAGAGGCCAAAGTTCTTTCCACCACAGGAACAAGATAAGAAGCCCCCAGTTCCGGGCACTGGCCCTTTGGTTCCATTTTCTAACTGATCCTAAATACATCCCATCAGCACGATTCAATGTCTGTCACCTGAAGACCATGGCTCACTGAGGCTCTTATAATGGTCTCTTTCCCCTGCTTCCCTTCCCTTAACTCCTGCCCTGACTCCTGCCCCAGCCCCCAAAGCTTGGCACGGAGTCAACACTAAGTAGGTTTTAAGATAAGCCAGTGAATTATCGAACAAATTAGACCACAGTTCTTATCGTTGGCAATTAAAGCTACTTGACAGCCAGTTCAAGGCAAGAACATCACCACCCATCATGACAAAAGAGAAACGGGGGCTCCAGTGACGTCTTCAGTCTTCGTGTTCTGTTCAAGTCTCTGGGAAAAAACAAACTAACACATCCTTTCAGCTGCTAGCATAGCATTTATCAACCCAACCCAGTTTTCACCGCCAGCTGCTCTGTGGCAGCCATGGTGGCAAAGCCTCTCACCCCAGCCCAGCCTGTATCCTAACATTCCCACCTGCACTGGGTGGGGGCGGGGCAGCTGCGCTCCTGAAGCCGGGAGGAGCTGGAGCAGCTCTCCACAATGTCAAGTTGCAACATAAGCCGGTCAGAGCCCTGCAACAAAAATACATCTGGGAGCCGATCCTCGACTTTGATATCCTGTTGCTTATTTTCTGTAAAAACAAACAAACTAAACTCGGACTGTTCGATAACAGATGGTAGACACAAATAGAAGCTCACATGACCAGACGAAACAACTGATAAACAATCCTACGTTTCCCCCAAGGACCCCTTTGTGCAAACTTTCCATAGTCCCCAGGAATGCAAAGCCCGCAGAGGCTGTGAAAAGTTTGCTTCCCCCCCCCCCTCGTGGAGGTCTGAGCTTTGTGAAGAAACGGGGTGCAGTACCCGAAGGAAACATGAAAGCATATAGAAACTCCTGCTCTGAAGAGTGTGCTTGCTGGAGCTGGGTTGTATGGCTCAGTTAGTAAGAAGCTCTTCATGCAAGCAGGACCTGAGCTCCATCCCCAGCACCCACATGGAAAAAGCCAGGCACCATGGTGTACCTGGAATCAGAGACATTGCCAAGCTCGATGCTCCCTGGCTAGTGTCTGTATCAATAAGTCACAGGTACAGTGAGAGACAACGTCTCAAAAAATAAAATAAGATAAGGTCAGAGAAACGATCCTATTTTGACCTCTGATCTACGCAGACACACAGGCACATGTGGGAGGATGTGATTATTCCCTTAATTTCAAATGCTTTCCCTCGGAACATCGGTATCAACCATCTTGAGTTCAGAGACTACATCAAGGCCCTTTCTTAGCGAAAGCCAGACATCCACACAGTCTCTGGCCACATGTGAACCCTGTAGAGAGAGGAGGCATCTTCTCATCCCATGAGTGCTCTGGCCATCCTGGAAAGAAGTGAAGTTCCTCCCTCAAGTGATGGAAACACAGTGTGCAGAGGCTCTGAGCTCTTTCCAGCTGAGCTGAGCCTAAGGCCCGGCTCTTCCCCCCCAACCCCCCCATTGGCTGAGAATTTCGACACCATGGCTGATGATAGAAGGACTGAGCAAACAAACCCACTGCAGGGTGGATCCCAGCAGGACTCAGCACATGAAAGGCTCTGCCCACCAATGCCCTGAGGCAGGGTCACCTGCACTTTGGCCGGTATTGCTGGTCTGCCATTTTCTTTTTTTCCAGACATGAGCATGTTACTGGTTTTACCATCCTGTCTCACACAGGGGTGGCACCCATAGAAAGAACTCAAGAGATTGGGGGCAGGGCCGGGTGGTCACCACTCACCAGTTTCTGCTCAGCATCTGGAATTTGACCTTGGAGACCCAGGCATTGTTTATTTTAAGACTCAGTTCCCTGACAATGTGCACGCATGCTGGGGGAGGGGGGTGGGATTCAAAGGTGAAAGAGACCATCTGGGGATCTGTGGTGGTGACCCTGTGCAGCAGCCCTGGTGGTGGAGAAGTTACTCCAGAGATACTTGTGACCCTTCTACTATCAGACCATAGTGGGTTTTTTTTTTTTTCCAGTTGCAAAGTTGTGCTGTTTAATAGGCTTGTGGGAGCTGAAGCTGACTCCAAAGAAAAGATACAAAAAAGGTAACCTTCCCATTATCCAGGGAATGAACAGAGGGACAGAGACCTCTTCCAGGTCCAGAAAGACAAGGGATCTTGCATCTCACAGAGCCTGATTTGTTTGCCTTTGCAAGTGGAGGACTCGTTAAGAGTTCTCTTGCTTTGGCTCGGTTTCATTACATAATGCTAACCCTTGGTAATCTCACAAATTTGGAACGATGGGGTGCAACCAGAAGTGAAAGAGATTGCACGAGAGCCCACGTGTGGTGGAAAAGGTGCTCCCAGAAGCCATGAAGTTCTTGGGTAAAAATTCCCAATGTTGAGGGTAGGCTACCTCTCTATGAGTTGTCAGTCATCAGTCAAGGAGACCCCCAAAGGTCCTACAAACCATACAGGCTATCACCATTGCAATGGGTTGTGTACCAGAACTGAATGGTAAGTCCTTATTGCCAAAGACCTTGTTCGCAGGAGAAAGCAGACGGGGACTACGCTCCCTTCCTGTCGGCTGATTTTTGCAATGCAAGATGTTGTGCAGGCTGTTGGGAATATTGTCACTGACAGTCCTACTCAGACCCCGTGTGCACACGCAACATGCCAGGTAGGACGTGTCTGCTGATGCAATGGGGTCACACATGTTATGAGTGTAACCAATTGCTTTCTGCTCAGGGAAGTCATGAGACAAAACTCTTGAGGTCTCTCCGGAAGTCACATAAGTAACGAACAATTGCCAGGGGAGAGGATACTCTTTGGTGTGATTTCATATGAGTTCCAGAAGGAATCTGGATGATACAGTCTTCCTGAGTCGTCTCCCATGTTCCTGTGAGTAGCCCCAGTAAACTCACAGGTTCCGATCTTGGCTTGGGTGGAATCTTTTCATGGTAGGTTAATGTGTTGTGTCTGGGGTAACAAGACATTTTCTCGTATCTCCCAAAGAAAAGTCACTCACACAAGATTCCTGATGTACTTTCATTGTTTAGTAAACAAAGCTGTTTTAGAGCTGTTTTGACATTATACAGGGGAAAAGGTGTGTTTGGTCAATAAGTCAAGTCTGGGACTCACATTAACAGTCTCCCCACGGGGATGCTCACTGTGGACATCGATTCGCTCCGTGATAGGAGAGTTAGCCCTGTGTATGTGCACATGCACATATGCATGTATGTATGCATGAATGAGTATACACATGTAGATATGGATATGCATGTGTGTGCATTTATTTGTGCCCCGAACAGAGATTTATGCTTGAGTCCATCCCAGTTAAACAATGTTGCTACCTGGCTCCTCTTTCACAGTTGTGAAGCCTCCACAGTACCACTGATGCAGTGATTTTAATTCAATTAAAAAGCCATCTGCAAAACCATCATAAGTCAGTCAATGTCAATCTTTTGCATCATGCAATATACTTGCTATGACTAATGTCCTGAGCAATGATTGGTCATAAAGTAATGGTGACATCCTATCAACTGCCTATGTTAACAGGCTGTGAAAAAAGTCCCAGGAAATGACTATAACCTCAGTACATGACTTGCATACTTAGCACAGATTCATAAAACTCACCAGGAAATTGTTAAAATATTTTTATTAGAAACAAACTTGTCGCAGGAGTTGAAAATCAGCTCGTCCGACAGGTTACCTAGAATTCCTCAAGGTGGTTACATTTGACAAGACAAAAAAAACAGAAGCCCTCTGGAAGGCATCTCAGATCCTGAGACCTTGGAACTACAGATGCTTGTGAGCTGCCACGTAGGTGCTGGGAACCCAATCTGGTCCGTCTTCAAGAGCAGCCAGTGTTCTTAGCTGCGGAGCCACCTCTCTCTACATGATTTTAAAAAACAAAATACAAGCCAATTATAAAAGATTTCTGGAGCACACTATCCTTTTGGGCCTCCTGGTCTGTCTGGAAGCCCTTGTCCATCCAGGCAGGCAGCTTCCCACCAAAGCAGAATTGAGACCAACTTTGGCTGTAGCAGTGCATGTGGAGGTGAGTCCAGGGAAGAGGTGGCGACTAAACAAAGGGCTGTGGGTCCCGCCCTGCCCTGTGGACATCACAGGTCATCTTCATTATTCTCTGACTCCTCTGGCTCTCTCTCACCTACAGCAAGCCCTAGTTTTTCACCTGTGTTGTTTTGAAGGAAACAAAGTAGAATTGTTCTCTGTCTCTTTAAGAATCCAGACCCATGACCTAGCTCTCTCCCTCTCTCCCTCCCTGGCCCACCTCTGCATGTGTGGTGCACACGCATGGGACTGCGGACTGCGGAGGGCACAGGAGGATGTCACGCGTCCTGCTTGCTCTTTCCTCTCTCCCCCATTCCCCATCCCCCGTACCCCCTATGTCCCCTCTCTACTTTGAGAAGGATCTGTCATACAACTACTCAGTTCGTTTTCCAGTAAGGCTGTCCTCCTGTCTCTGTGCCACATTGGGGTTACAAACGTGAAGAGCCATATTGGGCCTCTTACCTGGCTGGGATCTGAACTCAGGTCCTGGACTTGAGCGGTGTTAGTGTTACCTGCTGAGCCATCCCCCCAGCTTGTGCTTTCCCCAAGTTTGCTAATAAAAAAGGATCATGCCCCAGATTTGTGAGGCACCTCCCCTACTCCCAGCAGGTGTATTGTCAAGTTCCAAAGCCCTGTACTTGGGACTGCCCCCCCCCCCCCATGAATGGCTGGCATTAATCCTAGGAGGGTTCTGGAGAAAGTAAATGATTCTCCTAGGACAGTCTGGTCCTGAGAGCCTGTGCGATGGCTATTCTTGGTTGTCAACTTGACTACATCTAATCTGGATCTTTGAGGTCGGAAACCACACCTTCAATCCAGATATTTTGAGCTGGGAAAAAACAAACAAACAAACAACACAACACAACACAACAACAGAACAGCATATCTTTAATCTGGGTCTTAAAGAGGGAAACACACCATGAATCTTTAATCCAGATGCAATTTGAGCTGTACCTTCCGCTAGAATTTTATTTGAGGACATGAAAGAATAAAGCTTTTGGAGGGGGGCAGGGGAGGTTCAAGACAGGGTTTCACTATGTAGACCTGACTGTACTGAAACTCATTTTGTAGACCAGGCTGGCCCTGAAATCACAGAAATCCACCTCCCTCTGCCTCCCAAGTGCTGGGACTAAAGGTGTGCGCCACTACCACCCACTTAGGAAGAAGGTAGATTTTGTTGTTTGCTTTCTGGCTCTCACTTCTCTAGCAAATTCACCTTCATTGCTTTCAGAACCTACTTCTTTGGAATGACAGAATATACTGAAGACCAGATGAGATATTCAGACTCACGGACTGAGCAATGGATTCTAGGACTTTCCAGTTATAGGCTTCCATTGTTGAGTTAGCTGGGCCACACCCTGCAAATCATTCCAGTACATCACACACACACATACACACACACACACACACACACACACACACACACACATACACACAATTTATGTACATAGCAGTAGTCAATTAATACGCTCTAATCACTTCCAACATCAGCTGGCTTGAGTTCCTTGCTAAATGCCCCAATGTTCTGGATTCTCAAATGAAAGACACACACACACACACACACACACACACACACACACACACACACACACAATCTTATATTTAAATATGTTTTAAACAGCTCAATGACTGGGCTACTCCCAAACTTCCACATTGCTAATGCCTCCCCTCCAATACTTCTGAGTTATTACTTACTAAAAGCTGTATTTCATCTTTTTTTATTGGATATTTTATTTACATTTCAGATGTCATTCCCCTTTCCCCATTTCCCCTCCCTAGAAAACCCCTATCCCATGCCCCCTTTTCCTTTTTGCTTTTATATATATTTCATCTTTGCTACCCTAGACCCAGTGGTGGGGGGCGGGGCAGGGGCTGGGGCTACTCTTCCCCGGCTTGTACATGATTAGTATGCTCTTTCTATTGCAGCTCTCAAGCCTGGATCTTGTTCCTTTTCCAGCATGGTGGTTCTCCTTCTTCCTCTGTTCCCTTGCTTGTAAATCCCAATGTCCCATCTCTGTCTCCTTGCCCAGTCACTGGCTACTGGCAACTTTATCTATCAATCAGAACCAACTGGGACAGGGACCCTCAGTGTCTTACATACAGATTCTTATGCAATTTTGGGAACCCAAGTGATATAATGCAAGCATTAAACCAAATGTACAACATCAGTAGTTGCTCTGTCTATGAGCACATATACATATAGAATCCTGAGTAATATAGCCTATGACAAGATCTTCAACCTTCATCTCAGGAGAGCTACATTCCTTAGTAGAACAGTGGTCCTCAGACCGTGGCCCCCAGATCATCCATCCTTCCACATAAGATGCAAATTCTCAGGCTCAGATTTGCTGAGTCAGAAAATCCCAAGGCAGAGCAACAGGTCAGCATCTTCAAAAGTCCTCCAGGGGATTCCAGTGCAGGAGAGCCACCACAACGAGGAATGGACAAGCCTCCCTCAGCACACGTCAGGCTAATCCTAGTTTCTTGTCCTTTGGAAACCGAGAGACCTGTATAAACCTTCTAGCTTTGGTTATTTTTATTGAAAAAAATTATTAGTTCTAGATGTCACACAGCTGAGAAGTATGTTATCATTTACCACTAGCTCTGTGATAGACAATCCCTCTGCAATGTGGATCATGATCACAGTTGTTGCTTAGGTTACCTTTCAAGAGTTTGAGGGATAGTTTTGTTAAAATCACTAACCCTGACCTTTTTCCTCGGCACTGCATATGTGTCTAATCTTTGACCATTTGATTCATGGAGTCACCAATATCATGATAACACTGTGTTCTGAATATATGTCCCATGAAGAGATATAGAGATTGATTACACATGCGCAGACCAATGATTACACTAGCCTCAGTGACCTGGATTCAAGGTTTGGGCTCCCACCTCCACAATCAGTTATGGGAAATCCTTCTATTTCATAAAACTCACCATTTGAATGATGAGCTTGGGGCTGATTCTGTAGAAATGCCCACATCTATTTCCCAAACAATCTGGACGACATCCCAAGTCTGCATCCCAAATCCGGCGTTGTCCATTTCCAAGCAGCCTCTGGCTTCCTCACCCAAAGTTAGGTTATGTCTGCCTTATCTCAGCAACCTTGGAGTCTCTTCTGACTAGAGACCCACCCCAGAGGGCAAGAAAACCGTCCTGCTATGTCCACAGGAGTCAACTATATACTATATACTATAGAGTTTACTGTCTGTGACCTTTCTCAAATGCCACCCTAGAGAAAAGGGCTAAGAGTCTGCTGGCCAGAATCTCAGTCAACATCCCCTGGAGTGGTAGAGAGACAGAACCTATAGAGTATGTGTATGTGTGTATGTGTCTGTTTGTATGTATGTATGTATGTATGTATGTATACTATAAAGTATGCACCTACATGCAGGAGTGTGTGTGTGCATGTTTGTATGCTATAAAATATGTATTCACATAGCACATGAGTATGTGTGTGTGCTATAAAGTTTGTATTTGCATGGGCATGAGTGTGTATGTGTAGAGGTAAATTAGTCAAACCATTTGGCTCTCAGTGTGTCACATGCACACCTGCCCAAGAGCTCTCTGGTTTCGTAAATGAAAGACACACAGACACACACACACACACACACACACACACACACA
>JANHMN010000006.1:12020165-12116132 GCA_030674055.1 Rhabdomys pumilio | reverse complement strand
CCCCCCCCCCCCCCCCCCCCCCCCCGCTAAGCCCTAAGGTTACCTTACAGTCACCACAGCTAGGCGCCCTGCGTCTGGGGATGCCATGGCTGGATGCTGCCTCTTTGAGTTAATGCCACAGGGTGCTGTTTGCTGAGAAAAGTTTAAACTCGCTTTTGCTCCTGAGCCTTTCACGTGTTAAATAGCTGGTTCTGAGTAGGATTGCTGGGTAGGAGCTGTCCCCAGCCGAACAACCAGGGAGGGCGGAAGCGAGATTATGGTTCTGTGACAGTACGCTGGCTCTCCCACTTATCATCCTTTGTGTGGCTCTTTTGAGTTCCTCTTTCGGAGCCTTGTTTTCTCACTTGCAAACCACTGTGACACCTCTGATCCCCACAAAAGAGTGTCTGAAGCAATCCAAGCCGCCCCCAAAACCCCAGCTCATGGGGAGAGGGAGGCAAGTCTTCCTTCTCTGCCTCCAGCATATCTGGATCTTTCTCCTCGTGTGTTTATGCTTAAAAGAACTATAGTTTGCTGGCCTTGGGGTGGTATCTAGAAAGCACTTCCTGAACTAACAACTTGAAGCATTTCTCCCACAATGCCAAATATATTTTTAACATGTTTAATACCTTTAGTCACCAACGAAATGAAAAACAAACCCGCAAGATTCCATCCCACCCCAGTCTCCGAGGTTATCATCAGAAAATAAATAAAACATATATATATATATATATATACATATATATATATATACATATATACACATATACATGTATATATATATGTAGACATGGCTCAGTTGGTGAAGTGCTTGTGGTGCAAGCCCAAGGAACTAAGTCAATGGCTAGAAATCACTTAGAAAGCCTGGTGTGATGCTTTGCAGATCCCAGTGCTGGGGAGGGGAGAACAGGTGGGTTCCTGGGGCTCACTGGTCTGACCTGCCTAGCGGACTCTCCAAGATCCAGATGAAAATGATATCAAGAACTCAAAAATAAGGTGGAGAGAGAATGAGAAAGACCTGAGGTTGTGGAAACAACAGCACACACCTGTGCACCTGCATGCAGGCCACACTACACTCAGGCAGGAGGGAGAGGGAGGGAGAAAAGGGGGAGGGGGAGGGGGAAGGGGAAGAAGGGAGAAGAGGGAAAGGGGAGGGGAGAGGGAGAAGGAGAGGGAGAGGAAGAGGGGGAAGGGAAAAGGAGAGGGAGGGGGAGAAGGGGGAGGGGGAAAGAGTGGGAAGGGGAGAAGAGGGAGGGGAGGAAAGGTGGGAAGGGGAAGGGGGAGGGGGAAAAGGAGGTAAATTCGGGAGATGACTCAGTCTGCAAAGTGCTTGCAGTGTGAACCAGAGGATATGAGTTCAGATCCTCACATCCACTCTTTTTTTTTTTTTTTATTGCAATCTTAGGCTGCTAAAACTCCTCACTGGTCAGCTATCTGACCAGAGACAGTTCACAGGGGTCACAGCAAAGTAAGGCATCACATGTGCTCACACACACACACACACACACACACACACACACACACACCAGGGGGCACCTGCACCCTGCACTTTGCACTCTACACCCTGTACACTGCGCCCTGCATAGAACCTTCCAGTACTAAGAGAACTAGGCAGCAGGAAGCAAGCTTCCTGGTCAGTACCCAATTTGATGCCTCCATGTCTGTGACGGCCAGTGTTTGTGGTATCTTAAGCTATTAGTTCTTACCATCAAGTTCTGGTGGGCAGACGGGAAATCAAGAGCAATGTCAATAGCCTATATTATTTCGGGAGTCTCAGAGATACTTCTAACCCAATAAATCACAGGTTTATTTGGCAACCAAAGGCTTCTAGGATGAACATAATCTCCCCTGTGTAGGATAACTCCAACTAAACTCTTATATGGACAAGTACATAACTATATACATACACATATGTGAAGCTTATGAAATAGGTTTCCATATGGCTTTTTCAAACATCCTTCCTCCAACCCCCTCGGGTGCCTTGCCCTTCCAATCCTTTCCCATTTAGCCCTTCCTCCCTGTTATTCCCTTCACTAATTGCCCTGAGTTTGTGTCTTTCTATCCATAGACCAGTGCAGTTCTCTGGCATCATCTAAAGATGTTTCTTTGTGCTGTGGATGGTGGTTAATAAATTCACACCTGGTTAAAATGCGGAGGGTTAGTGACTGTAGAGTGTTCAGCTGCAAATGAGACAGACACCTGGACCACACCCTCTCAAAGCTCAGCACCCATTCCAAGAGGGGTGGAAAGACAGTAAGATCCCATCTCAGACCAGGACAGGGCCCATGAACGTTCACAGCGTCTGTGGTTGCCTGCAAAAAACAACTTAACATTCTAGGGTGGAGTGAGATGGGGTTAAGTCCCGCCTCTAATTGAGGAGCTATTGGTAGTTGGTGGCTTGGGGGGGGTGGAGTAACAGTTGGTTTTTGTTGAGGCTGTGGCTCCTGGTAAGTCAACCAGATTCCAGTGGTTAGCTCTACATCTAGAAGTCTGTGGACAGCACAAATTAGGGTGAGTGGATTATTAGATATTTTAAAAAAGAGGACATGAAACTGAGGGATAGGGAGGTAGGGGATGGATCTGAGAGAGTGGAGAAGGTGAATATGGCCAAAATACATAAATTTCCTCAAAGAACTAATAAGAATATCTTAAAATCCATAAATAAAAGAGATAGTGAGTGACTGAGGAAGACACATACACAAGCACTTGTGTTCACAACCCTGCCTCTCTCTCTCTCTCTCTCTCTCTTCCTCTCTCTCTCTCTCATACACACACACACATACACCATAAAATAACAAATGAATAAATAAATGCTTGTGAGAAAAAATGAGGTCTGGTGGCTTGCATACACAAGGCCCCTGTGGGTTCATATATTTAAATACTTTAGTCACCAGGGAGTGGCACCACTTGAAAGGATTAGAAGGATTGGGGATAGGGTGTGGCCTTGTTGGAAGCAGTGCATCATTGGAGATAGACTTTGAAGTTTCAAAAGCCCATACCAAGCCCTGTGTCTCCCTCTCTGCCTGCAGATCAGGATGCAGCTTCTAAAGACTTCTCCAAGGACGTGTGTGCCATCATGCTCCCTGCCGTGATGACAATGAACTAAACCTCTGAAACTGTAAGCAAGCCCTCAGTTAAATGCTTTCCTTCGTAAGAGTTGCCTTGGTCATGAGGTCTCTTCACAGCAATAGAACAGTGACTAAGACGTGGGGAAAAGGGAATTCTTATACATTTTTTTTTGCAGGCATGTAAAGAAGCACAGATGCCAGGAGAAAAAAAAATCCCACTAAAAATAGATCTAGCCTGTGATCCAACTGTCCTACTTCTGGGACTGTAGCCAAAGATATCCTTACATGGTGTCATACACAGTGGCAAAGACAGTGAGCTCAGGTGCCCCGTTTCAGGAGAATGCTTCGACCATGGCCTCCCTTTCTCTGTTCTCTGCCTCTCGGGTGCTGGGATTGCAGATGTGCACCACCGTATTCAGTTTATACCCTGTTGGAAATGGTACCCAGGGCCTCGTGCACGCTAGGCAAGCACTCTACTGATTGAGCCACATGCCCGGTTTGCCCTGTCCTTTAGATCAGCATAAAGCCATTGAGCACAGCTGCAGGCTGACTGGGTGCCAGAGGGGGATGAACACAGCACAGCAAAGGACACAGGAAAGTCCCATCATAGTCTACAATGCAAACCCCAAGTCCGGAGAGCTCTGCCTGCATGCTGTTGGCACACAGCTGTGAGCTGTCATTGTAGAATAAAGACCTCAAGTTTGGGTTTCTCTACTATGAAGCTAACATGTGTACACTTAAAACATCTCAATTGTGAGACATGGAATAGAATAAGAAGGCAGCTGTCCACCCCAGTAATAGTCTCATACCCTGACACATACCACACATACAACAAATACCACACATATAAACACACATCATATGCCATACCACACACTGCACCCACATCACATATAAACACATACAAACACATATATCACACTACATACACATACTCACATGTCTCTACAGACACACCATGCACACATCACAAACATACACATACAACACCATACAAACACACTGTGCAAATACACAATCATGCGTGCACACACACACTCACTCCTGAGATGCACAGGTCACATACTACACTAATCACCACACTCATATCACAAGCATACACACACACACACACACACACACACACACACACACACTACTCATTACGGATATGCCGCACACACATACACATCTCATGAGTTCTCAGAGCGCACACCACACAGACACACGTCTATGAGTGTCTCTGAGCCCTGTCAACATCTTTCTAAAATACAAACTGTGAGAAGAACAGTTCCTGGAACTCCAGGCTGACCTCAAGAATGATGACGGGACAGAGTAGGAGTGTGGTGACGAGGACAAGGGGCTGTAGTCACTTGGCGTTGGCTGATGGCTGTCATGGAATGAGCTCCCCCATGAAGGCTGACGCAGTGAGTCAAAGGGCGGCTGTGTGTCCAAATAGGGCTGTGTGGCACGCAGGATCGTGGTCCATTCTGCAAGCCCAGGGTCAGGTTCAAATACAAAGCCATCTCTCCCCAAATCTGTGTGGTGCAAGCCAGCAGAGAGGAAGTGGCTTGAGGTTATCTGTCAAGTCGCAGAGTGACCACAAGATCCAAGTCCCCAATACTGTCTCAAGAGAGTCTCATGGTGTCTATCTGTAATAAGTTCAGCTTTTTCTCTGGGACCATGATACCAAGTGTCAGGGTACTTCAGAAATATAGTCCAATAGGATATAAACATGTATGAACACACATGTAGCACAAACACACTTGCCAGGAGGGATTGACTCATGCATGGAGGCAATAAATCAAAACCCTACGGAGTTAAGGCTCCAGTCAAGTCTGAAGACATATGCACTACTGTGGATAAGCCAAAGGCAACCAGCAGGGGAGGACTCTCTAACTACCAGGGTTAGCCCTTGGTCTTCTGAACAATCTATTCATGCCCATGGGAATTGGACAAAATCTTCCCACCCTGACCAGCCAAATTCTGCAGCAGACAGATGTTCATCTCACCCAAACATTCTCACAAGCGTGCTGAGAAGGATGTTCAGAAAGAGTCAGGCTCAGTCTAGAGGACGAAGCATAATCAGACACCTGCTGACATCTCCATGGAAAACTGCTTCCTAGTTTCTAGCCAGCACTGTGATCGGTCTGCCCACTAGCTTGCACACTTTAACCTTCTGACACGTTTGTCCAATCCTGTCTTTTCAGGGATGGTTGCAGTACATGGATTCCCTCACTCTGCTGTTTCTGCTGAGGTTATGAACTGGTTTTCTCCCATCAGCCAGCAATACACAAGGGAAGATGCATTCAGAGAAATCTGCCTGTAGTGGGTTCTATGAGCCTAGAGACCCACTGTGAAAGCTGAGTGTCTGAGCTTTAAAGTCCAGATACAGAACAGCAGAAGGGGTAAGGTCTCTATCATGCTCCACAGAGGAAAGGTCTCCATCACAGCAGACAGAGGAGGGGCCTCCATCACAGCAGTGAGAACTAGAGCCTGCATCAGAACAGACATCACAACAAGACAGGGGCTCCATTAAAGAGAAGGAGGCCTGTACTGGGAAGACGGCTTCTACTGGTTAGGAAACTTTGAGGGAAAAGAAGCCTTGTTGAAAGACAGGTTTCAGGGATACCACAGGGATGCAGTGGGTGGAATCACTCTTAGGAAAGACTGGCATTAGCAGTAAGAGCCCTGGTACCTCTAAGGCTGTGGGAGTCTGATGTCTGTGGCTGGAGGAACTGTCATAGAGACTCGGGGTCACCTTGTTCTATCCAGAAGACCATTTACCTGGGGAATGGAGATGCAGATGCTGTAAAAACACACCTCTACCAGCTGGGGCAGTGATGATGACACAGCGGGAACCAGTCAGAGTGTCAGGCCTTTTTGTGGGGTTAGACACAGTGACCAAAAGACTGTGCTGTTACCCTGGCCTCAGGAAGTGACTGCAGAAACAGCTACAGAAACATCTTCAACTGCTGCTACCTCTTCCTTCTTTAACTGGATGTTGTAGGAGCCAAGCACACTGAGACTGCTCATTCTCATTGCTCTTGGGGTGAGAACTAGCTTTGCCCAGCTGCGTCCAAGACTCTAGGCAAAGTTGGAAGGTGAGGAATGTAGGACCAGAGCTCAGGGGAATCATGCTGGTCCTGAGCAGCCAAGGCAGCTGGAGCCCTGCAGCCTGGCTTGTGTGACCCCGAGGGCTTGTGCTTCTCATCAGATGACAGAAAAGGCCCAAACTAGCCAAGGGCTGCCTTTACACGCCAGAGAAACCCGAAGAAAGCAGCAAATTCATCTTCTGTAAGCAAGAAAGCATGCAAGAAAAGGTAACAGGGGTCTGGACCCTGCCTGCTCAGGAATTTAGTCACGTTCTGCTTCCTCTCCGCTCTCCTTCCACAAGCTGGTTTGGAGATCTTTTGCATTTCCTTTGTAACTGACAATTGTGCATGCGGTTCCCCCCAAAGATTCTCATTTCTCCCCACATGGCCGGTGAGGCTTGCCCAGAGTGCAGGAGTAAACTGGGGTGTGGTTAATTAAGGTACACAAGGCACTGGAGTCAGGTCCTGAAATGCACAAGAGGCTGGGGTCCCTGCCTTGCAGCTTGGAAAGGGATCGGGCAGGGGCAGGGGCAGGGGCAGGGGCAGGGGCAGGGGCAGGGGCAGGGGCAGGGGCAGGGGCAGGGGCAGGGGCAGGGGCAGGGGCAGGGGCAGGGGCAGGGGCAGGGGCAGGGGCAGGGGCAGGGGAGGAGGAGGGGAAGGGGAGGGAGTCCGGAGGGGCAGGGGGCTTGGCTTACCAGTTCAAGCTGGTAGTCAGTTAATTTCAGGTTAAAGATAGTATAGTTAACACTAGTCATCTCGAGGCGAGAAACCGAGAAACAGTATTAATAAGAATCTACTCAAATCCTTCTGGCCACCTAGGTAGATATCAACCCAAGCTCAGCTCTGCAGCTGGTTTGGTATCTGCAGTTGCTGGGTCCTGAAGCTCTTAAAATTAGCGGAATAGACGCAGGACCCTGGTTTTGGGGTGGGAGGAGGTGATCGGTGGAGGAATAGGGGCAGAGGGAATACAGAGGGTTGAAGAGCCCCAGCCAGAGTCGGTGGGTCCAGACAGCGCGGATGCAGCGGGCTAGTAGAGAGACTGGGCGGGGACGTAGTCCCAGGCGGGGACGTGGCCGGGAACCAGGATGTATCTGGGGACCAGCTGGCCGAAGCTCTGAAGCTTGGGTTAGGGGCGGCAGGAGGCGGGGTGACTCTGGGCCCCGCCCCGGAGGGCAGTGGCAAAAGTTTGCCTTCGGATCCTCTAGGGCAGAGTCTGGGAGAACAAGTTCAGGGGCAGGCGACAGCGGAGGTGGCTGGACAAGCCTAGCCGGAGAGAAACCTGAGGCCAGGAGCGACCTCCGGAGGAGCCCCTAGACTGGAGTCTTAGCTGAGACACGGCAGCATGCAACCAGCCCAGATGCGCCTAGGAAAGCGAGGTGAGCGGCGGGACCGGATCCGGGGGTTGCGCAAACCAGAGTCTCGGGTTGAGCGGCTCCGGGTCCACCTGAACCACTTTTTGGATAAAATTTCAACAAAGTCGGGGCTCCACAGTGACTTGGGCTCGCGAATGCCTCGCTTCAGGCACCCCATCCTGTTCTCCGGGCCATTCATAACCCGAGAACAGGACATAGCCGCCTATTGGAGCTCGTGGAGAGGTATAGGGTTCTTTTAAATAACAACCAAGACTTTTAAAATGTGTTTGTAGACGCTGAGCGAAGTGAGCAGGATCTCCAAGGGAAAAAGATCTTTGCTTTACTTGGCTAATTAAGAAGTTAAGACACTCTCATGAGAAGAAAACCTGGGCACTGGGAATGGCTGTGGTTTTTCCCTCTGGGAGAAAGCAAATCAGTCTTTTAAGTTTTATTAGCTACAAAATTCCAGTTTTCTTAGCACTTCTCAAACTAGGCAATTAGGAGTGTCAGGCCTGGAGCTAGAAGTCAAGGTGCCTGCAAAGAGATAATGAGGCTCCCAGGGAAAATTGGTACATCGTACATTCTTAACTGAGATAGAAGAAAAGAAAGAGTGGCCATTAACCATGAGGCTGTACATGATCTCCGTGTCCTTCCTTGTCTCTCTGGCCTTGGACAATCCTGATGCCATATTCCTTAGATTTAATGTAAGAGGGGCTTCTTGTCAGCTGTTTAAAGGGAATACTTTGCTTTGAACACCACAGTAAGGTAGTGGTGAGCAGAGGGGAGGACTCTTCCCTATGGCACCCACCTCTTCCAAAACCTCTAGAGTCACTCTTTCTGTAGTCACAATATTGCATATTACCACCTTCAGAAACGTTTCTGTTCAAAGGTCCATCTCTTATAGATGAAAACCAGGCAGACAGGGTCAAGAGAACGTAATTCCTAGAAAGTGGAGCGAAGTGTTACATACTTCAGGTACATGTCTGGCAAGTTCTGGCTGTGGTCAGGGCTATTTGGTTGAGGTGGTGGTGGTGGTGTCTGTGTGTGTACGCGGGCGCACTCTGTTTGGGTAGCTGTGGAGGAATCTAGATCTGTAAGCTTCTTAAGGGGTGCAGAGCTCAGTGCTGAGGTAAATGCTGTGTTGCCATCAGTCCCCACATTGGATCTGCCCATCTGCAGACTGGCGGATGCTCACATCCAGTCAGTGTCAGTCTGCCTAAATACATCCGAGAGTCTACCTGCAAAGCCTGCCTTCAGGAAACCCCCACCACCATTTGGGGAGAATGACATCATAACCACTTAGCATCTCCTCGATGCCATTTGCTCTTTACACACACACATACACACACACACACACACACACACACACACACACACACCATACTGAGACCCTCCTGGCTCTCTACCATATTTGGATATAGGAACTCTCATTTCCTGTGAAGCTTTGTATACTGGCCTGATGACCTGCTTCCCACAAATCAGGGACTGGTCCTTTTTCTGGAAAGCGTGATACTTTGTTACACAGATTTCTTCCTCAATGCCTACAGTTTATGGGTATATATTTTTTTGTTACAAGAATAATAAACATTTTGAGTACATCATAATCTTGAAAATGTTGGGGTTCCCTTGCAGTCTCTGAACCCCTCCTTTGCCATCAAAGTCTGAAGGCCATCCGTGAGCAAGCTGCTTGTGTTGGCTGGGATGTGGGATTGGGGTTCACTGAGTCTTATCATGTCTACCCTCGCAATTCCATGTTTACCAGTTCTGGATCAATGTCATAGCATCCGAAAAGGTGTCTTTCCCACAAGCTCTTGGAAGAGGTGCTCAGCAAGCTGACTGTGATCCTTGAATTTTAATATCCTTCGATTGCCCTGTCTTTAGAGTTATCTAAACATTCCACCCAAGCTCCCAGACTGGTATTGGAATGCCAGTAGCTACAAGCATTAGGCTATAAAGACACCAAGAGGCTCTTAGCACCTCCTAGTTAAGGGACCTATGACAAGTGACCAACTCATAAAAACCTTATCCCTGAAGGGATGGGCTGGACAGATGCCTCATATCCAACCTAGGCAGGCTCTGCCATTAAGAACCTCAGTTTCCCCCGTGTTCATTCAGAAGTCGCATGCTATCGTGAGGACTAGATATGACATGAAGTGACCAGGGATGGACTTCCTGGGCAAGACATCTCATGTTAGCCCAGATTGTTAACTTCCTGAGGGAAGAGATTTCCACATATCTACATTTGTTTTCTGGAAGGCTTGGCAGTAAGCTGATCCCCTGTCCTTGCCGGGAACAGGCGCTGTAGAGAGAATTTGAAAAGCATGATTTTCAGGCAAAGGGGAAAACAAATATAAAACAAAGTTAGATCTTGCATCCATGATCCAATGCCTTTCTACAGACAAGTTTGACGCTCAAGATGTTCACAGAGCACCCAATGTTCTTGGGACATGACCTCCATATCTGGGGTTTCCTGGACCGCATCCGGATTTGTGTATCATCTTGTTTGCTAATGAGAAGGACACGTGGCAAGCCCCACCAGGCAGAGGCACTTGTATCCATGCCTGAAGGAAGAAAAGGAGGAGAAACAGGGAGCCTTCCCCGGCTTTCATCTGTAGCCTTTGTCTCACAGGGTGCTTCATGATGACCCTAGTTCAGTATGCCCAGTGTGGGAGGACAGGCGAGTGAAGCCTGCCTTCTGTGAGGTCCAGGCAGAAAACCAGAGTGAGAGAATTCACGAGGAAAGGAATTCTCCAGGAGTGGGAGCCATGAACTGGTTATGTCATTTCATGGTTCTTTTAATGAAAAACAAAACAAGACCCAAAAATTCCAGCTTTCCAAGAAATGTCGCTCACTGTCAAATACTGGATGCTTTAATTCGGTTCAGAGGATGAGGTCATTGACGTCTCTGGAAGGAGCCCTTCCTCTGACAAAGGGAGATGTCTTTTTCTCTGAGATTTTTGAGAAAGGGGAAAAGAGGAGGGTAAGAAGAATAAAGAAAGAGGAGAGGAGGAGAGGGACCAGGGGAGGGAGATGGAGGGGCACACTAGACAGCAGAGATATTTCTCCCTCCTTTTTCTGCTTTTTATAGTTTGTTTACTTTTAAACCGACATATGGAGAAAGTGAGTTGCTAGTGTAGAAGGCACATCTGGAATCTATTGGACCCCTCTCCCAGGCTCGCTTCCCCCAAGGGAAGCCGCTTTTGGATTGGGGGAGGGCAGGCATGCCTAATATTGGCAGGGTCTCGCGTAGGGTCACCCACCACTGAGCCATTTGGTCAAGGCATCTCCTTCCTTCTTAGCAAAAAGAAAATATGTTTGGTGTCAGAGTGCTTCAAGGAAAACCATGCAATCCCAGTGTCGTGAGACCAAAGTGAGAAGGCTCAGGTAATGGTGGTGGGAGCAAGGACAGCTCAGATGTTGACAGTGGCTTCCATTAACCGCAGAACTCCAGTTCAGTCCCCGTCAGATCAGAGGGGGCCAGGAATGGGGAGAAGGAGTCTGCTGGGGATGTCAGGAATGCATGCTAATTAAACCTGTACTAATGAGCACAGGAGAGGGGCTGCTTACTAACCTGTGCTGAGGAGGACGGGTGCTGCTGAGGGAGCCCTCTACTCTAGAGCTCAGTGGGACCTGTCTGTCTCCAGAATATGCCTCAGATTTTGGAAGACACCATCTCAACACTAGACTTCTTTTAAAAAAAATTCTGTGTTTGTGTGTGTGGGGCGGGTACATGTGTGGGGTATGTGTGTGGTGTGTGTGTATTGGGGGTGGGGTACATGTGTGTGTATGGGAATGCAGATGCTTACACAAGCCAGCATGTGTATGGAGGTTAGAGAACAACCTCAGGTACCAGTCCTTGCCTCCCACTTGGTTTGAGACAGGGTGTCCTTTGTTATTTACTGTGCTGTACACCAGGCTAGCTGGCCTATCTGCTGGCAAATCTGGGCATCCTTCTGCCTCTGCCTCCCATATTGTGTGGGAGTGCAGAGATTACAGAAGTGCACTAACACACCTGGCTTTACATGAGGGGATTCAAACCCAGGTTCTCAGGCTCTACAGAGGGAGCTTTACTCTCAGAGCCATCTCCCTGACCCAGGAACTCCCTTCTGTTCCAAAGGAAATGAATCAGCAGTCCAACTTCCAATATCAATGCCAGACGTCATCCTTTCCCCAATGCCCGATGCAAAACTGCCTACTGCATCTCTATTACTTTCAGTGAGGACACCTTGACCCCCCCTCACAAATGCCTATTTTACAGGCCTAGCTAGACAGCTGCCTTCAGACCAGCACTTCTGGGTCATGGTTACAGCCCACCCTTTACACCAACGTGCCCCTTAGAAAGCAAGGATGGCCTACAAACATGCAGGCACCTGTTCCCCAAAAGACTGTGTGAGAAACAACCCTTGATCATGAGAGACATTGCCCTTGTCTATAAATCAGACCCATAGAGGGTGCTGTGCAGAAATTGATTAAAAGCGAGCAGGTTTTGGCTGCATACACAAGTGTGGTTACATGCCAGTTTCAGGGTGTCCCATGGGCTCATTTACACACTGCAAGAATCAGGATAAATTCACTTGGGGTGAGAAACCCAGACAGTGGACATGCTAGGTGACAGTAGTGACCAGCAGAGACCCCTGGTGGCCTGTTGCTGATCTGAGTGCTAGTCCTGGCTTCCTAGTGCATCGTTCACTTGGTGACAGTACTGAAACAGCACACCTATCCCTAAGCAGAGCTCACTGACACCTTAGCAAAGTGAAGGCCTGCAGGTGGCA
Source organism: Rhabdomys pumilio (assembly GCA_030674055.1). NCBI lineage: Eukaryota > Metazoa > Chordata > Mammalia > Rodentia > Muridae > Rhabdomys > Rhabdomys pumilio. The sequence goes on along the minus strand of JANHMN010000006.1, from coordinate 12,103,887 downwards.
CCCCTTCTAAACAGAGGGAAGGTCGCCTGTGACCTGCTTTTGACCACACAGTGATATCTAGATGCATCCAAAATCAATCTGGAGTTTAGCCCAGGGCTTAGCTCTCAAGATGTAACCAGCTTTACAATCTTGGTAAACCAGAGAAAATATGTGTTTAGGTCTCCAAGAGCCAGATAGCTTCAAGATGCGAATGCGGAGAACCAGAATGGTATATCTAACAAAAGATGCTCTATAAAATTTCTGCTGCTTGAGAGATGAGTTTTAATTAAGGAGAACCCCAGAGCTTTAGCGGCACCAGTAGGCTAGCGTGCAGGACCCTGGCCTCCGCGAGTCCCGGCACGTCTGCTATCATTTTCATTGTGGTTATTTAATTGCTGGTGTCTGCTTCACTCCTCACCTGTTTTTCTTTCCCTCTGTTCACTCTTCTATGCAGGAAGAAAATAAAAAAGATCCTGCAGAGAGCCCTGCCTTTCTTCTCTTTCTGTTCCCCCTGGAGCAGTGGTCCCCAACCTTCCTAATGTAGCAACCATTTCATTTAACACAGTTCCTTGTGTAATGGTGACCCCGCCTCCACCGTAAAGTTATTTTTCTTGTTTGCTGCTGTCAGGGATCACAGTCTACATGTTTTCAGAGACAGATGTCTGTCGAAGGTCACAACCTGCAGGTTGCGATCAGATCCGCCTGACTTAGAAGAACTCTCTTCCCTTCTGCTCATGCTGGAGACAAAAGGTCAAACTTTCCAGGGAGGAGTAGGGTGTGTCGAGGACTGTGGGAGGTTGGGAAAGCGAGACACTGGAAACAATCTGAGTTGGTACATGCACAGCACGAGGGCTGTGGAGATGGCGCAGTCAGGACAGTGCTCGCCTCTCAAGCAGAAGGACCTGGGTTCAATTCTCAGAGCTCATGTGAAAAGGGGAGAGGTAATCCATGTTTGTAATCCCAGGGCTGGGGAGGCAGAGACAGGAGCATCCCTGGGGCCTGCTGCCTAGCCAGTCAAGTCTACTGGGCAAGTTACCGGCCAGTGAGAGGCCCTGCCTCATTACACACAAACAACAAACACAACCACAACAAGCCCAAAGTAGACAGCATCTGAGGAGCAACACCTGAGACGGACTCATGGCTTCCACACAGGCACATGTGCACACATGTGCACACAAAGGCTAATCTAAGTTCAGTCATCTTCCCTAGAACAAGAAACCTGGAGAGAAACCTCAATTTTCACCCATCTTGTGAGCTGGGTTTTTGGACATTGTTTATCTGTTCTCAGGACAGAAACTCCTGATGGCAGAGCAGACAGCCCAGCGCTATTTGTAAACAAACCTGGGCATCCACAGGGCAGGGACAGAGTACAGACCCACTGTGTAAGAGAGGAAGGACCCTGGCCAGCTGCTGTGCCGGGACGTGCACCCAAGGACGTGAGGATGGACACCGATCATCACGATGGCTTTTCTGCCTTTGGTGTCTAATCTTGACTATCTATTTGAGGACATGTAGAATCAGCATGGAAATAAAACAAATCTGGGCATGTCTACTTTCTAGATCAGGTTAATTGAAATGTGTGGGCAGGATCACCCCATAGGGCGGGGTCCTGTACTGAATCAAAACCCGAGAAGGCCAGCTGACCACCAGTATTCATCTCCATCTGCTTCCCCACTGGACTGTGGGTGCAGTGTGACCAGACGCCTCCAGCTCCCGCTGCCATGCCTTCCCAACCGTGGTAGACTGCACCCTTGAACTGGGAGCCAGATAAACCCCTCTCTTCCTGCGTTGCTTTTGTTGGGTATGTTGTTAAATCTCAGAAAACTGTGGCTGCTTACAGTTCCTAGTCTTCTAATGAGAATGTTTGCAACACTTTTCTTAAAGTGATAACAGCCTTGAGGAAAGGTCATGGGGACTGGCCTGACCCTAGACAGTGCCACAGGATGAGCAGAATGTGATTTGGGGTTTGACAAACAGATGAGGTTTAAACTAAAATCAGGAGGCGAGGGCTGGGAGTGTATATAACTCAATTAGCAGAATTTTTGCTTAGCAGCGGAGAGGTTTTGAGTTTAATCCCCCGCCCTGCATAAAACAACATGGTGGTTCAAGCTTGTAATCTTAGCACTTAGGAGGCAAAGGCAGGGGGGTCTGAAGTTCAAGATCATCATAGCAACTCCCAGGTCAGGCTAGGTTACATGATACCCGATGATGATGATGATGATGGTGATGGTGATGGTGATGGTGATGGTGATGATGATGATGGAAGAAGAGGAGGAGGAGAATAGTAAGAGACTTGTAGAATTGTCCTGCCTGCCTCAGAGAGAACTTTTAGAAACCCAGTGGGGAGCTTGGTTGGGTGTGAGAGGGGTCTCAATGGATACCAGGGGTCCTGAGCATGTGAGCCCTCTCTGTATCACCAATGTCTCGTCCTCAGAGCCATTCTCTGAAGTTAAAAGAAGGTAGAGTAAAGGTTCCACCAGCCAGCAGCACTCAGGCTGACCTTGACTCAAGTCCCTCCATCATCCCAGGCAGCTCAAATAGTTGGACTAGGCCAAGGGCTGTTCCAGGTAGATCGTAGACATCAACTCAGACAGTTCCTAGGAATTCTAGAATAACAGATGCCTCCAAGGGCCAGGAAACTAGGAGATTTCTCTGCTGAGAAGCCACAGGCCTCATCTTTCCAATGTCACCCATGCTAAGGCCTCCCCAGGGATGGAGAAAGAGAAGGCTTCCACAAAACCCATTGCTCCCAGGGGGTCTCAGGAGTACAAAGCCCCCCAGAAGTCACTTTCTCTTCTCAGCCCTATAGTACCATCTATAAAGGAACCCCTGGTGTCCTTTAGGGATTTAAGTCCCTCTTAGAAGAAACTCCTGATGTGGGTAAGGCCCCATTGTGTTGGTCCATGTGTCTATGAACCAAATTTAGGCCTGGAGCTTAAACACTGTGAATAAATCCTCAGCGGGTACTCAAAGTGGGCTATTTTCAACTCACCTTCCTTGGACCTCATTAGATATTTAAGAATCTAGTAACTTTAAAATAAGTGAGCATAGAAAGGGGGTTGGAAGTAACAGAAGAAGGTGAGATGCAGTTGGACAGAGAACTCAATTCTAAAGTTATGCAGCATGGGCAGTTGGCTTGGGTTCACCCCAGTGAAGAATGCAAAGACAGGGGGTTCAAACTTGCAAATGTTTAAGGAGTCAAGGATGCTAATGGCTACGCTGTGATCATCACCGACAGTATGCACCTGTCACCACACCACACTCACAAAGATGTACAACTAGGTGTGTCAACTACAATTAAAAATAAATGGTAAGCCCATGCACATGAAGCAATGCCTTCACAGCTGCCTGGCAGAGCATCAGAGTCATGGAGGTGGATGGAGATGAGACATAAGACAGGTTAACACATCCACAGGTCAGTGGGCAGCCCTGGGGAGATGGCTCAGCTCATGCAGGCATGAATGAAAACATGAGTTCGGGGCCCCCAGCACCCAGATAGAAAGCTAGGTTTGTTTGGTGGTATGCATCTGTGATCCTAGTGTTGTGGGCAGGGAGACTGGAGGATTCCATGGAGCTCAGTGGCCAGCAAATGTGACTGCATGGGTGTGCTTCAGGTTCAGCCACACACGTGGGAGTGCATGTACATGCGTTTGCATCACACACACACATGCTTATTCTCTTTCTTACATGCACACACGTGTGCACACATACACATAGACACATGCATGCACACATACACAGACATGCATGCACACAGATACATGCATGCACACACACATGCATGCACACATACATACAGACACATGCATGCATACATACACAGACATATGCATGCACACACACATGCATGCACACATACACACATACTTATTTTTTCAGGGTCTGGTGTTTGCATTCAAGGCCTTCACAGCAATCGCAAGTATCAGCTTTTCTTCTATTCCCGGGCATTGCAAATATGCTAATTCATACTCTGGGCCCAGACTTCTGCCTTTCAAGCCACACTCAGAGTTCCTGTCATTACCCCCTTCCTTTCCTCTCTTCCTTTAACCTCAGTGGCTGCCACTTCCAGGACAGTTCGCATTCCTTCCTCCCTGGGCTCTGCTCAGTGCAGTGGCCGCAAGGTTCTTGCTCAGGCTCAGGCTGCTCTCCTGACCTCCCTCTGTGGTCAGGCTGTGGGGCTCTCTGCCAGGTGGGCCAAAGGCCCATCCAGGCCCCAAGGGAATCAACCCAAGGAAGTATGGGGTGCTTCTGACGGTGCTGCTTCAAACCTCAGCAAGGAGGACCCAGAAGTCCTTCAGACACCAGTTTTCCTATTGTGGTCTGGTTTTCTTCACCCCTCCTTTCCTTCCTTTCATCTTCCTCTCCCTCCTTCCTTTTTTCCCTCCCTCCCTCCCTTTTCCTCATCCTGAGAAAAATCTAATTCCCTCCACAGCTGGGAATAGTGATTTACCAGCTCCCACGTGGTGGATGAGAAGTAACGCAGTGTTTCCTGGTGCCTGGAGATTTCCAAGTGGAAGCTTGCTCGTTTCTGCCGCGGTTACACGATTCACAGATTCGCACTCTGGGGCTTCTTCTCTGCCAGCTCTGGGCCCCTAACAGCTTTCCCTGGTTTCAATCTTGGAGACTTGGCCTATGTTCCAAGCACTCCCTGCACACCAGCCCTCCTTAAGCGTTAGCATTTTCCACACTTAGGGTCGCTGAATGGTGATCATGTGATGCAAAGCTCCTTCTACTTTCATCTCCTTACAGAGCCTGTTTTCAACACTCTTCCTGCAATCAGGCCGGCACGCCTTCAGGAACTCACCACCACTGTCCCAATTGTTCCCTGAAATGAACGTTCCTGGCGCGCCCTCTCGTGGACTGTTGAGGTAATCACCTGTCTATAGGAAGTCATGGCAACCACGCATGCGCAGGGCCACCAGCCACTCTTTGGGAATGACACTCTCCGGGAACATTATGATTACGTGGGGAAGCTGGCTGGCAGACTGCGGGACCCCCCTGAAGGTGGCACCCTCATCACCACCATCCTCTTCTTGGTCACCTGTAGCTTCATCGTCTTAGAAAACCTGATGGTTTTGATTGCCATCTGGAAAAACAATAAATTTCACAACCGCATGTACTTTTTCATTGGCAACTTGGCTCTCTGCGACCTGCTGGCCGGCATAGCCTACAAGGTCAACATTTTGATGTCCGGCAGGAAGACGTTCAGCCTGTCTCCAACAGTGTGGTTCCTCAGGGAGGGCAGTATGTTCGTAGCCCTGGGCGCATCCACCTGCAGCTTATTGGCCATTGCTATTGAGCGGCACCTGACCATGATCAAGATGAGGCCGTATGATGCCAACAAGAAGCACCGCGTGTTCCTTCTGATTGGGATGTGCTGGCTAATTGCCTTCTCGCTGGGTGCCCTGCCCATCCTGGGCTGGAACTGCCTGGAGAACTTTCCTGACTGCTCTACCATCTTACCCCTCTACTCCAAGAAATACATTGCCTTCCTCATCAGCATCTTCACCGCCATTCTGGTGACTATCGTCATCTTGTATGCGCGCATCTACTTCCTGGTCAAGTCCAGCAGCCGCAGGGTGGCCAACCACAACTCCGAGAGGTCCATGGCCCTTCTGCGGACCGTAGTGATAGTGGTGAGTGTGTTCATAGCCTGTTGGTCCCCCCTTTTCATCCTCTTCCTCATCGACGTGGCCTGTAGGGTGAAGGAGTGCTCCATCCTCTTCAAGAGTCAGTGGTTCATCATGCTGGCTGTCCTCAACTCGGCCATGAACCCTGTCATCTACACGCTGGCCAGCAAAGAGATGCGGCGCGCCTTCTTCCGGTTGGTATGCGGCTGTTTGGTCAAGGGCAAGGGGACCCAGGCCTCACCCATGCAGCCTGCCCTCGACCCAAGCAGAAGTAAATCAAGCTCCAGTAACAACAGCAGCCACTCTCCAAAGGTCAAGGAAGACCTGCCCCACATGGCTGCCTCTTCCTGCATCATTGACAAAACCAGGTCGCTTCAGAATGGGGTCCTCTGCAAGTGACGGTCTCCACAGGGCAAGCTCTGCAGCCACGACTATTTATTGCATGCATTACTTCCACGCAGGGCCTTAAGAGATCTTGACTCTGGAGGTCTGCTTGCTGTGGCCAGACTGTGTGGCATCTCCTGAGGAGGAGGCCCAAGGAGTCACCAACACATGTCAGCCTGGACATGCATGTGCCTTATCTGTTATAGGCTCCATCCTTCTGAATTTTCCAAGCTGCTGACATGGTCCACTGCCTCTGGATGCCACTTTCCCTGGTCCAGGGAGGGCAGGTGGTGATGTGCTGTGCACATGCACTTTGGGATGGTGTCATCCTACTTTCACACTACATTTGTTTTTCATAGAATGGGTGCTCGTGTATGTGTTTGTCCGTTGCCGTGCCATGTTATTACACAGGATATGTGTAAGCCAGGTTTTCCCAGGTGGAGCCCATTACAAAGTAGCAGTCTTTTACACATTGTTGGTCCAAACCTGCCCACACTGCTGTACTGGGTCCAGCATGTGATAAGGTGATGTCCCCTTCCCAGTGCCCTTGCACCGCTGTCCTAGTTCATAGCTGTGAAAAGTTACTAAAGTATTCCGTATTCTCAAAAGCCTCACCCAAGAGCAGCCCAGGTGTGTGGGTCTTACCCTTACATCCCTCCTTCTTGGGTCCCTTGCATAAGCTAAAGTACACCTGAAAGCCAAATTTTGTGATCATTGAGGCATTTTTGAAAATCACTGAAAAGCCAGCCGGGATCTCTCAGAATGCTGGTATCACTAAAGGAAGAGCCCATAAGGAGATGCTCTCCATGGTGGGTCACCTTTCCAGGGGACTGCAGTTAGTCTGCTGTGTGTAGAAAGTTTCCAGCAGTAACGTTCACAAGCCAGCACTTCATCTGTGTGGTACTGAGTTCAATTCTATATAGAGAAGCTTAAAGCCGGTCATCCCCTTTGCTGTCACCTTTTGCTGGCAAGGAGCTGGAGTTGTCAGCAAAGCTTCTCACCTCCCGCCACATGGACCCTGACCAGGACCATTCACGAGAGGAGTCCGCCAGGTGGTCATCTCCCACTGTGTGGACCCTGACCAAGACCATTCAGTTAGAGGAAACCGCCAGGCTGGGAGTGATGTGGTTATCTGTGCACTCTTTAGGGAGAACCATTCCCATTCCAGTCACTCTCTACTGCTTGGACCTGCGTTCCTTCGTCCACCTTGTAAAGAAAATGCTTAGAAGACAATTCTGAACATCCCTTCCCCATGGACTCCACTCACTGGACACACAGATGAAAGATGAGTGTGTCAGAGAGAGTGGCCAGCACCCGTGCTCCCAGAACAGCCTTTGGAAGGACTCTCACTTGGGGAAACCTCCTGTCAGAGCTGTCCGTAAGCTGATTAGCATCAGAGACCACTGCCTTATGAACCCTGGAAGAGCACAGGCCTTTTTAAAGCTGATTTTTCTCTTGGTGGTGACCTGATGGCATTTGCTCTTGCTTAGGGACATTTTTTCCTGGATTTTAGGTAACCATGGGCTAACTGAAGACTTCCCCTTGTGTCACTCCTGGTGGATATGGTCACTGCCAAGATTCTGCTGGATCCTTGGCCTGCCTCTTCTCTATGTCATTGAGAAAACTTATTCTCTCATCATGGTGTTGACAGAACCCAAGGCATTTCTGGAAAAAAAAGCATGCAAGTGCTGGGCTAAGGGAAAATAAATAACAGAGAAGTGTGCAGGGGAGTTGAGGTGGTGAAAGAATGGGGCTTGTGGACATGCTCTTTCATAATCGGAATGCTTTGAGATCATGGAACTGGGTCACTAATAATAACACATCGTCCATGACCCTGACTTCTCCATATCCTCCTGTGTCTGCTTTCACTTAACCTTTGTAGAGGCCCATGCCCACCTTGCCCACCATGCCCACCATTTCCAGCTAGGAGGTGACATCTGTAGCATGACAGACTGCCAAGCAATTGAAAATAAAAGTACACTAAAACCCAATGGCGCTCACTCGATGTATGACAAACGGATCCATCAGCCGTGACGCCAGTGTGCACTCCTTTCCCTAGAGAGTCACCAAGACAGTATTGAGACATTGAGTGCGCCATACCCTCACCCCGAAGGTCGGAAACAAGTGACACCAGAGACCCTGGGACCCACCCAGGGTAGTGAGCGACCTTTGCTACTTGCAGTTTATGTTTGTTAATAAAAATAAAACCAAAAGCCTTTATATGAACCCATTCTGCAGGTCTGTGTGGTATGTTCTATTGGTTTTCGATAGACACTCAGGGAGTGCAGAGGGTGCTCCTGCTTCTCTCCTAGCACCTGGTCTCACAGCGTTTCAGGAACAAACACATTTAGAAACCCGATCACCAAGTTCCCTTTTATCCCCCAGGCCCATCTTGTAGATGATGTTAGATTGAAGTTTTAGTAGACTGGATGCTGCTGATACAGGTCTGGGTAGATGCTGTTTTACTGGTGTTGCTGCTGCTGCTGCTGCTGCTGCTGCTGCTGCTGCTGCTGCTGCTGCGTGTGTGTGTGTGTGTGTGCACATTTACTGTGCATGCAGTAGAGGCCAGAGGTTGAGGTTGATGTTGGATCGATCTCTCTCTCTCTCTCTCTCTCTCTCTCTCTCTCTCTCTCTCTCCTGCTCTTCATCTTGATTTCTTTTTTAGAGATAGCATTTCTCACTGTACCCCAAGCTGCCTGCTTTAGCTAGATCGACTGACCAGCAAGCCCCCAGGATTGGTGTTCCTCCTGCCAGGATTACAGGCACAAGCTGCCATGTGTGGCATTTACATAGGTGCAGGGCACCTCCAGGGAGCCATTTCCCAGCAGATCTTATGATCTGAAGAATGGTAATAGCCCCTTTGTAGGGAAGATATTATAACATAAAAAATAAAAATGTCACCCAACCAGAGACTGGGCTTCATTTGCCAGTGTCTGCAGATGAACAAGCGAGTAAGCAGCCGGCAGAACTGGTTCCCTGTTTTACAAGCGGTAAGTTTTAGCCACCAACCTACATCCTACACACAGAGGACCCATATTTTGTGTGATGTTTTGTTGACAACAGTTGTTATAACCTGTAGTGAAAAGCCCCCAGTTTCACCTTCTGGCTGTTTATCACCTCTGACCTACCCAAGGCCATCTATGCTCCAGATCACAAAATTGGCATGAGTCTTTTCAAGTGTTTCTGACAAGTTACCTTTTTTTCTTCCCCCTGAGGGAAAAACAGAACACTAGTTTTCTTGAAGAAGGTTTCAATCTCTCCTCCTGTCTTCTGCAAAGCATTACAAGATCCAGGGCTCTCCGGGCGGTGGTGGTGCACACCTTTAATCCCAGCACAGAGGCAGGCGGATTTCTGAGTTCGAGGCCAGCCTGGTCTACCAAGTGAGTTCCAGGACAGCCAGGGCTACACAGAGAAACCCTGTCTCGAAAAAAAACAAACAACAACAACAACAACAACAACAACAACAACAACAAAAAAAAAAAAAAAAAAAAAAAAAAAAAAAAAAAAAAAAAAAAAAACAAGATCCAGGGCTGTTGAGTGGCTCAGAAGGCAATGTTGCTTGCCACCAGACTTGATGGTCTGAGTTCCATCCCCAGGGCCCACATGATAGAAGGGGAAAACCCCTACAAGTTGTCCTCCTGACTTCTACAGATGCAATATGGCACCTCTCCTCCATACACAGATGTGAGCTCCATCACGCAAACAAGAGACACTTTTCACAGTAGCCTTTATTGCCAACAGACTTACACCTATAGTCACTGAAACAATTAACTATTTAAAAAACAGTTGCTCCTCTCAATCTTTGAGCCATGGTTATTCTGTGAGCTGGGAAAGAGCCAGTCACAGAAATGTAACAAGGCGCATTTTATACAAAATGTCTAGTTATACCGCTGGTTCCATGCTTTGGAGCCTGTATGGACAAATGCAAAAACCTCATCACCCACGTGGTTTTAGTGTCTAAGTCAGAGGGCCAGAGGGGCTGCTCCGGAATCACAAGTGCATGGGTGGCCAACCCGATGATAAAGGCACATGTTCCGGTACCTAATAATAGTGAGAAGAGCAGCACTGTTTAGAGTTAGCCTGCCACCTGCCATACCTGGGCCACGGGGAGGGGATGTTCTATGCCTGCCTCCTCTTGGTTATCCCAGAAGCTTGGCTGTGGTGTGTCAGGACTGTGGTGGAGGGCAACGCCATTTCTCTAAAGAGTCCCTGAAGGTGAGGGAGTCAAGCTGACTGGTCACCTTCCCGTGTTATATCTTGGGAGCTCCAGATGTTCATGAAATCACCTAAGCTTTATCATAGAAAAATATTAGAAAATGTAAAGTTGGCTTTGTACTTGCTCCTCACAGGTGACTTAGGGAGCCAATTCCATGCCAGTATCAAAGTAGAAGGGGGCAGTTGGCCACACTCCCAGACAGACTGCTGTTACAGTAACCGTTGGTGTTTCACAAAAGTTAACAGAAACAAGGAAGAAAAAGTTCAAATATTCATATATCAATATGTATAATTGGCCACCAGAGTGCTTTTGAAAAATTATTCAATACCTTGTTACACGTTGCATTTACACTGAGATGTCCCCTGATCCCGGGGCTTTGAACATTAAATGTTTCATTCTGAACACAAAGAAAGTCACATAATTTCACAATACTCAGAAACAAGTTATATCCAAAAGTCAGTTGAACAGAGAACATTCAATTGGCAGCTCACACAGAGTGTTGTTAAACAAAGAAAGAGAAGAAGAAAAGAAACTAGTGGTCCCCAGACTAGTTAGTCTACCGTCTCTGCCTTGTGAGCTGTTACTTGACTCCACTGTGAGTGACTTTGGTTGTGGTAAAGGAATTTCCTCCTGTGTGAACCTGTACGTCCTTGGGAGCTTGGGTTTCAAATTCACCCCATAGGCATGGTCCTCTATGTACATAAAACTGTTCATTTCCTGTGGTTTCTCTTTCACCCTAAGAGAGGAATAAGTGTGTTTGGGGGAGGGGGTATCTCAGGGACTCACTTACCCCAGGGCATCTGAGAGGGCAGGAAGGGGAAAGGAAAGGCTCTTCAACCTGTCCTCCAGCATCCTGCTGACATCAGCAGTTTCCATAAAGGATGCCCACTTGAACTTTTGCACCCTTTTCTTCCTCAAGGGCTTCACAGCGCCACCCGCTGTGCAAAAGCCTTCAGTGACATCCCCCCTCCCCCACCCCCAGCTCAGACCTGAGCCTGATCCTTGGTCCATACTGAATGTGGGGCACACCAGCCCTGAAAGGCCTCTCCCCCCATGCCAATGCTCTCACACTTCCCCACATGTGTGTTGGGGGCGGGGCTCCAATTAGATTATAAAAAGGAGCAGATTCACCTTATGTTCCCTTCTCTGTCCCACAAGTCCCTGCAGGGCCTGCTACATAGGATCTAATGTACAAATGTAGCCAGGAAGGCTGGCAAGCCAAGTCAGGTTATGGCAAGTCAGGCTCGGTCAAGAAAGGATGTGGGTCTGTAGGTGTTTCATCTGCTCGTCTCTTTTCCTTTTCTCCAATACCTTCCTCTTCCTTGTCATCTGCTGGCTGCTCCCCACCCTTCTGTTTAGTTCTGTTGAGATATGGCCTCATGTAGCCCAGGTTGGCCTTTGAGCTAGCCTTTACCACCCAAGTGCTAGGATTACAGAAATGCACCGCACACTTGGCTTGCTTTCCCTCTGACATGGCCCGCAGTGAGAGCCCTCCTTCCCTTTTTTATGCCATGGCCTCCAGCCCATGGTGCCCAGAACTCTGCTCCACAAGTCTGCAAATGAGAGCCTATCAAACACCAAGCTCCTGGTACCATTTTCATATACAATTATCCATGTCAGAAAACCCCAGAGGCTCAGTACAGAGAGACCCAGCACAGAACTGATCTGTGACTGGACATATACATGCTGAGGTGCACATTCCATGTGAACTAAGGAAAGCTTGTGTATGTGAGAAATACACGCATGCAGTTCACACTCAGAAACCCTAGTATAAAGTTGCAGTTTTTTCCTAGCTGATATAAAATGTGCCAGTTTTAAAACTGTGCATTTGTTGCTTGCAAACTTATAAATATGTATAAACCCCATTATAAATAAATCTTGTCTGGCAGATGGCATTTTATCTGCCAGCCACAGTTGCAGGGAGTTATAAGTACTTATTAGTTCCCCATTTTCAAATCCACAGCATGGGCCTGGGATATATGATGTGAAGTGGTGTGAAATTTTCTTCATAAATGGTGGGGGTTAGGGGTAGAGTCCATCAGTAAGAGTCAAGGAAGAGCTGGAGACTCACCCATCAGTCAAAGCCAAGACCCTTGGCATTAGTGTGTCCTCATGCTGAAAATGCAAGCATTCTATCCTCACACTAGGCCTACTGAGTCAGGAGCTCAAGGGGCAGAGCCCTGAAATCTATGTATGGACCAGGCAGCCTGGTACTTCAATGTCTGCCTTCTGCTCTGAGACTGATTATTATAAATACCAGCCTCTGTCCCAGGGTGCCCTAGCTCACAGAGTGTGCACAGGGCTGCACAGGGCTGGGCAGAAATCCCTAGAGATAGCCTTCCATCCACGTTGACTGTGAGGGAGCTCCTCCCTGCCGCATCTGCTGGCCACCCCAGGTACATTCAGTTCTGCTCCTGGGACTCAGCAGCCAGTGGATGCCCACAGTGTACCCTGGGTGGAATTATGCTCCACAACACAACCATTGCTTAGCAGCTACTTCCTTCTTGACTTCTGGGATCATTTCCAAAGTAAGCTATATGTACCCAAATCCCCGCCTGGAGTGCCCTTTGGTAGAATACCAGCTAAGTCACCAACCACAAGTCCTGTCTCTCTGGGGCGAGTAGCTCAGTCCTTTCTGTACTTTGAAATGTGAAGAATGAGGAGAAATGAATTGCCTGTTGCTTCCATGTGGATGAGTTACATGTCTGAGCCTTAAAAGGCCTTAGGAAGTTCTGAATTCTTTCCTAGATCTAACCATTGACCATTATTGCCATCCAATTTCTTCAGCTGAAATACAAGGGCCCCTTCAGCTGAAACATCTTGGAAGCACCTGCCCATTATCCCGGACAAGACCAAAATTTCTAGGTTTATAATGTGTTCCAGGAGTGGGGTTTATTATCTACATTCTCTTTCTTAAAAAAAAAAAAAAAAACTTCAAAATGTCCATAAGTACTAGCATCACGCAGATGTTTCTGGACACATGGTCTCGTTTGCAACCTTTCTGCTATCCTCCTCCTGTTTAAAATCTGGCTGTCACCATCCATAGAAGCTGTTTATAGATGGCAACGCCACTTTGGGCCCATGGAGGAGGAGATACACTTTGTCAGTGAAGAGTCCCAGGAAGTCACTTCACATATTTATGGATCCACACCACTTTTTGAGGGAAGCCCTGGGGTGTGGCACACAAGCCCTGGTTTTAGAGAACCTGCTGTTCAGAGAGAGCCCACATTGTTCTGGTTGTACTGGGAATGAGCTTCATGGTGGCGGGGGGAGGGGGGCTCTGCTGCATCACTGTCTTGGGGAAGTTGAGCTTCAACTCAGCTCACTTCAACTCTTCAAAAGAGAACACGTTACTGGATCTAACATGGAACGGAGGTGTCCACTCTATAGCCACTCCCATAAGGAAGCCTCCAAGGTGTCTAATGTCGCCATGGGGTAGATCTTCCCTTTGAAAAAGAGGCATCTTCAGGACACCAGTATGGACATGGAGCCTGGACACATGGCATCCTGAATCCTATGGGCTTTGGGGGATTCATTCTCCCTTGTCCTTCCAACCTAAGTTTTCCCCTCCATTCATGGTTTCTCACAGCCTTCGGCCTTCATGTACAACTGCCTCTGTTGCTAGGAGAACCTCACAGCTGCTATGTGTGTCCCACTTGGCATCAATCCATCTGTCTACCATCTGAGATGGCCTGTAACAGAAAGCTGCTCATCAAGGTTGAGCAGGCACTCAGCTCTTGGTTCTTTAAATACAAAAGGGACACCATGGTAATAACGCAATGGTAGGTCAAAGATTGAGTCATTTGACTGTGTTGTTAGCAGACTGTCCACCTTATGGTGGAGGGAGATTCAAGAATCAGAGGCAACCTAGACCATGATGGACAGCCCCATCCATGCAGCCCCATGAGCATGCAGAGGTTATCTGAAGCACAGTTAACTCTCCCAGGAGGGCAAGGGATGGAGGGATTTGGCAGGGGTTCGGAGCCACTGTGCAAGAGCAGACAGGGGCTGTTTTAAGGCTTCTGAACCCCATCACGCACCACTAAAATAGATGCAGAGTTCTGGGCGGAGTGGTGGGGTGCTCACAAAGAGGAGCATAGGATCCAGGCACATGCCACATCCTCATGCCTGGCCCTGGGAGTTGAAGCCCCTGAATGTACAATAGAGTGCTGTTCCACACAGAATGGAGTTGCTCCTCCATAGCCTGAAACCCTGCCCTACCCAGGCAGATATGGTCTGGGAACCCAGGGAAGAGGAGCTTGGGCTCAGGGAGGAGAATCTTGGGGTTTGCCTCCAGACCCTGGCCCCGAAACACAGGCAGGCCACACCTGTGCACAGAAAATGCCACGTGACTAGAACAGCTCTAGAACAGCTGATGATGTGACCTGAAGTGAGCCTCAGTTTCCCCATGCGTAAATGAGGTTTGAGGGAATGTCCCATCACATATGCCGTGTCTGTAGAGAGAAATGATAAACCCCTGTGAACCCTGACATCCTTTAAAAGGAACGCAGGCCAGAACATGGCTGCCAAGAACAGCCTCTGTTGTCTGCCCCATGTCTAAAAGATTTCCCTAAATGTGAGCCCTGTCCTCTAAGCTGGAACAATAATTACATATTTTGAATTAAAATTGAAAAGAGAAACATTGATTCCTATAAATCCGCTTACCCTCAAACTCAACACTGACTTCAGAGAAGTCACTTCTGAGTATTCCTTTTTTTTTTTTTTTTACTTCCCTGAAGAGGGAAGTAGAGTAAATGCTGGGGTGCTATGACCTGTAACACTTTGCTAGTGACAGAAGCATTTTAGCAGTATACAAGTGGGGCGTTCAAGAATGAGTAATTTCATATTTTTTATATTTGTATGTATTATACATTCACACACAGGGGCAGCAAGACCTGTGTGTGTGTGCACAGCGCACAGCCTCTTGGGAGGGCAGAGTACAGGGTGACTCTTGGGGTACCTCAAAGCTTATGTATGTGGTCACAAGGCAAGAGCCTGCACTAGGGGCTGCCAACATATCTGCTCATCTCTTGGGCTTCATCTGTGTAGCATCTGTCCCTGACTCCCCTCAGGAAGCAACAGGAGCCTGAGAGTCAATGCTAGAAGAGTCATCTACTGCCAGCTTGGATCCAGTGGGCACTCAAAGGGTTAAAAACTGCCATGAGGTCTACTGAACCTAGAATCTTCCCTACCCAGCCTCACTTGTTAGCACCCAACTGATTACAGGGCAGCAAAAGCAGGACTCTGACATACCATCAGAGCCGTGCCGAACCCTGATTGGCTCAATGTTTAGTCTCCCGTTAACTATTCTCTTTAAAATAGTATTTACTTATGTTTATATGTATGGGTGTTTTGCTTGCAAGTGTGTTAAGTGCATTCCATGCCTCCTTGGTGCCTATGGAGGCTAGAAGAGGGTAGATTCCTGGGACTCAAGTTATAGACAGCTGTAAGCTGCCATGAAGGATCAGAGAATTGAACTTGAGTCCTCTGGAAAAGCAACCAGTGCTCTTAACCACTGAGCCAATTCTCTCTCTCTCTCTCTCTCTCTCTCTCTCTCTCTCTCTCTCTCTCTTTCTCTCTCTCTGTCCCCTCTCTTTTTTCTCTCTCTCCACCCATCCACCCCCACACAATACACACACAAACATCCACACAGACGTAATTCCTCTTAAAAACCATCCAATTTTTCATCGCACTTCTAAACTGTACAGAGTCCTGTTATACTAGCCAGGGGTGCTACCACATGGGGTCTCACGGGGACCAACACCCAGGTTGCAGTCCTATGAGGAGGTACCAACAACCAATGCATCATCTGCTCATGCTTGTTAAGTCACAGGGTGATCACAGCCTCAATGTTTTTAGAAGTTATAGACATAGCCAGCTTTGAAACACAAGAGTATCACCCATCATGAAACAACAGCTTCTGAGATGGTAGAGCAAGACAAGACAGAGGGCCATGGGCATGGTCCCTTTTCATGGGGCTACTGAGAAAATGTGGAGGGGAGACAATGCGGCTCACCACTCCTCACACCAGCTGGTTCCAAAGACTAGAATGTAGAGCTGAGCACACATGGACCTGGGAAGAACAGCCCATGTGTGTGTCTCCAAGGCTCAACTCTGGGTGGAAGCTGGTACAGGCCTTGCAAGGCTCTTACACATGTTTTTTTGTTCTACTGAATACGAGAGGTAGGTGGGAGGCTGCTTCACTGGCACCTTCCATACAAAGCCTGTGATATATACTCTGACTTGAAGGATACACAGACCAGGGCTACATCATTCCTCAGACATCAGTATGCTGACCAATACCAAGGAAGCATTTGCCAATGAGACATCTTAAGTCTTATTCTGTATCATGTGTGGACTCAGATGAAGCTCCCAAATACACACACACACACACACACACACACACAATTGAAGTCAAGGGTGATGGATGGTTCCCCATGTTAAAACACGACCCAAACAAGCCAGAATACCATCTGCTTTGGAGTGGGGACTCACTGGGTCATCCTATGGCAGAAAATGCACAATACATTTTCATAAAGCATCAATTCAGGGCACAGGAGGCAGCATCCAGGAAGCAAGGGCTGGAGGAGGTACCACCATCCCGGAGGAGACACTGTCATCTATGAGCTGAGCTGCAGCCTGGAACCAGCACTCACACAAAGCTGTACCAGCAGGGGCAGATGTTTGGGCAGCATGCTACCGTATTCTATCACAATTCTGTTGTCCTGGAGCTGCCAGCTCACCTGCATTCGCCTTGAATTGTGCTTATTATGTGGAACTGTAGGCTACACCTTCCTAGCAAAATTTCCCAGTAGAACAGGTTAGTTTTCTATTTTATATTTTTTCCCCCAGAACAACTACAGTCAAACTTGCCTCTCACTAAAAACAAACAGCATAGAGCACTAGTCTCCCATCTCCCTTAGTTTTAAAAAATATAAATATCGGGGCCATTTGTACAGGATGTATGGGTATATACACTTCTAATATGCATATCTGAGTCGTGTGAACATATTTATGAAATTTGAACTTGAAGGAAACCTCCCTAGGGGGCTTTTGAAGGTGATGGGCCCACAGACAATTGCCCCAGTTCCCAAAGGCTGAGAGCAGCAGAGCCCAGGTCCTCCTGACCTGGCATAAGGTATGGGGGTTGGGGCGCTGGGCAAGCTCAAGGTTTCCTCTCCACAGGTTGTTGGAGACAAAGCTCACTCCCGGCAGAAACAATGGGCAGGCTGCTCTCCAGGTGGTAATTGATGAGGTGACTGATGCTGTCAAAGACCCTGTCCTTTGTCCGGATCTGTGAGGACAAAAGGAAAGAGAGGTTGAGCTGAGTGTCACCAGGTAGAAAAGAAAGACCACATTACCATAGAGCCATCTGGAGCACCTGACTTGGCCCAGAAAAGCAAGGGGAGGACCTGAGGGCTCACCATGCTTCTGAGGTAATCTCTGTGCACACCCTGGTCACCGACAATAGCTGGTCAGCGCAGTCTGCTTCACCTACCTGTCCCTCTGAGGCAGTCTTTGATCTTTCAGTCCGAACTGCCCTGTGGACGCTGCCTACCTCAGTCCTCTCTGTGGCCACACTGGGACAACAGAAAGGAAGGTCCCAGCTAATGAGGACATGAAAATGCAACAACACAGCACAGGTCTGGAAGGAAAATAAAATTGCCTTTGTTCATGGACTCCTGCATGGCTACGAGAAAGAGGCCTAATAGACACCAGCAATGAAAACTATTCTTGATCTAATACACAATTAAAGTAACTTTCCAAGATTCGCAGCAAATATACAAAAGCCAATCATAGGCCAGTGAGACGGTTCAGTGGGTAAAGGTGACCTGAGTTCAAATCCTGGAGCCCGTGTGAAGTTGGAGGTAGAAGACCAAGTTCACAAAGCTGCCCTCTGACCTCTACATGTGCATTATGGCGTGCACACCCTTTTACACACACACACACACACACACACACACACACACATGCACACACACGCACACACACATGCACACACGCACACACACTCACACGCACACACATGCACGCACTCGCACACACACATGCATGCACTCGCACGCATGCACATGTGCGCACATGCACACACACACACACACACATATGCATGCACGCATGCACACACACCTAATAACAATAAGTAAATAAGAATGTTAAACCAATCATTTTCTTATATACTAGCAATGGCCACATAAAATTTAAAGCAAAATTTAAAACATAAAAAAACAGAATACTCCAGTATTCAATGAAATACTTAGGTATAAATTTACCAAAGTATAAACAATGTATCAAACTAACTTGTTACCATTAATGATTTTTTTCTAAAGTTTATTAGGAGAAGAAAAAGATCCAGAGTAGTCATCAAAATACTGAGAGAAAAGAACAGGGTTGGTTCTATGCTACAAGAGTTGGCATTCTGGACTCAGAAAGGAAAGAACAAATATGGAAAACTTTATTGCAGGACTCAAGACACTGAGGCATTAGTGGAGGGACAGACACGTGCACCTGGACTAGAATGATGAGCCAGAAATAGACCCACTGGATAATGTCTTCTAACTTTTAATGAGAGATAAGGTCATGTACTGAAGAAAACAGTGTTTTTAACAGATGACCCTGGAACAATTGGACATCCGCGTGGGGAAAAAAATAAAGACCTTATATACACTCACACAGTGACTCAAATGTATTAAACAGAGAACAGAAAATCATGAAACTCTCAGAAGATAGTTTAGGAAGAAATGTAGACAAACTATGGTGTTAGATAAAAGAAAATGATGGTAGATTCACAGAGAGGAGGCTGACAGGAGAGTGAGCGCCCTTCAGAAGGGTCTGTTAGAGGAAAGGCTCAAGGTTGCCATGAAGAGGCCTCAGAAACGGAGCATTGGGAGAAATAAGACATTGGACCACCTTCAATTCTGTTCAACATAAGGAGTGTCGACTCAGAGGCCTTCCAAGGAGGTGGGAGCAAGGTGCGCTGGGACCTATGGGCTAAAAGCCAAGAAGGTATTGATAGACTAGCATTTAAAGTTGGGAGAGAGAGGAAGACGTGTGCACACACACACACACACACACACACACACACACACACAGACACAGACGGAGGGAGTGAGGAAGGAAGGCAGACAAGAAGGGAGGGAGGGAAGAAGGGAGGGAGGGAGGGAGAACACTGTATAGGAAATACAGTGGTCTCTTGGTATCTACAGACAATTGGTTGACAATTGGTTCCAAGATTCACTATGGATATCAAAATCCAGGGAAATTCAAACCCCTTATTTGTAAAATGATTCACCACTTGCACAATAGACATACATCCCACCATAGATTCAAAACAACCTCCAGATTTCTTGTTAGATTACAGGTCAGAGGCTGCCCCTCCCTCCTCAGGCAATCTCCACCTCCACCACCACTACCCCACCCCTTCCCACCCCAACCCCTGGTAGCTCTCTTTCTGGGACAAAAAGTGGTAAAACTGTGACCTGTGACCTCACGGCTCTTGTACAGAATTCATTTCTCTCCCTTCCACTGCAGCTGTGAGCAAATTCAGCTCCCTGGTCTCTGGACCAAGGGCAACCTTGAACGGTAGCTTCCTTTTTCTCTAGTGTCTTCTGATGCCTGGCATGTAGAGCATGCCAGGGTAGGTTGTGGTTTGGAGAGCTTGCCTTCGTGCCCCACACTGAAATCCTGTAAGGCTCAGAAGCCCCCATTGTCCTTAAGGATTGAGGGGCCCTTCCTTCAGGACTCTTTATGCTACGTGCAGTGGATATAGCCTCCTTAAGGGCTTTGAAGGCTCTCTCTTCATGACCTTATCCTTCTGCCTCTGGACCAATGCACTCTCTGTCTCTCTGCCTCTGTGTCTCTCTGTCTCTGTCTCTGTCTCTGTCTCTGTCTCTGTCTGTCTCTGTCTCTGTCTCTGTCTCTGTCTCTGTCTCTCTCTCTCTCTCTCTCTCTCTCTCTGCACTCTGTTCTCCTGTATCAAGGTCTGGTCTCAGCTGCCTGTGCTCCCGGGGCTCTCTCTTCTAACAAAGGTGAATCCTATTTTGATTTCCCTCGTCTACACACCTGCTGCTCTCCTAACATTTATAACACTGTGGACATAGTTGCTCCCCTGCTCAGTCTGAGGGATAATGACAAGATGACCCTATACGTTCTTAGTACAGATGGCTTTTTCTGAAGTCACAACTGATCATGAAGGATCCTGTCACGGGCAGCTCCACCTTGAAACTGTTGTCTCAGGAGCTCTGTGGCTGGGGAAAATACAAGTCTCTCATGCCAAGAAGACAACTCAGCAGCTTTTGCTGTCTCCCCCAAAACCCTCCTGCAGACCTCACCCCACCCTTGGGAGCCCAGAACTTGGAAGATTCGCTGTCTCTTCAAGGCCTCTGGGTTTGGGTGCTATCTGACCAGCGGCAGAAGAAATCACAGAGAACCTTCAGTTCTGTGAATGTGGACACCACTACCCACACAGTGTCTCCAAATCTGTCTCAATGATCACAGCATCAGATTCATGCACAGAGGGGAGGCCCACAGGGAACACAACTATCCCTATACCTCTGTGAAATTCCACAAGCTCAGAGTCTAGCTGGAGAAGAGGAAGATGGTCTCCCCCTGCAGGCAAGCTCTCCTGGGGAAGAACATTAAGGCAGGATGCCTGGCTGTCCAAAATCGCTCTCAGGTGGGGCACCTCTCCAGCATCCATGAGGTAAAAATTATGCATTTATTGCCCCCTTGTGGTCACAAGCATGCAATGTTAGGAAACTTCAAAGTTTCCAGGGGGAAGATTCCTTCAACATGGTTTGTAGTGTCTGGAAAGATTTTGGTCCTGGACAGCAACTCTGTAACTCAGAACTCCACATGGATCTCAGACCAGGAAGAAGCTGAGAGGGGCAAGCACACACCACTCCTGGAGTGCCACAGATTTCCCAAAACAGGACTGCTAAATGGTCTTTCCCACCCACGGCTTTCCCTGACAAGGAAGTCCTCCCAGTCCAGAGACAATGGTGACTTACACAATCACAGTGGGTACCACCTTCATCTCTGACTTCCTGGACAATGATCCAAACACAGTCCTAGTGATAACCATGGCCTAGAAAAACCATCGTGCCAGGCAGAGAGACCAGCCCCAGCCACCTGTAGCAAGGATGGTACACAGTCTAGTCAGAACTGGGTCTCCAGAGGAATATCCAGGCAGGAACTTGCCTACCTTCAATGTTGGTCAAGCACCCGGCAGTGTCTGGGAAACCCAGAAACTGGGAAGAAGATGCCTGACACTGCTGGCAGGGGAGCTATTGCTGCCAGGGCTCATGGTAGTGGGACAGAGGGATCCAGGCAAGCATGGCCTTCTTGTGGCCTTACTTTGTGGCTTGGTGGAATGTCCCCGTGATTGATAGACTTAAGTGCAGAGGACAGTTCTAGCCTGGACCAGTCCTAGCCTGGGCTTTGTAGCAGCGGAAGTACACAGACTTCCTCAATGTGATGGGAAGTGTCTGAGAGGGGTCTCTGCCCAGAGCCTCAGGACCTTCTCTGGTCTGTATGGAGACCTCTGCAGGCCTCCTTCAGTCGTCTCCCTTCCTTCTGATCTAGCTTCCCTTCCATTGTTAGTCCCCAGAGACAGTTGGGCTGTAGACACAGAACACACAACACATTCCTCTTTGTTCATTTACACCTTCAGAGGAGAAGACAACAGGTTCGTATCAGGAAAATGAGACAAGCTGTCTGCAGAGAACAGCAGTGACCCCAGGTAAGGCACTTCGGGAGGCACTGAAATGTGGGTCTCTCTTCCCCTTCCTAGAGTCAGATGCTCTACTCCAGGAGCACTCAGGCTCTCTCTCTTCCTCTCTCCCTACCCTCTCCCCTTCTCCCTTTCTTCCCCCAACTCTCTCCCCTCCCTATCCCTCCTCTCCCCTTCTCCTTCTCTCCCCTTTTCTCTCTCCCCCTCTTTTCTCTATCCCCCTCTTCCACTTCTTCTTTCTTCCTCTATTCTCCCTTTCCTCTCTCCCTCTCTTCCCTTCTTTCTCCTTCTTCCCCCCTCTTTCTCCCTCTCCTTCTTTCTCTATCCCTTTCTTTCCTTGATGTTTTAGATAAATACAAGGGAGAGAGAACTGAGCTATAACAATAAGGAGACCAACCTCATGGCACCTAATACAGCATCCTATTCCTAGACACCATCATGAGCGCATCCTAAAACACCACAGCGCAAAGGGAACAGACCAATCCTAACTCAGAAGACAAGTCAGAAAACAGAAAGAAAGTCAATTTACAGAAAACAAAAACAAAAGACTTACTACATCCACTAAGACAAATGTATGAAAAAAATAATTCAAGGGATAACAAACTCTTTTAGAAATTAAATATATGATTTTACAAATTATATAAACATATGTTTATATGCCAGAGAGAGAGAGAGAGAGAGAGAGAGAGAGAGAGAGAGAGAGGGGATAAGGTTGTTGAGGGAAAGATAATTCTTTACTCCTGTAGCTTTACAGTAAGTTTCTTTTTAATGTTCTTAATGGTGGAGGTGCACACTAACGGTATTTATAAGCAAAATGACAAGGGGGTCAAACAAGAATATAGTACAAAATATTTAAAATACTTCTCCCTTCTCTTAATTTCTTCCTACTCTTCTTCCTTCCTGGGAAATAAAGGTAAGAGAGGGGTGTTATAGGGGGCTGCCCAACTGGGGTCCGGACAGGGGGAGAGAGCATACGCATGGGTGGTGTAACTCAGGTGTCAGAAAACAAGTGGAGCTGTGGAAAGACCTCGTGACTTTGGAAGTGACGTCATTGTTTACAGTTAGTAAGTAAAAGCACTAGTGTGTTCCGAGAGCCACAATAGCTGAAGGCTACACAAATCAAGCCTATGGAGGACCTGAACTCCAGTGTTAATGGATTCTCCCAACATAAGCATGGTGCCCACCCCACCTCGATGGCCATGCTAGGCCGAAAGGAGGAATCAGCTATGAATGACTGGAGGGGGGGATAGTTAGATACACACAGACTGACAGAATGATTTGAGTGCTGAAAGATCCATTTCCAAGGCCTCTCCCACAACCTCTGTCACCAGCTCTCCCAACGCTATTTAGAGTTCCTTTCTTCAGCACCCCACCCACCACAGAGGCTCCTCCAGCTGGGTTGGGTGGCCTCCTCCTCTTTGGCTTCCCTGTGACCTCAGTGCACAGTGAGAGAGCTCAGAGGCTG
The DNA here is from genome assembly GCA_030674055.1 of Rhabdomys pumilio. Classification (NCBI taxonomy): domain Eukaryota; kingdom Metazoa; phylum Chordata; class Mammalia; order Rodentia; family Muridae; genus Rhabdomys; species Rhabdomys pumilio. Next base: position 12,080,482 of record JANHMN010000006.1, on the reverse strand, counting down.
CTAGACGCTGGAGTAAATTTAGACTCAGACCGTTTTTTTTCCTTCTCTCTCTGAGTAACCTAGCTTGCCAAGATTCCCCCTTTATAGTCAGGGACCAGCCAATTACCATGAAAATCAGAAGAATAAATATTGAAGAGAATGTGTTCAGCGTCTATTTCAGTGTCCTCACAGCAAGGAGGCAACTCTGCATTTTTAATTAAGTCTTTCATTTCCATCTCCTTTGCAGTTAAAGCTATCCTCCATAGGATCAATTAAATCAGATAATCAGATTCAGCTAAAAGCACCTCCCCACACAACCCCCAAAGAATAGTCATCAGTGGGTAGGAGTTAAGGAGCATTCTTGATGGTCTTGCAAATTTCACTCCAGAATTTGTGATAGCAAATGTTTGATAGCTCGGATAACAATCCCACTTCCTCGGTTCCCACACACCTTGAAAACTATGGCTTGGGAAAATATAATAAACAATTGTAAGTAGGGTACGAGGATTGGTTTTTAATTGTTAACTTGACACACTCTACGATCACCTGGGATGAGAGTTCGAATGAGATATTATCGAGATCAAGCTAGCCTGTGGGCATGTCTGTGGGTGATTATCATGATTATGATAATTGATGTGGGCAGACCCACCCACTGTGGGCAGCCCTATTCCCTAGGCAGGGAAGTCTGGATTGTATATGAATAGATAAAGAGAGCTGAGCACAAGGGTGCATGCATTAATTCACTATTCTCTGCTCTTGCCTGTGGATGTCAAAGGCACAGACCATGTCTTTTAAGATAATCCTTTGGTGCATAAAGACTTAGCGAAAACATTTAATCATCTTTGTTCTACGTGATGACATACATACTCAGCTAGACATTTTTTTTTAACATTCCATGTTTTAAATACCAATCTTCAAGCGAAATATTTATATTCTCACAGAATTCTTGAAGAGCTTTTTCTGCTATTTTCTTTTGGATAACCACAACTGAATGACTGCAAGGCCTGGCCAGGGGGTAAAAGGGGGCTCTGGGATGCTTCTATTTAGGTAGTCTTGTTTGTGGTTCTATACCTGTAAAAATTCACTATAGTTCAACATTACAAGGTCACAGCTGCACACTCACACACCTGTAGGCATGAGGTCCTCATACGGATTAGTACTACGGAAGCCAAAGGAAAGAGGCATTTACTTGGTTTCCACTCAGACAGCTAGGGATGGATGCACTTCATAACCTGGTGATCTTTGCTATCTGTAGGTGTTGATATCAGGCTCCATACCCAATGACATCACATCTAGGCGACCCCCACATCGTTGCCAGGGCAACAGCTATGCACTCCCAGAATCCACCTGGCTACCTCACCTTTACCTGGGAGATACTACGTCACCGCCCATATAAAACAGGCAGGACCCCCCTGACTCGCTCTCTTCTTCTTCCACCTTCTTCTCCCCACCTTTGCCCTATCTCCTGAATAAACCTCCTCCCCCTTGGAACTGTGTGGTCTGGAGTGGTCTGTTCTGAGCTGCGGTCGGACTTCTTAGAACAACTAACAGTAGGGCCAAGCCTCACCCGCATCCCCTAAAGGATCGTATTCATTTATCCCGGACTCACCCCTCTATATCTTGAGCATTGCTTCTCACCTATAGAACCCATCCTCATGAGAGGTTCACTTGGACTTTATTACATCAGCCCAGGTAACTTCTGTATTATCTTTAGGGCCAGGCCAATCCTGACTCTACAGGCATTTCTGAGTCAACAGAACCAATCTTTATGGCAGAGGCTGTATGTACTTTGTAAAGAGATTCCATGTAAACAGAGTTGCTGTACACACAGGACTGGGTTAATTGTCATCAGGAAACCCTTACTCTGAAGTTGTGCTATGCTTAAAAGTGACTGAAATAAGCTGTCCGGGATCATACTCTAGAAGTCTGAGCCAGCACCAGCTAACTAAATCAGGCTAAACTGACTTTCTTTCTGGCCTCTCTCAGATGGCTACTCTGCCAGCCCTGATATTTGCAGTGACCCCCTACCTGCTCCCTAAATTCCTTGGACTCTCAGTCCATGATCTATAAAAGCCTTGCAGGATCAAGCATCTACTCAGTGCCTACTGAATACCCACCTCAGTGCCTATGAAGGTACAAGATGCATACTGAACGCCAAATAGACTAGACAGAAAAAGATTCACACAATAATCAAAACATTAAACATTCAGAACAAACAAGAATATTAAAAGCTGCAAGGGAAAAAGACCAAGTAATATATACAGGCAGACATATTGGAGTAGCACCTTTCCAATGGAGATTCTAATGCCAGAATGGCCTAGATAGATGTACTGCAGATTCTAAGAAAGCACGGGTGCTAGCTCAGACTACTATACCCAGCAAAACTTTCAATCACAATAGATGGAGAAAGAAAGATATTCCGTGATAGTCAAATTTAAGTAGTATCTCTCTGCAAATCCAGCTCTATAGAAAAACTTCACAGCCAAGAAAACACAAAGAACAGATGATCTCAGATCAGCTTATCAAAAGGGGATGGGACCCACATCACCACAACAAAGTAGCAGGAATCAGTAAACACTGCTCGGTGACAACTCCCAATATCAATGGTCTCAATTCCCCAGTAAAAAGACTGAGTAACATATTAGTTATGAAAACAGGGCCCATCCATCTGCTGTACACCTTAACATCAAGGTTAGACATCACCTCAGAGTAAAAGATTACAAAAAGATATTTCAAGCAAACAGACGGAAGAAACAAGCTGATGTAACCATTTTTAGTATCTGACAAAACAGACTGCAAATAAAAACTAATCTAATGAAACAGGGGAGACTATATACTCATCAGAGGAAAAATTCAAGAAAATATTGCAATTCCAAACATTTGTGCACCAACTACAAGGGCACCCAAATTTATAAAAGAAAATTTAACAGTTAAAATCATATGTTATTGAACCTCAGAGGGCGATTGTAGGAGACTTCAATACCCACCTCTTGCCAATAGGCAGGTCATCCAGACAAAACCTAAACAGAGACTCTGGAGGTAAATGACGTCATAAATAAAATGGACCTAACATGTTTACAGGACATTTCACCCAAAGACAGAGGATACACTTCCTTCTCATTACCTCATGGAACCTTCTCTAAAACTAGCCACATACTCTGACAACAAAGCAAGTCTCAGCAGATTCAAGAAAACTGACCCTACCCTCCTCTGTGCCCTAAACACACAGTCCAACCAAACACTCTGGTTCCCTTCCTGTCCATCCATCACTGCTTTAATTCTGCTAAGTAATTCTAACCTTCCTCTCTTTGTTTTCACCAGATGAGAGGTTTTAGAGTAACAATCCTGGCATTTGCTCAATGGTTAAGTTGATTAAATTGCACTTACTGAACTTGGCAATTATTGGACTCTGCCCAGGGTGAAGTCAAATACTCTTATTGATTGGCAGGTAGACAAGCCAGACAAACCCACAGAATTACTCAGACAGAATCATACCATCAAGTCGGTGTCTGGAGGCTGTGCCTTCGGTGACCTGCAAAACACAGGGCTAATTGATGGAGAGTTGCCTGCTGTCCAGCATTCTTTATAACCTGAAGGAAAGCCTGTAGGGAAGCCTGTAGGAAAGCCTGTAGGGAAGCCTGTAGGAAAGCCTGTAGGGAAGCCTGTAGGAAAGCCTGTAGGGAAGCCTGTAGGAAAGCCTGTAGGAAAGCCTGTAGGGAAGCCTGTAGGGAAGCCTGTAGGGAAGCCTGTAGGGAAGCCTGTAGGGAAGCCTGTAGGAAAGCCTGTAGGGAAGCCTGTAGGAAAGCCTGGAGGGAAGCCTGTAGGAAAGCCTGGAGGGAAGCCTGTAGGAAAGCCTGTAGGGAAGCCTGTAGGGAAGCCTGTAAGGAAGCCTGTAGAAAGCCTGACTGTAGGGAAGCGTGGCTGTAGGGAAGCCTGACTGTAGGGAAGCCTGACTGTAGGGAAGCCTGACTGTAGGGAAGCCTGACTTTAGGGAAGCCTGTAGAAAGCCTGACTGTAGGGAAGCCTGGCTGTAGGGAAGCCTGACTGTAGGGAAGCCTGACTGTAGGAAAGCCTGTAGGGAAGCCTGTAGGGAAGCCTGTAGGAAAGTCTGTAGGGAAGCCTGACTGTAGGGAAGCCTGACTGTAGGAAAACCTGACTGTAGGGAAGCCTGACTGTAGGAAAGCCTGTCGGGAAGCCTGACTGTAGGGAAACCTGACTGTAGGGAAAGCCTGACTGTAGGGAAGCCTGTAGGGAAGCCTGTAGGGAAGCCTAGAGATTGCAGTTTTGGAACCATTTGGGATAAATATTGAAAATCCAGCACTTTTAGCTTCTCTGGTCACTGTGAATACTTTAGGAAGGGATGGTGCTGTTGCTCTTGCTGTAGTGTGCATGTGTTGTGTGCCTCTGTGTGTGTGTGTGTGTGTGTGTGTGTGTGTGTGTGCGCGCGTGCATGTGCATGTGTCTACACTCATGTGTGCAGGTGCCTTTGAAGGACAGAAGAGGATGTCAGATCCCCAAAGCTAGAGTCACAGGCAGTTATAAGACATCTGATGTAGGTACTAGGAACTGAACTCACACTCTTTGTAAGAGCAACAAACCCTCTTAACCATGGAGCCATCTCTCCAGTCCCCAAAAGTGCTATTTTTCTATATCTTTCCCTCACAGTTATCTTTGTAGTTTTGTACTTTGGATTTCAGTTTCAAATGGAGGTCCTTTTCCATAAAACATGGATAACTTTTTAAGTGTCCATATGGTAAGGCCAAAGTTCCCGTTTCTTTATTCTTTCTGTGTGTCTCTCTCTGTCTCTGTCTCTGTCTCTGTGTGCGTGTATTAAAGAGAGAAAGAGAGAGAGAGAGAGAGAGAGAGAGAGAGAGATTAGATATGAGCGTGCCACAGTGCACATGCAGAGGTCCGAGGACAGCCCTGAGTGACGGTCTTCATCTTCCACTTTGTCTGAGACTCCTGTTGAGGTCTCTCATTGTTCACAGCTATATACGTCAAACTATCTCCAGGGGAGTGTCTGCTCTCTGCCTCTGTGCTGGATAGCTGAATGTTAACTTGACACAAGCTAATGTCATCTGACAGGAGGGAACCTCAATTAAGAAAAGGCCTCCATAGTAACAGGCTGTAGGCAAACCTGTGTCCAGATGTGTAGACAAAGTGTGACCGGTGAAGCTTCCCACTCCTGCCACCATGCCATCCCCATCATTGTGCTCTCTCTCTCTCTTCTCTCTCCTCTCTCACCTTCCCCCCCCTCTGGAACTGTGAGCCAAAACAAACCTCCTTTCAGTTGATTTGATCATAGTATCTTATCCCAGCAACAGAAAAGTAGCTAACAGGAACCAGGCAAGCTCTTTACCCACTGAGCCAACCCCACCACTCCTGTTCCATTATCTTTTAACAAAAGGTTTAGTTTTAAACTTTTGATTATGCGCTCCTGAGCAGGGGTGCCTGTGGAGACCAGAAGAGAGCACTGAATTCCCTAAAGCCTGTGTTAAAGGAGGTTGTGAGCTACGAAATGCAGATGCCGGGAACCAAACTCGGTCCTCAGCAAGAGCAATAAGTACTCTGAAGCACTGAGCCCCTGCCGCAGGCTAGATGTCATTATCTTAAAAGATGAGAAGATCAAAGCTTTTATCCTGGACTATAATTTTCCAAGGTTTGTAACTCACACAGGGCATTGGTCATGAACACTTGTCACGTAAGTCTCCCATCCCTGACAGGTACTGTAAACAGAGGACAGTGTGGATGTGGTCCCCATGCAAGGCCTGGTAAATAGAAATGGTTGGAGGTAGTTATGAGCTTATTGGAAGGTGTCTGCCCGTGTCTCACCGTGCCTTCCGGGTCCACCAGCAGCAGGTGCTTGGCCTGACCATTGTGCATGCCCGTGAGGACGAAGGAGCCGGGGTTGGTGGTACTTTTCCTGACCAGGAAGTCTCCATCTTCCTGTAGCAGGGCCTCTGCCTCCTTCCTGCTCATCTCTCCTTGGTACCAAGGCTCAGCATTAAGCTCCTCCAGCATCTTGGCATCCGGGGCTCTGGGTGCAACAGGGCTGATGCACTCCACAGACGCGGCTTTGTTCAACACAGGGCCCAGGGGCTGGTTTCTGAGGGCATCTTCAAAAGGCTCTGTCAACAACATATGACAGCAGCAGATCAATCCCCGGAAGAGGAAGCAGTAAAAATAGAGTGATGAGAATTAAGATGTAACTCTTGACAGAGCCTGGCAACAGAGATGGCTCATCGGAACTAGCATGTATATGCGCCGCCCAAATGTTGGCATGACTCTCTGGTGAGTCTACTTCCCAGACAGTTGGGGGTTGTGCCTGGTGCCAAGAATGTGAGCATACACTTTGTCTAGCTGGGTAAAAGGACTTCAGTGTTGCACACCACAGAGGGCAGGTAGATCTTTCCATTTCACACCACCTACCTTCTCTTAAGAAACCCCGTATACAAACTTGTCAATTCTGAAGGAAAAGACACACCATGGAACTTTGATTCCACAAAACCCCCAGTGCCCCACAGATTTACCTCAAAAATCCAAGTGCCTCTTGTGGACATGCTCTAGGATAAGAATTCTACTTGGTCTTGATACCTTCCCTGGTATCAGAGTATTGACATCACTCTCGGCTGAATCTACATTGCAACAGACTTCACACCATATAGAATATCAGTGAGTGCTCAGATCCCAGTGAGTAACAACCATATCAGCAGCAAAATAATTCACTAAGTACGTCTAATTAAGCTTTGGTGTGCAGTTTTCCGTAAGATGGGGGCACTGGCATAAGCAATGAAAAGTGTGTATGGTGCTGGGTAACCACCGAGTATTTAGGATCATACCACCTGCACGGTACAGTGAAAGCACAAGATCTACAACGTCCTCTCTTGAACAAGGCTCTGCCCCAGAGCTCCACGTTGTTTCTGGGACACTCACTAGAACTCCATAACCACGCAGTGGATGTCATAAAACAAGCCAAGTCTGCTAGATGTTAGGAAAGGATGGAAAAAAGAGAGAAGAATTCCTCTGAGCAAAACTAGATCTTTTTCAGAATTGCTAAATTCTTTTATGAATGTAGAGAGGAAAGGTGGTTTAAAAGCCACTGGCTGAAGGCTAAAATGATAATTTGTGTGTGTGTGTGTGTGTGTGTGTACATATGTGCGTGCATGCATGAATATGTGTGTGTACGCATGTGTTTGTATGTGTGTCTGTTTAAATGTGGGTATATATGTGTATACATGTGCAGGCCAGCTAGCGCTATTAGATGTCTCTTTTAAATTCCTCTCAGCTTTGTTCTTTAAGACAAGGTCTCTCACTGATGTGGAGCTCCACTGGGATGGCCAGGCATCCTCCTGTTGCCTTCCCAGGTTGGAGGTTGCAGCTATGTGCTACTGCCCCTGGCATTTTCACTTGGGTTCCGGAGTATCAAACTTAGGTCTCTGTACTGGGGCAACAAGCGCATTGGTGACTGAATCTCCCTGCCCCCTCCCCCTAGCTCCTGGACTTTCCTTTTCATCCCACTTTTAAAAATCTGATTATATGAAGTACTAAAAGATCTGCACTCTGCTGTTTCTGTGTCATTGCCATCTTGCTAGGCCACCGTCAGCCACTGCCAACACTACACACTACCCAACATCATCATGGTCACTGACATCACCATCATCATCACCACAACCTTCATCCCTAACACCACCAACATCAGCACCACAATAACCGCTGACATCACCAGTATCATCACTAAGAAAATCAGCATCATCACCGCCATTGCAGACATCACCAACATCCGCACCACAATAATCACTTACATCACCGGCAACATCACTGTCATCACTAATATCACCAACATTAGCACTGCCATCATTTAATTAATTTAATTGCCACCACTACTACTATTTAGCAGCAGTATTTCAGGATATACAGACCTCCTCTCCCTACTTCTAAACAGACAACGATTTCTTAATGTCTTTTCTACTTTCAGCCACCACTTCTCTTGATTTGAGGACAAGAACAGAGATGAGTGGATGAGAGTAAGATGTCTTTAGGTTCTCATTTCCTCAAACCTCAGCCCTCTCAGCTTTCTTCAGGCTCTCTGGCCCAGGCCACAGGTAGGTTGACGGAATTGACAGTGAAAACAGTCTGCACACACTCAAAGCCTCTAGGCTGAAGCGGCTAGCTCGAGAACTCAAGCAGAAGTCAGGCAGGGAGGAACATGTCTGTGATTTCCACCACTAGAAAGGCTGACTCAAGAGAACTGCTTCCAGTTCAATGCTAGCCTTAGCCATATATCGAGTACCAAACTAACCAGGGATATGGAACATTACCTTGTCTCAAAACAAAATAAAACCTAAAAAATAAAATAAAAGAAATCCCAAAGAATGGACTAATCATCAGTTGATTTTCTGTAGCTTGGTTAATAGCCCTACAGTTCTGTACTGTTCTCTCTCTCTCTCTCTCTCTCTCTCTCTCTCTCTCTCTCTCTCTCTTTTTCTCTCTCTTAATTCTTAATGAAAGGAATGGATTCCAGATTTCATGTAATTTACCCCCAGGCCCTGACCCTCAACAGTGTCTGGTGGGAGTTCGGCACGTCTTTGAAGCCACAGTGGCCCAGGAGAAGTCAATGCTGCCTCATCAAATAAGCACCTGAGTCTATCCTCACCCTCAGAAGACACTGTGAACAGCAGTGCTGGACTGGCAGGGCTGATGTGACAGAGGACAGGGTTACTCAACCACTGTGGCTCTCCTTTTCCTTTTCTGCAGAGTAGAGAGGGTGACAGTAATAACCCAAGCTCCTGTGCACCGACCAAGACAGACAAATAAGGTGGTGAGCGCCCAGCACACAGCAGTCAGTGCTGTGGTCTTCCCACCCCTCTTCAGCTCACTGACTCCTCAATGAATTAAAGCAATACAGTTTAAGATGCAGGGTTTGGGGAATTAACCTAGTTGGTAAAGTGTTTGCCTTGCAAGCATGAGGGCCTGAGTTTGATCCCCAGAACCCATTTTTTAAAAGTCTGGCATGTGAGGCTGAAGAGAAGACTCAGTGTTTGTGAGCAAGGTTGCTCTTGCAGAGGACCTGGACTCAGTTACCAACCCCCACACTATATCTCACAATCTCCAGCAAAATGTCATTTCCGTAGGACCTGACAGCTTGTTTGATCTACACAGCCACCAGCTATACATGTAGTAAGCATATATTTGAATAGGTAAAACCACTCAAGATACATTAAAAATTAAAAAAAAATAAATCTTAAAAAAATAAAAACAGGCATGTAGGTGTGTGCTTGTAATCCCAGAGCTGATAGCGTGTAGCTAGGCAAATCCATACACACACACACACACACACACACACACACACACACACACACACACAAATCTACCCATATACCATACATAAGCTCCTCTCTCTTTTCCCATATGCATATATGTATGTATGTATGTATGTATGCATATGTGTATGCACATATATGTATATGTATGTATATGTATGTATATGTGTATATATGTATACATGTTTCTCCTCATGAGCCTCCACATTTCTTTCCAAATTTCTTAACAATTTCTACTCATTCCATTTCAGTTCATGAATTGCATGATTTTTCTCTAACTATATGCCAAGGAACAAGACCATGTGATAGCATCAGGCTATACTGCCGAATCTGGTGGCTTCCCTTCATCCTGTTCTCCAGCACACCACTGAGCAAGCCTCAGCCCCTGACAACATGCAGTTGGTTATTTAAACCCCACCAGAGTAGGGCCGTCTGTTTCAATGTTCCTGTGTAACTTCAGGAATTAGAAAAGTATTTGATACATGGTAAGCACTCGATACATTTCTGGAGGAGGTTGGGAAGAAGAATGAGAGGGAAACGCAAGAGCAAATGTTCCAGGCAGGGAGGGAAGGGGAAGCAGAGAGGGAGGAGGAGGAGGAGGCGGAGGGGGACTGACAGACAGGGAGAGGGAGGGAGAGAGGGAGGCAGAAAGGGAGGGATGGGAAAAGGAAGAGGTCATAGAGAAAGACACTGTAAACAAGATCTAAACAATTTCTCATCCACATGTCCTTGCTGATAGACTGAGATCTGCTTTAGTAATTTCCAACCACAGTAAGCCTGTATAGAAAACACACAATAGTTACAATTATAAGCTATGTGCCTACATTGGGCAGATCTAGTGCTATCCTGACTTCTCCCCCAGCTATAAGACCCGTTCTTACTTGCAGTTTCTCCTAGTCATGAGGTTCTGCTCCATCATGGCATCTTCCTCCTCTTCTTCCATCCATGCTCTCCTCTTTTCTCCTCCTCCTCTCCCTACCTGCCTCCTTCTCAAAGACCTCCCAACCCACCTTTTCCCTCCACTGCCCAATCGCAGACTCTAGCCTCTAGCCTTTATTGACCAATTAAAATGGAGAGAAGGTTCACATGACATCACCTGAATACATGATCAACCTTCCTTGAGAAGACAAAATTAACATCAAAATTCAAACAATATCAGGAGAGCTCACAACAGGGGTCTCTTACTATGGCCACATCATCTCTGTACTTTCTGAAATCATACAGCAGTTAGCACATCATGGCCAATTAATATTCAAATAAACACATATATTTGTATACATTGTTGGTCTTCAAGAGGAAAGCCAGTTTTCCCAAAAGAAAGTCTCTTGGCTACAGGGAGTGGATAGCAACCCCAATACCTTACTTGAACCCCATCAAAGTCAGAAAAACACCCTTAATCATCACACCCGCCTGCAGAAAATTCAGTAGTGATAGGAATTCTGAATAAAAGACAGCACAGGAAAAGCAATGGACACCTACTCATGTCAAAGAGGTCCTTCCGTGGGCTGCTCTCGGTGCTGCTGGTTGCTGCTGGCCAAACCTGTGGTGGGCCTGGCTGGGTGTTGACATAGGTTGGTGTTTCCCCTACAGGAACCATGTGAGTTTTTCCTTCTGGGGTGCTATAGATGTCCAAGGAGCCTGCAGTGAGAGAGTGAGCCCTGTTATCTCTTAGGATGGTCTTCCTGTCTGTGCCTGGAAGAGCCAGAATTCGACACAGTAAGCACCTCAGACCTGCGGCTGAGAATATTTACTCGTGGTAAATTCTCTTCTAAGCTTGTCAGTACCATGTCCCTGTTAAGACACTCCCCAATCTTTCAAAGAAAGAAAAAGAGAGAGAGAGAGAAAGAGAGAGAGAGAGAGAGAAAGAGAGAGAGGGGAGGGAGGGAAGGAGGGAAGGAGGGAAGGAAGGAGGGAAGGAAAGGGAGAGAGAAGGAAGGAAGAACAAGAAGAAAGAAGGGAGGGAGGGAGGGGAGGGAAGGAAGGAGAGAGGGAAGGAGAAAGGGAGGAAGAGAGAGAGACTGATTGATTAGTTGATTGATTGATTTAAAGAAAGAATTCTCCAGACAGCATCAGGGTGGGCACTGGTGGTTAAAGGCCTTGTCATATGGTGCTCCAGGACCTTGGGAGCAGAGGTGACTCTGCCTGTCATCTTAGCTCTCAGAAGGCTACAGCAGGAGGATTACTGCAAGTTCAAGACCAGTCTGAACTACACAGCAAAGCCTAGTATGCTAAAACACTAAAACAAAATTAAAGATTAAAGGAAAATCAAAGAGGAGCTTAAGACATACTAAGCTATGGACTCTCCTGTAGAATGTTCCCTTTCCCGATGTCTCCATGAACTCTCTCTCCTACCTCATAGGAAGTGGAAGGAGCCCCTGGCCAGCACACCCACCTGTTCAGAGCATGCTTAGTGCCACCTGCCTTCACTGTGCCTCTTACCTTGCCTGGTGGGTGCTCGCTGCCAGTCTTCACCAAATGCATCTCCTAAGTGTCTTCCCTGGTAATAAGTTTGCTCTTTTCCTGCAAACTAGAGACACATGCCAATATTCAGAAAGAAAGAATTGTCTTCTCAGTCTCCATCTTTGTGAGCAACAGTGTCACGGGCAGGGCTTTTATGGGCTGATACATCCTCTCTGATACCCACCTTTCCATCCCTGCCTCACAGTGGCATTGCGTTCACAACCTTGCATGGTTGTGAGTAAACTGACAGCCTCATTAATGCTACCACATTTCTCCTTGTCCTTGTGACCCCCATAATTCCTCTCGAGGGCAACCACAGAAGAGATCTTGTGCCAGCAGCCATCCATTCTCAGAGAAGCACACTCCCTGAGAACCAGGAAGCTGCAGTGTCAGAACCTTGATGTCAATGTTGCTATTGGGTGTTGACACTTTTATTGGCACAAATAACCTTGAAAATATCCAGAGTTGGAGGCATAGCTCAGCTCGCCAGGCACAAGACTCTGGGTTCCATCCCTAGCACCACAAAAGAAAAAAAATCTTTGAAGCTTCTATGAAACATGGAGATGTAATCATTTTTTGAAGCAATTTTGAATTAAAAATTGTTTGAGTTGGAGGATCTGATGGTTTGTTTTAATTGATAGCTTGACCCAACCTAGAAGAGATGAATCTGGGAAGAGAGTCTCAGTGAGGGATTGTCTACATTCAGTTGGTCTGTGGGGATATCAGTGGGGGATCTTGTCTTTTAAGTAAGTTGATGTGGAAAGACCAGGCCCACTGTACCTGCACCTATCCCTAGGCAGGGGGAGCTGAACTGAAGAAGAGTGGGGGAAGTGAGCTGATCGAAAAGGAGCATGGGAGTGTTCGCACACACGTCTCTGCTCTTGCCCATGGTTGTGATGTGACTTGTCACTTCACACTCCTGCCCTGTGACTTCCCCACAGTGATGGACTGTAACCTGGTGCAGTACACTACCGAAAGCACTTGGTCCCTTCAGTTGCTTAGTGTGACAGTGTTTATCACATTATCACAGCAATTGAAATGAAACTAGAACACAGAAAGGGATAAACAACACAGAAAAAAAAAATCTTATACTTTGAGGGGATGGGTCAACTCTTGGGTCAACTCTTTTCAGGGAATCTACAGTGCTGTGGGCCTTTTAAAAGTCTCGAATCCTGCCATCCCCTCATTAAGAGCGTAGCATACCAGGATTGATGCTAAGATTTACGGTGTCTTTATTCATGTTGGAGACAAGTGATGTCACACTGTGAAATTGGTGGAAGAGAGTCTTCGAGCCATAGTGTCAAAAGCCACGTGAGATATCAACCAGAAATAACACGGAGGAAGGTGAATGCAAAAGAGGGCCAGCCTCCTCCCAGGAAGAGAACCCCAAACTTACCTGGGCTGCATCAGGAGCATGGGGTCTGGCTTTCAATCGAGCATCAAGAAAGCCCCCTGGAGGAGGCATCTTGCTAGGAACACTGTTGTAGTATGGGTGATCAGAGCCATCTCCTTCTTCTTCAGTCCATGGCTCGTCCAGACTCTGCATTCTGTTAAAACATTTTCAGTGACCTTCACCCAAAACTGATCAAAGTAATAGATCCAATGACTCTAACATCGGTGTTGCCTATAGAAACAAAGCACTGGGTGTGTAAGTGTGGCCTCCAGCACACATGGCTTGGTGGAGGCTTGGTCCCCAAGGTGGTAGTGTAAAAAGGTGGTGGGACTTTTAAGACACGGAGTCTCTCAGTCACAAATGAGACATCGACATGGATCTATCAGGAGGTAACTAAAAACAGACACATATTGTTTAATTCAGATATGCTTGGTAAGTTCTAGCTCTCAAGCCTGTGGGAGGCCTGCTGGATTTGGCATTTAATATGTTTAAGCTTACTATGACAGACAGAGACTCTCAAATTCTAGCAGTGAGCCCCCAAAGATCTCCAAGAAGATATGGGCATGACAACAAAGGACTCCACCTGGATTATGGTATGGTAACCACTGAGCATGACTGCCCCATTGCCTCACCAATGGCTAGGGCCTGAACTATGGACAAAGAGAGGACACCCCGGGAGCTAATTGTCCCATGTTGCCTAAGACAAGGTGAGGTCAATCCCTCCCATGTTCCCCTCCCACAGAAAAAGCCTCTCATCTTCTGGGCATCATGGCCAAAGACTGCCTCTGCCCACAGTGCCATGGAGACCACAGGAACCTGGGACAACTGTCTGGGTAGTGGACTATGGACTAGTCTCTGCCATTTTAATTAATAGATAGGCCATTTAGATTATAATTTATCCTTCTCAAGTCTCTGAGAACATTGATGGCTAAGTTAACTACTTGACAGCTAGAGAACAACAGGTAACCAGCTCCTTACCCCAAGGTAATCCACTACCATGCTAATCAAAAAGGCAAACAGGTTTGCCTTGCTCACAGGCTTCATGTTGAAAGATAAACAGGGTTCAGATGTAAGATTTTTACTATTCCTTATCTAAAGGAGCTCACTTCCCAGTGACTGCTCCCAGTGATCAACCACTCGTGTCTCATTCATGGTAAATAATTGGATAGAAAAAAGGTGTAAAATTTATGTAAGGTCTGAGGAAACAGAAGCTTGAGTTATGAGGATCTAGGAAAGTGTTTTAGGGTCTAAGAGGGTGTCTTAAGGTAAATGAATGCCAGTGAAGCTGATAAAACGCTGATAAAAAGTGATTCAAGGCACATAAAAGGAATGAAAAATGCTTCAGTGGGGTTGGAGAGATAGTTTTTCCAGAGGTCCTGAGTTCAATTCCCAGCAACCACATGATAGCTCACAATCATCTATAAGGGGTTCTGATGCCCTCTCTGGTATGTCTGAAGACAGCAACAGTATACTCATATACATTAAATAAATAAATAAATAAATAAATAAATCTTTTTTAAAAAAAGGAAAGAAAAAAATGCCTCATATTTCTTCCCCTCTTTATGGTATGGCTGTATTAGAACATCGAAAGTTCAGAGTTCTAACATTAATCAATGGAATTCTGATATTATTAATAATTATTAATCTAACTCTGGTAATTCCTTCCACTATACAATCCACTATCATAGTTGCAAGTTCAAGATTTTAAGGGGTTTTTTTGGTTGTCTTTTAAGTATAGACTTAAAAATGTGTCTCATGGTGCTAAATCTATGTACACCTAGTCTTCTGGAGAGAGGGAGGAAGGCCTTCTCTCACTGTCTGTGGTCACACTGAAAACCCAGATGAGATGAGCCTTTGCCCTTTCTGCTCCACAGAAGGTTCCTGTCTTCGCTCACCTCACCTTAAAGAAGGTTCATGCTTTTAACAAAAACAACTGCTTCCCAAGCCTCTACTATGACACAAAGGTGTGAGTCTACTGCCTTTTACAGTGTGGGTTTCACCACAGATTACAATGGTAATGTTAACCCATCTGAAATGTCTCTCTTTCCGTAAATTTAAAAAGATTCTTGTAAGGTTCAGAGAATTCACTTGGATCTACATCTCACAGGTCAGATGGACTCTGGATAAGTGCCCTGTCAATCAACAGCCTGTACCCCACCTGTTGCCTATTCTAGAGGGCAGGATTTCTCCCCTGTTCTCCCAACTACCATGGGCCTAAAAGTTTCAAATGTACACCTAAGAAAAACATTTCTCCCTAACCTTTATCTTCTGAATGTGTGTGTGTGTGTGTGTGTGTGTGTGTGTGTGTGTGTGTGTGTGTTTGTGTATGCATGTATGTGTGTTCCAGTATCCTCCCAAGTTCAGGTATTTCCTTGAGATCTGCGTCCAGGAAGGCACCAGAGCAGCTCCCGACAGGTACTCTGATCTAGTTCTGATTTACCCTCACAGATGCTTCAACTGGGCCTGCACTTCCCTAGCCACAGATATTCTCACAGATCCTGGACAAGAGTGAAGCAGCTCTCCCAGGACTTGGCCAGCATCCTAATTTCTTTAGCATCCCCCAAAATGACATCACCGCCAGTCAGCAGGAAGCACTCTAACAAACACAGAGCCCTCACTCCTGCTCCACCATCATCCCTTCCTAGTTCTTCTTCTTCTTCTTCTTTTTTTTTTAATTAAACCAAAAGGGAGGAATGTTAGCTTACAGGTGATTCCATCAGGCTCCTCCAGGGACCTAGCAATGACTTCTGTCATCACCTGCCACCACTGCATTCTATCTATCTATCTATCTATCTATCTATCTATCTATCTATCTATCTATCCCTTCCTCCCTCTCCTTCTCCTTTTCTGTGCCTTCCCCCTTCTCTGCCCTCAGCGCTCTGCTCCTGTCTGTCTGCCTGTCTCCATGTCCCCTGTCTTCCTCTACCCTCTCTCAGGTCCTCAGTCCTCTCCCCTCCCTCCCCCCAGTAAGCCCCCTTTACCCCAGATCTGTTGCATGGCACAATCACTCAAGCTCACACCCTGGTGTGGGCCTAGGTGCCCCCTAGCTGCACTATCTTTTATAACACTTGTGCCGTGTTGAAATGCATTCAAGAAGTCCTCAGTGATGGTCCTGAGCTTACGCCAGCACCACGTACTTGGCTTCTAAAAGAATGAGCTATATAAACCTCTTTTCTTCATAAAGCCAGTCTACCCCAGGTATATGGAAATATTCTATATTTCTATATATCTCTATCTATTTCCATGTCTATATATTGAAATAGAGTTTCGTGTATCCCGGGATTTTCTTGAGCATCCTATATAGCCATGGATACCCTTGAACGTCATACCCTTTTGCTTCCACATCCAAATGCCTGAATTACAAGCATAGGTAACCACGCCCAGTTTATATGGTGCTGGGGATGAAACCCTGAACCTTTTAGGCAAGCACTTTACCAGCAGAATTGCATTCCGAGCTCTTGATTTAATACTGAGAAATGGATGAATGCTATACCTATTACCCAGAAAGAAATTAGTCACTGTTCCCCCACACATACCCTGTCATCTGTCTCTTAGGAATGTGTGTAAACGAGGTGAGTGTTTTGTCCTATAAATAAATCTGTCTTATTCTGAGATCTACTCATCGGAATATGCCACCCATATCAGAAATAACCCCTTTTAATAATTGAAAAATAAATAATTTATACCTAAAGACCACCAGAGCCTAACTGTGCATGTACACATTTCAGCAAGTCGTGAAACTTAAATTAAATGAAATCATGCCAAAAATGAGGATTCACCTCTAAAAAACATGGCAAAGCATGGTCCTCTGAAATAATTTCCCATATAATTAATGATAAAACTGCCCAGAGATTTTGGTTAGTCTAACTCAACTTTTTCAGAACTCCGGAATTAACCAGAAGCTTGCAGCAACCCAGAGTTTTGCTCTGTGTTTAATGTGCTTATGACGTAAGCATGAGGGCGTGGGTTTGGATCCTGAGCAAGCATCTAAAAAGCCAAGCGTTACTGTGTGTAGCTGGAACTCCAACACCTGAGGTAGGGGGTGAGAGATAGGAGGATGCTGGAGTTTTCCTACCACCTGCCTAGCTGAAAAACAGAGGCTCTGACTCAGGGGGCTAAAGTAGAGAGTGAGAGAAGATGACACCTGAAGTCTTACCCTGTGCTCTGCATGTGTTCACGAACACACACACACACACACACACACACACACAAAGAGAGAGAGAGAGAGAGAGAGAGAGAGAGAGAGAGAGAGAGAGAGATGGTTAGTGTTAACTGTTAACTTGATCGCCTCAGAGATGATCTCTTGAGAATTTGCATGGGGCATTAGTCTTGATTATGGTTTAAGGTCTGAATACCTGCCCACTGTGGGTAGAACCATTCCCTGGGCAAAGGGGTCTTAGACTGCATAAGATGGATAACACAACCTAAGCACTATCATCTGTGCATTGCTCTTACTGCAGAAGTATGTGACCTGCTGCCTCAACCTCCCTGCCTTGGCGAGCTGCTCCTTGAGCTGTGAACCGGAATACACCTTTATTCCCTAAGTTGGTTTTGTTAGGGTATTTTATCACAGCAACAGGAAGGAAATCAAGACACACACCTACACACACACACACACACACACACACACACACACACTCAAATTAAAAAAATAAACATTTTAAAGCAATGAAATAGGCTGTAAGATCACTGTTGTTGCAGGCGTCTTAAATAGCCCTATCTGCATCCCTATAGTAGCCTTGTAAGCTAACAGCCATCAGTTAATGACAACCATCGCCCAAGTAGCCACAGATGGGACAGTGTAGTTCTGAGCCTCTTTCAACAGCCAGTCCCAAAAATTTATCATCATTTTCCCTGTCTGAGTGATCCTTTGAGAACACAATTCCCCAAGCTGTCTTTTTTAAAAATTTACTTTTAATTATCACGTAGTAATTTTGCACATTTATTATGGGGTGCTGTGTGCTAACTTGATACATTTCTACAGCACACAGTGACCAAATTAGAGTAATTAGCATTCCCATCTCCTTAAGCACTTATCATCTGCTTGTGTTTGCCAAAGCTGTCTTTATTTAACCTGATGCAGAGCCTGCCTGGGGGCATCCGTCAGAAACATTCAGAGGCAAGTGTTTATCATGGGGCCCGCTTGAGGCTGGGAATAACATTTGGGTCAAACAATTTTTATTAGTGGAAGAAAACGACAAAGAATGTAGAGTGTATGGAATTGGAGGGGGAAAGTCTCAAACAAATAACCACAACTAATGACCATTGCAAATCCTAAGACGAGAAGCTGAGACATCAATAAACTCCAACATGTTTATCTAGATGCAACATACATTTGCAGGGTTCAGCTTCTGTTCATGCCCACAGTGTGTAACATGGCTCTAAATTCTCACTTCAGGCCTACCATTAAACATCTCACAGGTAGAAAGTGAGAGCTGAAAAGAATCAACTGACTCACCCTAATTACATACAAATATATACAACACACACAAACATACATGTGCATATGTATACATACACACACATATGCATATACATACAAATGTATACATGCAACACACACCAACACACATACAAACATGCACACACAAATACACATGCACAATACAATATCTACATATACATCTGTGTACACATGTGCATACATACATACAAATACCACATCTGCATGTGTATATGTGTACATACATGCACATACACATGTTCATATGTACATGCACACACATGTAGCCCTTCAATAAAGACTATGAGGCCGAGTTGTTCAACATTTAAGGAGAGTTTTTCAGTCATTCGTGATGAAGCAGAGCCATCAGTGGACATAATGACATGTGTGGATTGTGGAGTTTATAGAATTATTTCGGTAAAGTCACTAAAACAACCACAAACGTTGACAATATACATCCTAGAAAGAGAAGAAACATGAGTTTCAGTCTTGCTGCCTTCTATTACTTATGTTTTTAATGTCGGCAAAAAAAAAAAATTGTAAGCTGTATAAAGAAATAAGAAAGGATACACCTAGACAAGAAAACTAAGTCCGTGGAAACCATGACAAAGAAATCTCAGACTTACGGAAAAATAAACACGATGCTAAATATGTTCAGTCAGCTACAAGAAATGATGTGTAAAACACTAAATAGGAAAATACGTCTAACAAAATGTGGCTTGCCAGTATGTATAAAGAAATTTAAAAATTAAATTCTAGAATTGAAAATTCTACTATCACTGCAAACATGAGAAGAAAATTTTAACAATTCACTTCAGCAAGTAGCAGGTTTGGGAGGTAGAAGAAGGCCAAAATTTTAAATACTTCAATTCAGCCTTGGCTTCCTTGTCGTGATGGACAGAGCTTCCAAACTGCGATGCAAAGTAGACCCCTCTTGCCTTATGGTGATCTTTTTTCAGAGTATCTGTGATAGCTAGTCTTGGTTGTTAACTACATCTGGACTTAATTAAAATCCAAATGACTGGGCACACCTGTGAGGGATTTTTTTTCCTTAATTAAATCTTTTAAAGTGGGAAGACCCACTTCTAATCCTAATCTGTGCGACGGAAGATCCATGTTTCATCTTGGCCATACCTTCTGCTGGCAGCCTATAGAAAGGACATGGAAGAAGAGGGCTGGCTTGTTCTTTGTCTGCTTCCTTTCGTTCTCACTAGCCAGTCCATTCCTTCACTGGCACTAGAGTCTACTTCTTTTGGGTTCTGGCGTATACTAAAGACCAGCTGAGACATCCAGCCTCAAGGACTGAACAACTACTGGATTCTGGGACTTTCTGTTGGTATAAATCACTCATTATGTAAGTTCTATTTCTCTAGAAAATCCTGACTAATATTGTTTCTTATTATAAGGGGGGTGGGGAAAAGCAAGCAACAAGACAGTTTCCCAAATGGGAAACAGTAGAGACACTAGCTTAATAATTCTACTCTAAGACATATGCCCAGGAATACTGAAAGATGGCTATCCCAAAACTTGAATACAACTTCACAGTAGCTTTATTCATACTAGCCAAAAGAAGAAAATAGTTCAAATGTTCACAAAGGGTTTATTTCAGTTAACAAGTTCACTGTCCATCATGGAGGGAACTCAAAGAGGAGCTTGAGCAGAAACCATGGTGGAATAATGCTTACTGGCTCATATTTAGCTAGATTTCTTATATAGCCCAGAATCACCTGCCTAGGGAATGGTACTGCCCACAGTGGGTTGGCCCACTGCATTAGCAAGCAAGGCATTCCCCCACAGGCAGATCCATAGCCAATCTGATCTAGGTAATTCCTCAAATGAGACCTCCTTTTGCCAGGTGACTCTAAGCTGTGCCTGTTGACAATTAAGCTAACCAGGGCAGTGCAAATTTAAAACACAAATGATCTGTTCCCTTTTGCAACTCAATCTTCTTATGTCTTTATAAATTCTGAGAATGTAACCTGTGGTGCATGGGCTTTGGATGGACTCTGTAAACAAACTCCAACCACATTGAAAATAAAGGCTCATTCTCAGGTCAGAGATGTCAGGGCTGTAGCCACTTCCTTCATTCCTCCTCCAGCCCCATCCTGCTAAACCCATCAGCTTGGGCAAAGAGGGTCCTTACAGGCATCCTGACGAATGGATGAGGATAAAGAACTAAGAGTCTTTCTAGAAAGGCAAAGAAGACAAAGAAACTGAGAGATACCTTCATAATGGCAGTAGATCAGACATCGGCTCCATGATGATGCCACAGAAGGTGGCTTTGTGAGTTTGAAGAGAGTAAGAAATGAACCTAAGAGCAATGATGCTTGCTTACAGTGAACACCGTTAGAAAGGTTTTCCTATGTGTGTATACATTTATACGCGGGTGCATGTACATAGGTGTACATACATTTAATAATGTGTAAGCCAGAGGCCAACTTCAAGGGCTATCTACCTTGTTTTTGAGAAAAGGTCTCTCACTGACCTGGAACTCACTGGGAAGACTAGGGTGGATAACCAGAGAACCCCAGGAATCCACCCATTTCTCCCTCCCCAGTGCTGGGATTACAGCTACACACCATTGTACCTCTTTGCGTTGTTTAGTTTTGTTTAGTTTAGTTTAGTTTAGTTTAGTTTAGTTTAGTTTAGTTTAGTTTTGTTTTGTTTGATGTAGGTTCTGGAGCTAAAACTCAGATCTTGTGCCCACAGAGCAAGGACTTACCTGGCTGAGCCTTCTCCAAGGCTTTAACAGCTTGTCATTATGGAAGTCCATCAAGGGCAGAATAGACTCAAGTTCAAGTCCAAGAAGACCACTGAATGTCCCATATGCCCCATGGCACTTTTCAACTTTCTACATCATGGGATAGTCTTACATCCCAATAGAAGACTCTCTGTATTTATCGATAACTGTACCTCATTTAATAGTAATGCGACAACCAAGCGACTCTTATCTATCCCTGTTTTCCAGAGGAAGCCAAGGTGAGTAGGGCAGTTTAAGGACCTTGCACAGAGACACATGGCTGATAATCACTTCCAAAGCTTTTAGGTCGTGGAGGCCAATAAAGCAAAAGGATACTGTCAGCAGCTGGGGCCCCATTTGGCTAACTGTGACAACCAAAAGATGGGGTACAGACCTTGTGTGGTCACAGACCTAGCAAGGGGACGTGTGGAGGGATCAAAGGACTGGAGAAGACACAGTGTGACAAAAAAAAAAAAATACTACAGTGACATTTTGGTAACCTTGTTACTATCTCTATAGCTCAAGAAAACGTTTCCTGTGAATTCTGAGCCGTATGTGAGCTTCCATCTGTCAGCTTCCTGTGCTTCTACTGAGCACCAGTCAGATGTCTGTGAGCCCGGGAAACACAGTGAAGATCTGGGTCTGCCCAGGGTGTGGTGCTGGGAGCTGGTTTTAAAGGAAAGTTTACAGGCTGTAGATATGCCCTCAGAGAAAGACAGGCACCACCACTCACCGGTCCTGGAGAGCAGGAATCTTGGAAGGGCACTGCAAATACTGTTTGAACCGGAGTTCAAAGGCTTGTCCGATGGAGCCAATGACATCTTGGGCTAGCCCGTCACAGCATTCCAGAATGTGGCAAGCTTGGAGAAAAGGGAACATGCGCTCATTAGAGACAGTGCCAGGGTTCTCTGGACCCCTTGACAAAGAGCCCCATCTGGGGTGCAGAAAAGAGAGCCACATGCCTCCCTCCTGGTATGGATCCTGGTACAGATTCTGGTATGTCTCTATCAACCCGAAGTCTCATCTCTGGGGCATTCCATAGGGGTGGGTGATGGACACATGAATTTCTTAGAGGGCTTTTCTGTGAAGGTAATGCTTTTATTTTTATTATTTAAAACTTACTTATTTTTATTTTATGGGCATGAGTGTTTCCCCTTTATGTATGTCTGTGCTTCCCATGGGTGAAACTCCTGAGGAGACTAGAAACAGGGCAGAAGATTCCCCTGGAACTGGAGTCCTAGGCATTTGTGAGATACCCTGTAGGGGCTGCAAACCCAACCTGGATCCTTTGCAGGAGCAACAAGTACTTTTAACCATTGAGTCACCTCTTTAGCCCCTAGATGGTTCTGATGCTCCCAGAATCCAGTGGTTCTGACCTCCCTAGAGAGGCAGTGTTTAAAAAGAAACCACAGTACATACTGGATCTTGGACAGAGTTTCCCTAAGGCCCAGGAACCTTAGCAATGGATTTAAACTGGCTCCCACGGGATGAATCTTGATCTGTTTGGTGGATTTAGAGAAAGTTGTTTTTGACTTCGTAACAGTGAAACACTAACGAGGAATTCCAACTAGAAACGCCAAGAAGCACAATGTAGGAACCTCGGAGGAAATGGCTCCATTGTGACAAAAACACTCCGACAAAAGCAAAAAGAGAAAGGGTTCGTGTGGCCCACGGTTCCAGTCTATCATGGTAGGGGGTCAAGGGAGCAGGAGCTTGAAGTTTGAAGGTGAATTACTACGATTTGATTACTATACACTATATACACTAAAACCTTGCTCTGTGCCTCCTACGTGAATACATGTCGGTATCCATTAAAATCAAACAGTTAAGTGTTTGCCATGAGGACCGGAGTTCAGATCCCCACAACCCACATTTAAAGCTGTGTGCAGCTATGTGTATCTGGAAATCCAGTGCTGGAGAGGTAAGACATGTAGAAAAAAAATCTCTTGTGTACTGTATGGATACATCACCTGTCAATTTAAAATCTACGGCCTATAGGAAAGGGTAGCAGAATAGAGGGTGAGACATCCAGTAGGCAGAAAGGATTCTGGGATAGAGCGATGTGGGGAGAGTCACATGAGACCATGGAGGAGGATAGAAGCATGGGAGTTGACTGGAGGTAACCAGCCTCATGGCAGAACTCAGATTAGAATAAATGGGATATTAAGTTATGATGTAATTGGGAAACTAACCAAAGCTTATGGCCAAGGTGTTTGTAAATATAGTTTGAGCCTCAGAGTTGTTATTTCTGGGATCAAGGATGTGGGAAGAATAACACAACATAGCAGAGACAGGGGATGGACACTTAGTGCTGGCTATCTCATTTAGTCAAATAAATGAGCTCATGGTTCAGGGGGAGACCTTGTCCCAAAATAAACAAGGAACAGATGACAGAGAAAGATACCCAAAGACTGTGTCTAGACACACACACACACACACACACACACACACACACACACACTACACACTGGGGCGGGGGTTAAGATTTAAAAATGAAAGAAAATCATGCATTAGAATCCAACAAAGCTGACACATTGGGAACTGCAGCTCTATAAACACCAGTCATTGTGTAACCTCCTGTTGGTCACCAGCCTCCTGAAACTTCACTCGTGTGCAATCCTGACATCCTTGAGATGGTTGATGGTGGCTCCCACATGACTTAGGGACCAGGGAGTCAGGCCCCCTTTCCTTCCACTGGATTAACTACAGAAACCATGGACTCTTAATAACTGAGAGACAAATATAAAGTGTCTTTAGAAAAGCATGCGACAGCAAGGCAAGACTGTCTAGATTTCCCCAGCAGCACTGCATGTCTGTCTCAGAAGGAGGCTTGGTGAAGGGACCAAGCACATATGAAGGAAGGCCTGGCCCCTTGACTCTGAAAGGTGAAGATGGGCCAAAGATGGCTGGATTGCAAAACACCAAAGAAGCTGGGTCTTTATATGGTCCAAAGTGAAGTACTCGGAGACCAGACACCTTGGGGGCATAGACTACACCTGAGCACTCAGTCTCGCTATATGTCAGAGTCATACAAAGTACCTATGTGTGTTCACATGTGTGGGTGCATGTGTGCATGTGTGCATGTGTGCATGTGTGCATGTGTGCATGTGTGCATGTGTATGTGGAGGCCACAGGACAACTTCAGGTGCTGCTCATTCCTCAGTGGATATTCACAATGTTTGATGAGAGAGGGTCTCTCTTTGGCCTGAAACTTACCAACTAGGCTAGGCTGGCTGGCCACCAAAGGGTCCTCCTGTCTCCACCTTTCAATGCTAGGGTTACAAGTGAGTGACCCCACACTTTTCAGGCTGGTTCTGGGAGATGATCTCAGCTTCTTACACCTGCTCAGCAGGAACTTTACCAACTGAGCTGTGTCCTCAGGCCCCCAAGCACCATCTAAACACAATGCTGCCTGGACCCCACTCTCTGAGCGCTGACATTTTTCTTGTAAGGACCCTAAGTAACTCTCCAGTGTAGCTCACTTTGAGGATCATTGACCTACTAAAGAAGTCTGAAAAACAAAATTGCCTACATCGCTTGCAGTTAATTTGAAGCAAATCAAGACAGAGAACAAACTCCAGCTGCTTCTAACCCAGATAGTTTTGTGGGGACAGTGCCTGATTCCACCTCTCCTTCATGCCCACCCTGATTTTGAGGGTGGGGGTGCTAAAATAGTTAAAGAGGCTAGCTTACACTGTGGGTTCAATTATATCCTCTGAAAGAAAAGGGGTATGCCAAAAATCCTAACCCCAGGACCCTAGAGGGTGTCCTTACTTGGAAACTGGGTAATTTCAGATGTAACTAGTTAAAACAAGGTAACTGTGGGATAGAAGTGGCGCTGAGCCACCATGAAGTCTCATCTCCATAGGCATCCTTCAGCATTCACAGAAACAGGGAGGATGTAAGGATGGGTTTCAGTGGCACACCTGCAAGCCAAGGAACAGTGGAGATCACCAGTAACTTCCAGAAGCCAGAAGCAGGCAGGAGAGATCTCTCTTCTAGAACCTACAGGGAGCCCACATGGCCCTGCTGACACCATGAACTGGGTATCCATTCTCCAAATCTGCGAGGCAACATGGCTGTGTTGCTTTAAACACCTTCATCCATGTTTGCTTCCTTAGACACTTATCTGCAGCCTCCAAGCCTGTGCAAGGACTTTTGCTCAAGTCCTC
Source organism: Rhabdomys pumilio (assembly GCA_030674055.1). Lineage (NCBI taxonomy): Eukaryota > Metazoa > Chordata > Mammalia > Rodentia > Muridae > Rhabdomys > Rhabdomys pumilio. The sequence goes on along the minus strand of JANHMN010000006.1, from coordinate 12,054,975 downwards.
CAAGCAACAGTCCTGACTGTCACAGGTGTGACCCTGCTCACCTGGGATCAACACTGGCTATGTACAGTCACCAGAGAAGACAGGCTATAATGCTAGCAAGACATCCCAGGGCCAGTGCTGCCCCTTCTCTTCTCTCCTCAGACCTATCTTACTTTTTAAAGCCTCAGAAGTACAAGGACCTGAGTTTGATTCCTCAGACCAAGGCTTTAAAACAAACAAACAAACAAACAAACAACAAAAACAGGTGTCTCGTGACAAGTTTGCCATCTCAGCCCTGGGAAGACAGAGGAGGCTAACCCCTGGCCCCACTGGCCAATTAGCCTAGCCTATTTGAAGAATTCCAGGCCAGTGAGACTCTACCTCAAAAAACAAGGTGGAAAGTATCTAGGGAATGAAACCCAATGTGGTCCTTTGGTCTCCACACACACGCTCACAAATGTGTACTTGCACACACACACATGAACCTGCACATATACACACTCACACATGTACATCTGCACTGCACACACACACACACTTACACACATGTGCATCTTCAGGCACACACACATACACACACACACACACACACACACACACTTACACAACTAATTGTCCCAGCTCTGTTCAGGGAGACTAGGTGCTGTTCTAGACTAGGAACCTGTGCTGTGTTGTCTACAAGAACCCTCTTCTCTCCCCATCACCCTAAAGAAGACTCTGATAGACAAAGCTTCAGTTTGCATGGGGAAGAACAAGAAGAACAAAGCCAGACCCTCCAGACTCCCTGTGACATCTTGTCTCTTCAACCCCAAAACATCACTGATAGGATGTCAGTTCTGTATTCTTGCACCCAGAACTGGCTGGCAGCGCAAACGTTTACAGCTAAGTCAGAAGCAATTTGCAAAGACATATTCAGCATATTAAGTGTCTATTCTTTTGCTCTGTAAGAGCCTCTAGTCACAGGTCACACAGTTACTGCCTATCACTGTGATAAAACACGTGACAAAAACAACTCAAGGCAGGCAGGACTTATTTGGGCTCACAGTTTGGGGGTACAGTGCATCACAGCAGGGAAGCCATGCTGTAGGGAGCCTGAGGCAGCTGTAACATTGCATAGATAGTCAGGAAGCAGAGCATGGTGATGGCTGGGGCTCAGCTGGCTTTCTCCTTTTTATTTACTTCAGGACTCCAGCCCATGGAGGATGCCCCCCTTAGCTAGGCTGGGTCTTTCCACTTCAATTGATCCAATTTAGAATCTCCCTCACCTCACAAACAGAACAGAGGTTCATCTACTGGGTGGTTCTAGGTGTTGTTGATCTGACAATTAGTACTAGCTGTCACAGGAGGTTTCGTTTGCTGAGGCCCCTACAACCAAGGGAGAGCCCATCCTATGTTAATATGCCCTTATGGGTTGTGTTGATCACATACCCAAGGTACAGGTTTGGGAGGAGGGTGGCAAAACAGTCTTAGATGTCATACATATTGAGTATCTTTTCTACAAGATGGAGAAAATATGTCTGTGAGGATGTAAGCAAAGTGAAAAGAACAGCCGCTGGCATAGAGGACAAAGGCCAGGAGGAAGAAAGGAAGCAGGCTACTGTGTAGGGCGGTGCCACTCTGCGTGGTGACAAACTCCACTGGGTCTTGTCAATGACATTTCTCTTGTGGCTGTGGCGGGCATCTGGAGCTATCTAGAGTTCAAGGGTGGTTACCCCGAGCCCATCTCCTCTAGTGTATTATTATTCACTCTTGTTTTATAAGAGATACCCCACCTCCTCAGCCTGTGTCTGGGGTCCCAGAAGCTCAAACAGAGTATAAAAAGACAGCACACCCTGAGCTTAGGTGATGGGCCCTAGAGCAGGAGACAGGACAGTGTACACACACTGGGTGAAGCTGGACAGGAGGATGGGCAGGTGTGGTGTTTCCCAGGCACAACCGAGGCCACTCTCAGAGCACAGGGTGAGAGGGGTGCCGTGTGAGCCAGGTATAGCAAACCACGGCCATCCTCACACAGGTGTGACTGTGGCACTCAGCATCCAGTAGGTTCTCTCTCAGCCAGGTGACAAGCTACTCTTGCAGGCCTCAATTAGCCTTAATCGTGTCACATGATACGTGCTCATTCGCTAAACGAGCTGGGGTAATTAGGAACATCTGGTTCTCGGTATTAAGCCTGGCTTCACACGGGTGAGTGATTAAATGGGCCAGGCATTGCTTACCTCTGCGATTGACAGGGTCCTTAGCGACATAGGCAACATAGTCTGTTGTGTCCTGTGGAAGGAAAAAGAACCAATTGGATCACTCATCACAGCCAGAGGGATGGCCAGAGGGATGCAGAGCCCAGCGTGCTGAGAATCCATTCATCCATCACACAACCCAGAATCAGTTGGAAGGAAAGTTCACGGACCAGCATTTTTCTAGTGTGGGAAGGCCCTGAGCCTCCTGAGCACTGGGAGAAAAAGGAAGGGAAGGAGAGAGAGGGAGTGACCAAATACTGCATACAAAATTGGTCCAAGATAGACGTGGTTTGAGACAAGTCCTCACATTTGGATGTGATTGGAAATCCTCCGAGACCAGAGTACAGACTGGGCAGAGCAACTGTGTCTACGTGGCATTACCCAGCTCTCCTGGGGGCTCGCTGCAGTCTGTGACCAGACTCAGAGCAGCCAGGGTGACAAGCACCTCACCTCCCCGTGTTGGCTCTCCGCAAAGACTTTCAAAAACTGGTGCTCGAATCCCATTGGGTCATCTGACTTGTCTGGTTTGGATTTCAGACATTTTTAAAGCTCAATGTGAGCCAAAGTCAAGAAGCATGGCTGTCAGTGATGTGTATGTGAGCCATCCTCAAATTTGAGTTCTTGTGAGAATCCCCTGAAGGTTTAAGACAGATAGTTGGGTTTTCCACTGGAGCTCCAAACTAGATTGCTGAGAAATTCCAGTAGCTGTGGGCTTGGAGTCTATACTTTGAGAAGTAATTGTTGGGAAAAATACTAGGGTAGGTGTTCAAAGACAGGATATTCATCATAGGCAAGATACAGATATAGCCTCCTTGTCCTTCAGCAGATGAGGGGACAGAGAAAGTGTGACACAGTTACACAGTGGACTTCTATACCGATATAAAGAATGAACTTATCTCATTTCCGGGAAAACAGATGAAATCAGGAGTCAGTATGTTAAGTGAAGTAAGTAAGAGTCAGAAAGAAAGATATGCAGGTAGAAGCAGGCTACCAGGAAACAGAGGGCTGGGAGGAGAGCAAACATGCTTATATAATCGAAGTGTGTCATATATACACATGAAACTCATATGTCACATACACACACATGAAACGGTCACAATAAACTTCATTATGTTAAACAATAGTGCATGCTGATTTAAAACACTGTAACTGTCAAACAAACAAAAACAAAAAAATCCCACTGGCTTTCTATAGGCGTCTCACCCCTCAGTGTGAAATGAGTTTCCTCCAGCCTTCTGAGGCCCTGATGGCCAGCAGAGACAGCCTGAATACACTCATTTCTGAGCAAGTAGCCAGGGACCTGGCTGTTTCTTTTTTAAAATCCTCTTTAAAGTATTATTGTTTCTAGTATTTTAATTGTGTGGGAGGAGCAGGGGAGGGGGACTATGTATACATGAGTGCAGGTGCCTATGAAGGCCAGAGGTGCTGGGTCCCTAGAACTGGAGTAATAGGCTGTTGTGAGCCACCTTTGTAGGTACTTGGAACCAAACTTGGGTCCTACGGAAGAGCAGTCAGTGCTCTTAACCACAGAGCCATCTCTCAAGCTCTGTTTTTCCTAATTCTTAAAGTCAGAGAGACCTCTCCACATTCAGAGCAAAAATCCAAAAAAGCCTTCAGGTTTCTGGGGTGGCTTGATCCTCAAGGGCTGTTCAAGTTGGGGTGTCGTACCGTCACAGAGCGCTTACAACCAAGCACAAGGTACTGTGCTCCGTCCCCAGTTCCTCCCTCTGCCAACCAAACAGAAACTCCTCTTGGTCCACTTCTGTTTGCTGTGTCCAATGCCATGACGTAAAAGCAACTTAGGAAAGAAAGAGTTTCTATGGCTCACACTTCCAGGTTACAGCTCCTTAATGTGGGGAAGTCAAGGCAGGACCTCAAAGCTTCACGTTCATAGTCAACAGCAGAGAGAAAAAAAAAATCAATGCAGGGTTCCTTGCTTGCTTCCTTCTATTCTGCTTGATTTCTCCTCTCTTATGCCGGTCAGGAACTCTGCCTAAGGACTGCTGCAGCCCACAGTGGTCTGGCTCTTCCTACCCCACAGGCAATTTCCCAACTGAAGCTCTCTTCCCAAGTGATTGTAGGTGGGGACAAGTTGATGATTAAAACCCCACCAGCATGTGTACCACCCCACAGAGGGCAACTTGAAAGGTCAGCCTGTTTGTAGTTATTTTCCAAATCTTATGCGCTATAGGACCTCAAGCTCACCTGCTGCTCCTTATGTCAGACTTGCAGTGGTTTGTGCTGGCCCATACTGTTCCATCCAGGAGGAAATGTCCTCTCCCCTCCTAACAGAGATCCAGAAAACCTTGCCAGGAGTGTGGAGGGGAGGGATGGGTGGGCATAGTACTCTGCAAATCCACAGGAAAACAGAGGCAGAAAGACTTTCCAGTGGAGGAAACAAAAGAAGCCTTGTCTCTGTGGCTCCTCTGAGCAGAGTACATTTCCTGGTCTTTAATATTCCACAGACTGACTAGAGAAAGAACAGGAAGACAGTAAAAATGGCCTCCATCCATATCCATGGAGGAGCATCTTCTGAGGAATCAAAGCTCTTAGCAAAAATATGGATTGTAGTTTATGATTCTTTACTCTCCTCCTAAACTCATGGGATATGAGAGTCATAACTGTCCAAGATGCCTTACAAACAACTTAGCCAGCGACCAAAATCCTGGAGCCTGGAGCCCTGCAGCGCCTCTAGCACTGTTTACCTTTCTGCGGCCTTTGAAAACCAGCTGAGAACCCAGGATCATCTATCCTTGAGTTAGCTTTGGGTGCAGTTTTCGGGTCAGGATTAAGATTCGCAGCCACATGGTAGGAGCTGGGATTTTTCAAGAAGCAGAGAGCTGATGCTTTTGCCCTAATTGACCCAAATTACTGTCACTTTTGTGCCTAAGGATGCACATCTGAACAGGAGAAATTAGCAGAAGAATTGAATCACCTGGGTGCCATGGTAGCAGAGCCACCATCCTGAAAAGAAACGCTTGACACCCTGGCAGGCAGCTCGGAGAAGCATGGCAGGGCAGGAGGGGGCGCATTTAGTTACCACAAACCGTCTTTGTGGTACAATGACAGAACTGCGTGCCATCAGCTTTCCAGTCTTCATTTGTGTCTTCCAAATTTGATGGAGAGGTTAGAGTTCAGGAAAAACATACAAACAGCAGGAGTCTTATTGTTTGATTTTTGTACATAGTCAGAGAGCGAAATTAATTCTAGTCAGCTCTAGTGGTTCACACAAGGAAGTCTTTTTTTGGGGGGGGATAGTCCCTTCTCTAGTATAAAGCACTATACTGTGTGGCTGGGGAGGGAAGGCCCAGGAAGATATAATATCCTTCTCTCAGATGGCCGATGGCCAAGCTAGGACATAGATGTTCTGTCGCAGATCTTGATCTTTATGTGACACACTGATTCCTAGTGTATCGAGATTCAGAACAGTGTTCTTGCCCCCCCCACCTCCCAGTTCTACAGTGGTCACACTAAGTTCCAGAGAACTTAGCATGTGGATCTTATTCTGTGGTTATTGCATCCCTATTCTCAGCCCCCAAGACCTCTGAGACAGGTCGTGGCATCCTCTTGGGGATCTTGGGTATGCATGCAGGGAATGGGGCGGGGGTGGGGGTGCAACCTAAGGGGTCATTCTTCAAGCCTTGAGACAGGGTCTGTCTCTTGCTGAAACCCAGAGCTCACTACTTAAGCTGGCTGAGATCCCCCCACCCCCGCCTCCCGAAATTGGCCTCCCCGGTGCCCAATTACAAGGAAACATATTTTCATCTGGGTTCAGCGTTTTACTGAGCCACCTCTCCAAGCCCTCCTAGTTATCTCTCAACACTGGGAGTCAGGGTCTGTTAACATTGCTTGCTACCTGTTTCTTTTTGGAGAAAGATGGATTAACAGTATTTTCAAGTCTCACTTGGCTGTCATTTGTCATTTTTATCTGTTTCCTATTGGATGGACTAATGAGGCACAAAGCAACGCTGTACACCTAGAAAGACAATTAGGAGCCAGGAATGGTTTCAATTTGTCTTTTAAGACAAGGTCTCATCTCTAGCCCAGGCTAGTCTGAAGCTCACAATGTTCCTGCCTCAGCTCCTGTGTGCTGGGATTGCACGGGGCTCATTATACCTGAACCACAATTGTTTTTGGATGAAGAAAGAAATATCTCAGAAAATGTAAGCTATTATAGATCACTTCAAATATCACCAGATGTTGTCAGTTCTTTTAATTTTTTTAAGACAAGTCTCACTATGTAGATGAGGCTAACCACTGGCTCGAATTTCAAAGCAGTCCTGTGCTCCTGATGCTGAGATCAAAGGCATGCGTGACCACACCCAGGTAGACATTTATTCCTTTCCTTTTTGTTTATAGAAGAAATCATGGGGGGGGGGGAGAGGGATGAAAGGGTTTATAGTCGGAAAATAAAGCATCTTAACCAAAGATGATGTATTTGTTTTCCCAAGTTCTCACTGCGTGTGCCTCTGCTCATACCATCACTAAGCATTGCTTTCACAGAATTTCCAGAAAGGGGAGCTATTTATGCAAATGAGAACTGGGTGGCCACCAACGTTTAAGACACTGTGGTTGCACCTTCGCACTGCCCACCAGTCACTACCGCAAACTTCTATGAGCCAGAGATGAGGGGATGCTGGTACAGGTCTCTGTCCGGGTGTGGGACCCAGGCCAGGGGAATGTGAGTTACAAGCTCACAACGGTGCTGCTGTGCTTGGGGTCTAAACAGTTCCTCCAGAGCTGCTCCTGTGAGGCAGGCCTGGTCCCAACGGGTGGACCCCATCCCTGGCAGACAATTGGATCACCAGGGCTCAGATCTAAACCATGGACGGATTCCCCGGTGACCTAATGGTGTGCTGGTTAATTTTAATCGTCAAACTTAATACAACCTTGAGCCACCAGAGTAGAGAGTCTCAATTAAGAAGGCACCTAGACCAGGTTGGCCTACAGGAATGTCTGTTCAGGGTTGTCTTGATTGCTGACTGGTACAGGTGGTGCCAGCTCCTTTGCTTTGACTGCCAAAGTGTACAACAGCAGTTCTTTGGTGGCAGGATTCCCGGATTTTGGAACCTAGACTATGTATGAATAGAGAGGGTTTTTAATTTTTTTTTTTTTGTTGTTCCTAAATGCTGAAAACTTTTCCCAGAACTGAAAGATAATCTGAGAGCATCAGAGAAGAGCCTTTCTCCTATCGCTGCTGGAAAGAGCCAAGTCTACGCCTTTCGTCCACTCTCAGTTTCTTGCTCCCTTTGTATTATTTGTTTGTCTTTGGGGTGGCTTTGGAAATGCAGCAGGGACACAGCCAAGGAAGGCAAGCAGGGCAAGATGGGTCAGGCATACGAGAGCTATTGCTACCTCTCAAGGAGGCCACACTTCCAGATCTTCTGACTACTTGTGACTGAAAAGTAACGGTAGATGACGGTCACAGGTTACCACACTCCCACCAAATAACAACTAAAGTGACAGCCAAGCCATAGCTTGATGGTGGAGTGACTGCTCAGCACTGCTGACCTCAGTCTCTAATACAGAAAGAGGAAAGGAAGGGGGAAGAAAGTGGGGAAGAACTTCTGAAACCAAGAGGGATAAACAGCTGGTGTCGCAGCTTCAGGGGTTATGACTAGTTGAAAAGTTCTATTGATAAATATTCTGTCTTACAGACCATCATTTTCCCCCCTCCAAAAAAATGTCCCCCATTAGGTATAAAACTTGTTTTTCTTGGGGCACCACAATTGTTTCCAAGCATGTACACTTTATCAGAAATGGAGTTCAACCCAGACTGAAGTTTTACTGATGTTAAAACAGTTGGACTGTTCTTAGAATAGTTCACTGGGGTTTCATTAAAATCGGCACAAGACACTTTTGTGTCATGGCTTCAAGGGCACATCTTTGGAGCAGAGGTTTCTTCTCAGAAATTGCCAGCAAGAGCAAGAGAAACAAACCAAAGGCCACTCACCGGGTCTCCACCTGAGGCGAAGGAGATGGACCGCATATGATGGTTCGCTATGATCTGTCAGAGTGGAGACAAGAAGGGAGACAAGCCGTTAGTGCCTTGCCACATTCCACAGGGTCTTCCTTGTTGGCAGACAACACAGGTCACAAGATTTCCTGAAAACTGCCCCATGACAACTGCAAAGCACAGAGGCAGTAGCTCACCTGCCCTCACATGCACACCCTGAGGGCTGACATCTCTCTGGTTGACCAGAATGTTTCCTTAAGCCTCCCAGCAGCTGAGGAGTGAGAACCCTGGGAATCCCATTTTACAGGCAAAGAATATGAGGCCAGAGGGGGCCAAGGGGCTTGTTCAAAGTAAGAAGTGTAATAACTCCAGGTCTGGGAAATCTAGGCTCCAACCTGAGGCCAAGACTTTGCCCAGAGAAAAAAATAGGCCTGGAGAGATCTCTCAGGTGGTAAAGTGCTTACCTTACAAGTAGTGGGACCTGAGTTCAATCCCCCAAATCCAACTTACAGGTAGTTGACCTGAGTTCAATCTCTACAACCCACATGGAAAAGAACTCAGTGCAGTGGCTATAATTTCAGTATTAGAGACGAAGGGACCAACCTGAAGACACTGCCTGACGAAAGACAATGCACGTTGGCCTGTGGTCTTCACACATATGCACACATATGTACATGTCCTCCACAGAAACACATACCACACACACACACACACACACACACACACACACACACACACACACACTGTACTGGATGGTTTTGTGTGTCAACTTGACACAAGCTGGAGTTATTGCAGAAAAAGTAGCCTCCCTTGAGGAAATGCCTCCATGAGATCCAGCTGTAAGGCATTTTCTCAATTAGTGATCAAGGGTGGGAGGGCCCAGCCCATTGTGGGTGGTGTCATCCCTAGGCTGGTAGTCCTGGGTTCTATAAGAAAGCAAGCTGAGCAAGCCAGGGGAAGCAAGTCAGTAAGTAACATCCCTCCATGGCCTCTGCATCAGCTCCTGCCTCCAAGTTCTTACCCTGTGTGAGTTCCAGCCCTGACTTCCTTTGGTGATGAACAGCAATGTGGAAGTGTAAGCTGAACAAACCCTCTCCTCCCCAACTTGCTTCTTGGTCATGATGTTTGTGCAGGAATAGAAACCCTGACTAAGACAAATTGGTACAGAGAGAGAGAGAGAGAGAGAGCAAACGAACTATATTTCTGCATCCCCAAACAGCAGAGCCAGGATGGGGAAGCATGGCCTGTTCTGCTGGGTCTCATTCATATTACATATGTATGAATCAGAAGGCCAGCACAAAAGAAAACCCTTTCATGATCCACGGACTTAAAGACCAGGGGTTCTTCCACATTCGTCTTAAAACGGAAATTTTCCATCAGGTTTATAAGCTGTAGCATCTGTGGAACTTAGTAGACACAGAGTGAATTAAGAGCTGCCCTAAATTCTAAAAGCTACGTAAGTCCCCTGTGCTATTTTTATCTTTTTAAAGACAATGTAACGACATTGAAGAAGAGTTTCTGTGTGGAAAAGAGCTCCCAGCTCCATCCCGACACAGCCAGGCTTATCTCTGAGCAATGTCCTCTGTCCTTGTCCCCAGAAGACAGTCAGAAGGCATCAGAGTACATGCTCCTGTAAAACTTGAAATAATGTAATCATTATAGGATAAAATTTTAAATACTTTTGAATGCTGACTTTGCATGTTGACATTTGCAAAACCTCGATCTAGAGAAACCTGAGGTTTTAGGAGAATATGGAGCTGCGAGGCTGCTGGGAGGTGACAGAGCTGATGATAGCTGCCCTAGAATCTGGCTACCGGTGGGCAAGCAGCTCCCCAAAGAATGATAAGTCAACGGAATCCCCAGCCATAAGCCAGGAGTTCTGGATTTTGTTTTTTGGGGGGTGGCTGTTGAGACAGGGCTTCCTGTAGTCCCAGGCTGGTTTGGAACTCATGTCACTGAGGCTGGCCTTGAACTTCTGATTCTCCTGACTTCGTGTCCTTAATACTTGGATTACAAGTGTGCCCCACCATGCCCAGAGTAAGTGTCTAATGCTGCATAGTTGATTTTTGTGTGTTTAACTTTTGTGTACTTAATCTTTCTCATAAAACACCTCCACAATCTGAGGGGATGGCTCAGTTGGTAAATTGCTTGCACACATGCATGAGGGCCTGAGTTTGATTCCCCTGGAAGATGTGAAACACTGGGACTGGAGCCTGTAATCCCAGAACTGGGCAGGTAAAGAAAGGAGGGCTTCTGGGGCCCATAGGCCAGCCAGGCTTGGTCCACGTGTGAGCTCCAGACCAATGAGATCCTGCTTCAAAAATCCATGTGTGAGCTCCAGACCAATGAGGTCCTGCTTCAAAAATCCACGTGTGAGCTCCAGACCAATGAGGTCCTGCTTCAGAAATCCAAGTGGACGGTGTCTGACAGTCTTCAGCTGAGGTTATCATCTGGTTTGCACACGCACATGCTTACATTCACACACATGCACATGATGCATACCATAGTACACACAAAAGCAGCACACACATGACACACACAAACACCATGCACACATACTACACACACACCATGCCACACAAACAAACAGCACATAGCACATACATACACTACAAACATATACTATACACTTCACACATACACACTTATTATACCAAACAACACACATATAACACACACATACTATATATCACACAACACACACATTATACCATACACACAAACATCACACACATAACACACACTATACCACATACACAAACAGCACACATATAACATATATACTATACATCACACAATACATAAACATCACACACATAACACACACACCATACTGCATACATAAACAGCATAAACATAATACACAAATACTATACACCAACACCACACATACATACACCAGAAAGACACGTCACACAACATATGCACACATTATATAACCCCCTCAGACACATACACACACACACACACACACACACACACACACACACACACATAAGCCACACACAGAGTCAAATGGATATGCAGTCATTGTCTTGCCTCTCACCCCTCCAAGTACCCAAGAGGGAGAAAGAGGAATAAGAAGTCTGAGCCAGTGCTCTGCTCAGCACTTGTTTCTCCTCTAAGAGATTCGCCCTAGCCCTCTGCTCAGACCTCAGCACTCTGGAGTGGATGCAGTTTGTCTGCTCCCTGGGTGAAGGGGTGAGGGCCCTTACTTTCTCTATTTGCTATACTGGGGACCTAAACTCAGGACACATGAAAGGCACAGCCATATGCTCTACCAATGTTGTGGACTGTTCCTGTATCACCTAGCTTGCACCCCCTGGATGTTGGGAAAACTGTACTTAGACCCACCCAATACATGGCAGGGGTAAGAATTAGACACCTAAGTAGACCCTACCTGGATGATCCGAGGCAGAACAGGGCCTCAGGACTGGTTATCCCAGCATTATGCTTACTGGGCTTTCTCTTTCATAAGTGGAGAATGAGCAAGAAAGGTAGAGAGGTATAGTCTAAGGGCCCCTGGAAATGATGGCCCTTGTGCCACAAACTGGCCAGAGGCCAGTTTGCATGGCTATCTAGAGCCTAGTGGGCCAGCCTCCATGAGCAGCTGGGACTCAAATTAAGACAGCCTGGGCAAGGCTAGGCTGACTAGATATCTCCCATCCACAGCCTCAAGAGTTTATCAGTCCAACCCTTAAAAAAACTGATAGAAAAGGAGAATCTGTGGGTCCCTGGAAGACAAAAGGTAGAATGAGAAACTGTGGTCAGCTATGTCTCAACAGAGCCCTGATTTAGTTCTATGTCTACATTAGATCTAATGTGTCTCTACACCTTGGGGATAAATGGTAGGTAGGTAGGTAGGTAGGTAGGTAGGTAGGTAGGTAGGTAGATAGATAGATAGATAGATAGATAGATAGATAGATAGACAGACTGACCTAAAACATAGTCATCACTCAGAAATGCAGCCATTCCAGCTGGAATTTGCCTTTATAAGTGTGGTTGTGCAGCCTGGGTCTCCACCTGACTATGCTGTAGATATGCCAGCCCATCAGTCCTGAGACAGGAGGGACTGTAAGAGACTCCAACATAAGTTGCTAAAAGGAAGAAAAGTCCTGCCTGTTAAACTGCAGCATGCTGTCTACCTCAAGCAGGATAAGATTTAAATGTGGTCCATAAAACCAATAAAGTGTGGCAATAAAACAAGGGCAGACGCCAGGACGTTTGCACAGACATCACCGTTTCTTGGTTATAAGCACACCAACAAAACAGCCACCATTTAGAGCACAATTCCAGAGAACCACTCATCCATCAGTGGGACAGACTGTCAAACTGGCTCAAGTTCAAGGTTTGGCCAAGCACATTTCTGCATGGGCTCAGTAAGCTCTGAGCCAGGAGTCCCTGGGATGTCCACCCTGGGGCTCGTGGAGCCTGGTACCCACACACCTGTTTGGAGTCAGGAGTGCGCAGATTCAGGCTGGCCGTGGAGATGGTCAGGGAGATGCTCATCCCTGCAAACTGGAGGTTGCTCTTCCCCAGGATGCTGGACAGCATTTTACTTGGAGGCTGTGAAATCCAAGAGTAATAGTTTAGCTTTTGACCCAGACTCTGCGTCTGAAAGGGTGGAGGCTGAGATGTCAGTATACCCCCACCCCAGACTCTCACTGCCTTCTCCCCACTGAGGCACCAGAAGACAGGCAAATGTAAAGTGGAGAAGCTGGGGAAATTGATACCCATGCCAATATGCACATTCAGGAATGTGAGTGATAAAACTGTAAAGAGTCTAACATGTAAATTCTGGGGGGAGAACTCCTTGTCTTCCTGGATGCCTTGACCATATGCTGATGTCTCATGGATCCCTTAGATATAAACCTCCAGAAACCACACAGGCAGGGACATCACAGCTCTGCAGACACCAGAACCTGGTTTCAAGTATACCAAGACTCAGACTTCCTTTTAGGGGAGGTGAAAGCAATGATTCCCAGGCTTAGGAACGCCCTCAGAGGGTCAGGAGACTCTCTCCTGAAGGGAATCCTCCCCAGAAGTGGCTCTCTGTTAAGGGCTTACCTAGACAGTCTGATTAGAATCTGGCTGTCCAGAGCTAGGGCAGGGTGAAGAAACAGGCTGGCTGTAACTGGTATCTCCGTCACATGTCAGAAAGTCCTTCTGGGTGTGTCAGAGAGCTTCAGTGTCCAGCCAAGCACCTTCTCCTGGATCCGTGGGCACATGCTGATGCCCTCACCTGTGTCCTCTAGGACCAACCCACACTTTCCATTTGGTTACAATGTCCTCTGCTCACTATGCCAAAGAGTTCCTAATCAGACACACAGTTCTTTAATCCACTAGGAGAGACAACGCAGCAACTACAGCTGTCTAAAGTGGAGCTGGGAAACGGAAGGTCACGCCCCTCTGCAGAAGCTCAGACCACAGGATGTTCCTCAGATCAGAAGACAAATGCAGACCTGCCGGCCTGGTATACCAACCACTCAGTGGGGAGTAGCCTAGTTAATGAGCCAATCAGAATGGATTTGCAGTTTAGGGTGCCTGCCTAGCCAATGACCTGACTCAAAAGACAAAGCTTAGCGGAAAGCCTCTACTTCAAAAGAATACATCCTACTGAACTTACCTCCGGGTTGGCCTGGTTTGGCCGACCCAAACCTCAGCTCTTTGCTCCCAGATAGATGCTATTTCCTTTAGTATCCCTGCCAATTTATTTTCTTCTTTTTAACTTAACACTTCAAAAGAGCCTTTTAGAGAACTCATCTCCCCTGTGCAAGAGTCAAGTGCAACTAGGCTACAGCCTGGAAAGCAGCCATTACCTCTGTTTCTTCCCACCAAGAGAGATACACAGGAACCACAGACCTGTTAGGACCATTCCTTCCGAGAGATGGTGGTCCTCCTTTCTGTTCCCGGGAGACACTTTGCTTTCTGTATTCCAGATTCTAGGGCTCTACTTGGTTCCCAAGAACTGGCCATCACATAATGTCAGCTGCCAAGTTCTGTGCCCCAGGCCCAGTTGCCCTATAGGTTTGTGAACATCCCTAGTTTTGAAGACAGAAGTGACTTGGAGACAAAACTATCTGGAATCAGAAAGCCCAGACTGGGGCAGATATAAGGCTGTATACAGTAGGCTTTCCCACAAATCCCTTCTAGGTAGGTAAAAGCTATGATTGTGGGTGCTAAATTATTTATTTCTTAGATACTTGATGAGAGAGATAGCTTAATTCAATGTTTCCTTCTTTTTTGTTGTGATAATATATCGTGTGTGTGTGTGTGTGTGTGTGTGTGTGTGTGTGTGTGTGTGTACAGGTACAGACGTGTGCATGCATGTAGAGACTAAAGGTCATCAAGTGTCTTCCTCTAAAACTCTCTGCCTTGTACTTGGAGACAGAGTCATGGAGCCCGGTTTATATTAACTCTGCAGCCCTGGCTGGCCAGTGAGCCCTCAGGATCAGCCTGTCTCTGTTTCTCCAACACAGGTAGCATGTGCTGCCATGTCAGGTATTTTACATGGATACTGGGGATGCAAACTCATGTTATGCAACAAGCACTTTACCAGCTGAACTATCTCTCCAGCCCCCAGATATTTCCCCCTCCTAATCCAGCCATATACAGGATGGAATGTTCTAGAAGTATTACTGAGTGTCCAGCCTCTTGAGCAGGTGGTCTGGCACGACCATGAACCCAGCTCCTATTTACATAGTGACTTACATTGTTTTACCATCTACAATATGGGGCTTTCCAATGACATAGCTGAGCCAGCTCAGGAAAGCCAAGTGGTCACATCTTTAGAAATGCTATGAGCTGACCACTAAGTACAGCTATCACTGGGAGTTAGTTTATACAAAGTCACAACTACATAAATGGTATGGAAAGATGGTAAACTCTTGCTACCTGGTTTCACGCTATGTAAACCTGTGCTCTTTGGGTCCCATCTGCTTGTC
The DNA here is from genome assembly GCA_030674055.1 of Rhabdomys pumilio. Classification (NCBI taxonomy): domain Eukaryota; kingdom Metazoa; phylum Chordata; class Mammalia; order Rodentia; family Muridae; genus Rhabdomys; species Rhabdomys pumilio. Next base: position 12,039,862 of record JANHMN010000006.1, on the reverse strand, counting down.
TGGGGAAAATACAAGTGATAAGGAACCTTGTACTGATAGCTTGTGTCAGCCACATGGAAGTACTTACACCATAGTAATTAGCATCATTACAAATACTGTCCTGCCTCCCTCTCACAACTCCAGGATCCAACTGTTATGCATTTGCTAGCGTATACCACTAGGGTGGTATGAGCTGACATGTGAGCTGTTAGGGGTACATGAATTCATGTATGTAGTGGGCTTCAATGGATGCTTAACCAGATGTTAACTGTTACCACTGCCTCCAGGGTTTAAGCCACAGTGGCTATTCACAACATCTGCTTGAGAGAGACACACAGAGAGACAGTACCTTAGCCTTAGCTGGTTAGTTTACCTTAAGGAATGACAAGACCCAGTCATGTAAGAACACAGTGGACAGTTATGTGGGTGGGGGACACAGAGTATGGTCCTGAGAGACACGAAAGAGGTCACAGACACACAGTGAGGGTGGCTGTACCTTTCTCTTCTTGAAGGCTCCTTTGGCACCTGGTACAGCTTCGCAGACACGGCTGATGGCTTCCCTGAGGGCAGGGAGAGATTCATTTTTATTACATGACAGTCAGAGTTATGTAACTCAGAGAGTCCACACTCAGAGGTCCAGGGGAAATAACTGCCTGCTTATTTTAGCATAGAAAATTGGCCCTCCAAGCGCCTCTCCCCAACAAGCAGAATTAAGCCGAGCACAGGCAGGTCATCTTAAAACTTTTGCCACGGTCTATCTCTTCCCTAGTGTGGTCATACAATGACCAATGCCACCTTTTGTTTTCCCTTTATCTGCATTTAACTAAGAATTCATTTCTTTTTTTAATCAGCACCTAAAATGAACTCTCCCCAACGTTTTCTTTTGCTATGCCAATCATATCTTTAGCAGCGTCCTATCCTGGACAGATTACCAGGACCAAACTTATCCAGTCACCACAGCTCACACAGGTCCTTCTGAAGTAGGTTCAAATGTCACCAGAGAAAATATGATTCTCATTGTCGGACTCCCAGCTTCTTCCATTTTAAATACAGCCGGCTGGGGCTATAAAGCCCAGTTGGTAGAGAACTAGCCCAACACTTCTGAAGCCCTGGATTCTATCGTGAGCACCTCACTTAGTGCATAGCAATAATCCTAGCACTCTGGAGGCGGGGACAGGAGGATCAGAGGTTCAAGGGCATCCTCACCTAAATGTTGAGTTCGAGACTACCCTGGGATACATGAGGACCCTGTCTCAAAAAATAAATATAAATGAATACAGCAGCATCAGCAGCCCTCCCTTCACAGTCTGCACCAAGATAACCAGCAGAAACTGCCAACGCCAAAGTCCTCTGCTGCTAAGCTAGCATGTTCTAGCATATTCTCTAGGTTTAGTATATTTCCTACAATAATTTTAATTTTTGGTGGGCTTCAGAGCTGAGGAACTGCTGAACTACAAAAACCCAGAGGCATGAAGAGTAAAGGAACTCTGTGGTACAAGAGTGAGCCTGTGTGCAGGGCCGGTGTGTAGAACGGTATTGGTTGAGAAGTTTGATATGCCAGGCACCGTCCTCATCAAGGGATGAGAGTGCCCTCGTATGAGGGACACTCATAGGCTCCAGCAGGGCAGGGATCCCACACACAGGTCTCATCCAGTGAGGGCTGGAGAACTGAGAATAAAGAAAAGTCTAGACAAGGAGACTGCAGAGGTTCAAGTCAGGTGTGTCAGGCTAGGGTGGCACCTCCGAAGGCCTTGAAAGCATCCACAGCTCAACGCCGTGACTCTCCGTAAGTGAGAAATGAGTGGGAAAGGGTCTGAAGGCGGCTTCAAGTGAGGAAGGCCTGAAGGAGCCAAGAACACTTCTCAACTCCCACATAAAGAGGGAGAAAATACTGCCAGAACAAAGAAAAATAAACAAACAGGCACAAGAGATGGGTTGAATGAACAAGAGGAAAATGGCTCCTTAGAGACAGCCAGCCAGTTCCCCAAACAGAATACCCCTCACAAGTAATGTCTACCTTCTAGTTGAAAAATAACCGTGGCCTCAGTGCGACTGCTTCAGGAGACGTCCTTGTCAAATTGGGGCAGGGACCATGCGGGCAAGCCTCATGTTTTGCCATTCAATGCATTGTGGAGACAGGGAAGAAAAATGGTTTTTTGACAGTTCAGGCGCCAGGAAGCCTGCACAGTATGAGTCATCCTGACCTGGAAAAGCGAACCTGGAGCAGATGTTTGGGATGGCAACGTGGCTCCTATTTATTGTATAATAGCCATCCAACCGAGCCTCTGCCCAAACAATGAAACACACGCCATCGAAATCTGCTCAAACTCCTTCTTTGCTTTCGGAACACAGAGGAGTGTTGTCTTTTGTAATGAGTTAGTGTGTGTGTGTGTGTGTGTGTGTGTGTGTGTGTGTGTGTGTGTGTCTTGCGCACACCCACGTATATATGAATGTGCAAACATCTACATGCATGCATCTCTGTCAGTTTCTGCCTTATCCCTTTGATTCAGAGTCTCTCACTGAATCCGGAACTGAATCTGGCAGCCAGTAAGACCTAACAGTCCTTCTGTCTCCACAGTATACCCCAACATACACACAGCAAAGGGGTATAGGCATGTGTAACCAAGACAGGCTTTTGTTTAAGGAGTGCTGAGGATTTGAACTCAGGTCCTCATGTTTGCACAGCAAACATGTTCTCTGCTGAGTCATTTCCTCAGCCCTCTGCTATCTTTTTACATAAGTATGTAAGTCTCAGTATGTGTTTTACCTGTTAAATATTTTCAGGTGTATTCTACTTTTAGTTATGTGTACATGTGTGGTGGGGGACGTGCACACACTTGAGTGCAGGTGCCCTCAAGAAGCCAAAAGGGAGCAATCAGATCCCTAAGAGCTATAGTTAGGGGTGGCTGTGAGCTGCCCAACATGAGTTCTGGGAACTAATCTGTGTCTTCTGCAAGAGCTGTATGTGCCTGTACCCACTGAGCCATTTCTCCAGTGTTTGGTCTCCAAGACTGCAGACCAAACATTCTATCAGAGAGGCCCATCAGGTTCCCAGAGCACAGTCATACACCCAACACTTTATCTTTAAAATCTTCAGACACAAGACAAGCCAGAACTCCTTTTTGAGCTCCCACAGTCAAGGTGATCCCTAAGGATACCCCCTGAGCTTTCAGAATCCCCCGAGGTCTTCCAATCAATATGCTTTTCAGAAAAAAAAAAAGTGCTGTCTTAGAATGGCCACAGAATCTGTTTCTAATTCTCACGTGATCACACGTGTGCATACATCCTCACTTCAACTTGAGATGGGGTCTATTTCTGTTTGAAAGAGAAATGACACACCATTAAAAACAGCAATATTTAGATGTCTGAAATTAGTTACTTTAACTCCAAGGTCTAATTTTAAATGTAGCTCTTCTCAATTTCCTTCCTGGCTTTTTTTTTTTTTTTTTTTTTTTTTTTAGCAGTACTGTCTCAATTTGTTCATTTAGCAATATTTTAGTTCTGTGTAATTCCATTTAATCCCCTTTTGGAACCCAGATACCAATTTTGCTGTTTTTTTTTTTTGTTTTTTGTTTTTTTGTTTTTTTTTTTAAAAATAGAGATTGCTTCTTAGCATTCCACTCAGTACAACCCAATTTCGAGAAGCTAAATCCTGACCTCAGTGCTCCACTAATACGAAAATGGAACATTTGGCAAGCTCAGCAGTCCTCTGAAAGCTACCAGAGACAGCCGGGCCAAAACAGTAACCTTCAGGTTTACGACACACTGTCTCCTCTATCCAGGCCAGCATCGTCAACAATAGAGCAGACATCTCTCACAGCTGGATCTTAGTCTTGCCAGTGTAGAACTTTAGAACTGAACTTTGTACAAATGTTCCCAGTGAAACAATAAAAATATAACAGGGGAACAGTTGGGTGATTTCTGCCCTCTTCAGTTTGTATTTAAGTAGGAGAAAGGGCAACAGAAAATGAAATTCAACAATAAGCTAAGTCTAAGTGCACACACACACACACACACACACACACACACACACACACACACTGAGTGATAGATAGCCATTCAGAGGAAAACAGACTCTAGCCCATGCTTCAAATGCAAATGATCAATTCTTGGTTAATCACAAAGAGAAGCTGTTGTGATTTTTTTTTAAATATTAAAGAAGCTCAGGAAGAATTGTTTTTTAATGATCTTTGAGTGGAAGGTTGATATGAGGGTAAGATATCATAAAAGGAAAGGAAACCCAGTGCAAACTATAGCATCAAAATAAAAATTCAGGCAAGTCAAGAGACAACCATCTCAAAATAAGCCAGGAAAAACCTAAAAACACCAAAAGCCCAATGACAACACTAAGGGACAGGGATTTCAAGCAAGAAATGAGAAATGTTTTATGAAAACATGGGAGGCATCTCCGCTTGATCCCTTTGGTTACACATGTGCCAGTCAGGAAGTTCTAGCAAGCAGGGCTCCAAGGTGAGTGTCATAGGTGTGAATGACATGAGTGGTCACACTGAGGACCTAGAACTCAGAAAGCAATGGATGCATCTACATAAAAAGCCAGGGGTGAGAAGAAGCCATTATAGAAGGGGTTCATGAATGCCTCATCAAAAGCAGAAGAAAGAGCAGCCTGTTCTGGCAGAGCAGAAGATGGGCCCCCGGGGTGGTGAGACATAAAATGCATGAAGTCTGAAGTTCAGTGTCCATGGGTGCAGAGCATCCTGGGTAAGTTCTGTCCAGGGTGCTGATAGTGTCCTGTAGCCTATAACGCTGGTCCTTATCAGACAATAAACTAAATGCACAGTCTTTTCCTTCATGTTCATTTTTCTATGTCATGTGGTGGTTAGATCACATTGGAGACCTCCACTAGCCAGGGTAACTTAAGATTCTCCCACTCTCTTCCACCATCTTGCCCTTCCCGTAGCAATTCTGCCAGTGAAGCTTCTGTTTTGCTTTTGTATAGAGACACATTACAGCACAGCACAACAGAGAAGTAAAAATGGCAGGAACTTAAAGGCAGCATGTCACATTGTATCCACAGTCAAGACAGAGAGAAAAGGATGCATGTGTGCTTACAACTCAGCTCTCGCTTCCCACTCTTCTGCAATGGGGGATCCAAACCCAGGGAATGATGCCACCCACAGTGGGCAGTCTTCCCACATCAATTAACACAATCAAGTTGATTCTAGATCACATCAAGTTGGCAATTAAAACTAACCATTAAATATATGGAAGGAAGAGGGGAAATGAACTATAAGTTACAAAGTTCTGGCATCTAATTCTGGCTCCAAATACCACATATATTTATAGCAATTATAATCTGATGGATTATATCATATGATCCCAAAAGACATAGTCTCAAAAAAAATCATAGAAAAATAGTAGTAGATCCATGTGTAGGCATAAATTACTGAAGGTGATTGTAGTGATAGTTTATTTCACCATATTATTAGACTCATTCTTGTAACCAAATACTTGAGAAGACAGAAATTAAGGGAGAAGAACTTATTCTGGCTCATAGTTTGAGGGGGTACAGTCTATCACTGTAGGGAAGGCATGATGATCAGGACCTGAGACTAGTGGGCCACGTGTCCATAGTCAAGAAGAAGAGAGTCTGGTTATAAAACCTCAAGGCATCCTGGAGTAACCTGCTTCCTCCCACCAGGCTCGACACCTGAAGTGTATATATCCTTCTAAGACAGAACCATCACTGGATGAGACCAAGTGTTCAGTAGCATGGTAGAGATGCTGTTGAGAGGTTTGGGGTGATCCTGAAGCCCCTGCCTCTCTCCTGACTCCACTGTAAATGTACATCTTTTGAGGCACAAGGACACAAGTAGGTCACCACTGGCTTCAGACATCCTTGCCTGAGCTGTACAAACCCTCAGCAAGTCAAGGACAGAAGCAGAATTGGAACTCAGTTTCCACTGGCTGAAGAGATGACTCAGCAGATAAGTGAGCACAGTCACCTTGAAGAGGATCTGAGTTTGGTTTCTGGTACAAATGTCAAGGTGGCTCACAACCACCTGTAACTCCAACGCCCTGGCCTGTGTGCACATACATGCCCCTACACAGACACACAGAGAGACGTTAATTAAAGGTAAATTCAATCTTGAAAAACAAAACAAAATAGAGATCACACCGAAGTTTTCTTTTCCCCAATCCAGGAGGACACAGCAAAGTCAAACACACAACAGGCAGATGGCATCACTGACAAACCGCAGCTCACCTACTGGAAAGTAGCACAGTTCCCTGGAGTCAGAGGGAAATAGTATCCATACTTCAACTTCTATCCTCTAGCCTTGGCCTCTCCCAGTGAGAATAGCTCATAGGGAAATTCTGTGGCCTTGAAGCCATGTCTTCCACACAAGGCTGTTTTGAAGATGGCACCAAAGAAGCTGAGCTACAGACCTCGTGATGTTCTCCCCAGGGCAGCCGAGGAGCAGTCATAGCCACTGGGACCAAGAAGCTGAGCACAGGGAGACCCTAGGTTCCCACATCATCCATGTGACATTTTTGATGGTCCACTCAGCTCATCCAAAGATACACTCCTTTGTCAGAATTTTATCACTCATAAAACAACTTTATACCACCATTATAAACCTGAAGACATTGCCAAATATGACAAATCAAAGCATAAACTCCTAGAAATCTGTGGCTCATCGGTTTTACTGGTTTTGTGCCCCCTCACCCCAATCTTAATTATGTTTCTGTTGCTTCCATAAATATTCTGACCAAAGAAACGTGGGGAGGAAAGGGTTTACTTTAGCTAAGAGGTCATAATCCATCATTTCCAGAAGCCAAGGAAGAAACTTAAGATAGGAAATTGCAACAGAAACAGTGGAGGGAGGCTGCTTACTGGCTTGCTCCCAGACTCACATTCAGCTATGTATTTGATGTAGCCCAAGGCCACTTTCCTAGGGACAGTGCTGTCCATAGTGTGCTAGGCCCTCCCACATCAAATAGCAGTCAAGAAAGTGCCCAAGGAGATGCCCATGGGACAATCTGGGGGAGGCAATTCCTTAATTAAGGTTTCCTTTCCCAAATGTGTCAAGTTGACAACCAAGTTTAACCATAATATTCAACAACTGAAAAAAATCTTTAATATGATGAAGTGAGGTACAATGAGTCAGCAGAAAGCTGTGCATCCAGAAATGATAGGTGGGGGAGGGGACAAGAGAGTCGAAAGCAAGAATATGCTGGGACCATGTCACAGCCAAGCTGTGGGACAAAAAGCACCCTGAGTCCACAAATCCCAACTGTGGACCCAGCCCAGGCCCTGTGGAGGCAGCCAGCATCTGCAAGACAAGAGAGAAGGTGCTGATTGATTCATTATTGACACATAGCGTTGACCAGTCTCCCAACCCATCTTAGGCTGGTGACATTTATTTAGGCAACACTAACCTTGTGGAAAGTTCTAGTTCCCTTCTCTGATCCCACGACAGGGCTGGCCTACCATACCAGGGTGTTTCTTGGGTGAGGGGTACTGCAAAGTTCTGTGTGGCTTCCTCCTCATCTCTGACTCCTATCTCTGTATTTATGCATATCTATGGGACATATAAGGGAAGTACCACTAGCTAGTTGAGGAGGAGAGGCACAAGAAGGGACTATATTCTAGACAATGCCAAGTAAAATTTCCAGGAAGCTGGGGAGGGTGGCCTCTGAAAGCAGCTTGGAATGAGGCAGAGTGAGAGGGAGCAGTGTGGTGTCCCCAAGATGAGAAGCCACACGTGACACTTCTTGTCTGAGCTCTGCCCAGTACTTCAAGGTGAAGAAAAGCTAGGTGCAGGGACTCACAGAAAGCCCAAGTTTATGCACCACCTTCCTGAGAACCAAGCCCCAAATGCTCAGGACAGAGTGAACTGAAACATAGGGAAAGTTCTTCACTCTCTCTAGAACCATGTGACATCAATGGAGTCAAACTGAATCTATACCCGTCCTCCAGAACTCAGTTTTTCTCAGATCTTGAAGGTTCTCGGAAGTGTGGAAAAGGGGCAGACTCTGGGAGAAGCCCCTGACCACCTTGCTCACCTATTCATCTGATGGCCAAGGAGATTACCCCATGACCAGCCTCTCCTGGAGTGAGGAAGCAAACGGTCCATCCTTCCCCAGGTCCATAGCAAACAGGAGGGGCAGCCTGAGATGGCACCCACTTGGCAGCCACTTGGAATCGTGTCTGGGCACCATAGTGTCAAACTGAGCAGGACAAACTGTGCTAGAGTGCACTCAGCGAGTTCCCCACTCGCCCCAGCTTTCAGGGCAATGATAAACACCCATGCCTTGCCTTCAAAAGCCTTTCTCAAGAGTAGCTTAGTTAGTAACGCACTTAGGATGCACAAAGCCCTGGCTTCAGTCTGCAGCACCACATAGAACTGAGTGTGGCACCTGTAAATGCAGCACTGAGAGCAAGGCAGGGCATCAGAATTCTAAGTCACTCCTGTTACATCATGAGTTTGAGGACAGTCTGGGATACAGACCTTGTCAAGACAAGAAGAGAAGGGAGGTAGACAGAAGTGAAAGAGAGGCTCTCTCTTTCTCACTTCCTCTCCCCCTCCACACACACCAGCCCATTCCACTCTTCTACAAAGGCACAAGGCAGTCCAGTCCACTGACCAAGACCAGAGTCAGCTCTCACGGTGGTGTTGACCTACATATACACAGCCATCCAGAGTACCTTAGAATTTTTAAAACAAAATGAAGACATTTTGGAAAATGTAACAAGAAATAAAAACGAGGGAAGCACATTCTTCTAGATAATGCACATGGCTGCACAAAGCCAAACGCAGATCTGAACATCACACTGCATGAAAGACGGATGCATGAGCGGATGGAAAAAACTGCAGAAATACAGATATGTGTGGGGTCTGGTAGAGGAGACGGCTGCCTTCAGATACTGTAGGGACTTTGGATGGGATTGGCTGTCTGATTACAGGTAATTGAAAGTCCCAATGTGGGCCTGGGAATGGCTCAGCTGGTAAGATGCTTTCAGCAGAAGCACAAGGACCTGAGATCGATGGCCAGAACTCATACAGAAGCTGGGTCTGGGGATGTGTGCCTATAATCCCAGAGCTGAGGAGACACAGACAGGAGATGGCTCACCTGCCATCCCATCTAGGCTAATCAGTGAGCTGTAGGTTCAGTGAGAGAACTTGTGTCATAAAATAAGGTAGAAGGCTGGGTGTGGCAGCACATGCCTTGAACCCCAGCACTCAGGAGGCATGGCAGGTAGATCTTTGTGAGTTCTCCACCAGCCTGGTCTACAGAGTAAGTTCCGGGCTAACTCGGGCAACATTGTAAGACCCTGTTTCAAAATAAAAATGTACAGAGAGATAGAGGAAGCGCTCATTCAATGTTTACCTCTGGCCTCCACATGTATGCATAGCACATGCATGTACACATACATACACACAAAATAAATAAATAATTTAAAACTAAAAAGGAACTAGAAAGAATCAACATTAGTAATTTTGGCTACAAGGCCAAAAAGAACAGGCAGAATTCCTAAACTCCTGGTGACAATGAGGACACCAGATGCATACACCAGAGGCCACTGCCCACAGTGTGTCCCCCTTAGCTATCATCCCAGGCTATCAGACCCAGGTAAAGCCAAAGACAATTGACTCTGTTCTTAGACAGTTGTAGATTCTCCATGCACAACAATGAATCACACACAACAAGAGACAGCCATTAAAGAGAAATGTGCACATCATACGTACACACATCACACACATACATCACACATGCATCATACACATCATATACACATCATACATGCACATCATATACACATCATACACATCATACATACACACATCATAAAATAAGGTGAACACACATCATACATACACACATCACACACATACATCACATACATGCATCATACACATCATACACACATCATACATGCACACATCATATACACATCATACACACACATCATACGTACACACATCACACACATATATCACATGCATGTATCACACACATCACACACACATTATACATGCACACATCATATATACACACATCATATATAGAGACACATCATACATACACCACACACACACACACACACACACACACACACACACTCAGTCCTGGAGAGGGCCAAAATTGCTTGGTTGAAAAGAAGAAAGCAAGACAAGGAATGGCTAGAGCCCCACTAAGTGCCATGGGATGGTAAGAGCATTATTATTATTATTATTATTATTATTATTATTATTATTTATTATTTTGGTAAGAGCACCATGTGGTGCCTCCCACCACCTCTACAGTGAACACATCTCAAGGCAGCTGTTCAAGCTCTTGGTGGTGGTGGCCTTCGGTAGGGAGAATGCTTTATTGCAAGGCTAGCTCTGGGCATCAGCAGTCATCCCAGGGAACTGAGGCTCACAATAGATCTCAGTGGTAAAGTTCTTGCCTGATGTGTACAAGGTCATGAATGAATGAATTAATTAATTAATTAATTAATCAATTAATTTTTTAAAATAGCAAAAGGCACCCATCATCTCCCCAGAGAGGAAGACAGACTCAGGATCACTGTTCAACATCCTGTTGATCCTCTCAGATCATAGCTTTAAGTATCAAAGTGCATTTAACTAAGTTACAGAAAATTGCAAACTGACTAATAAATAAAAATTTCAGAGTACAAAGATTCTCCTTCAAAAAAAGCTATCAATGTCTTCCATTTCTTCAAAGTTGTAAGAAGGAGTTGGTAAAAACATGAGAAAAAGGGTATTTTTACCAAAATACCAAAAGCTGAGTTTTCTAAAGGAAGTGACTTTTATACTGCCAAACACGAGTGGTCTCATTCGTTTCCATTGGCAAGATGGCCCTGAGGCAGAATAGAAACGGAAATAACTTAACGTAATATTCAGTCTTCTGGTCTCTTAGTCAATTGCTTTCTCTCGACTTTATTTTGCGTCATTAAAATAAAGGCTTGAAAACTTAAGATTTTCCTGTATGCTGCATTGTGTGTTCTTGTGATGGTGAGTGTCACTTGTCAACTTAAGGTTTAGGAGGCAGGCCTCTGGGCATACTTGTGAGGGATTGTCTACACTACAGTTAGCATCTGAGAATTCTGGGAGGGATTTGTTATCAGTGTGAGAAGGTCTAACTTAAGTGTAGGTGGAACCCGGACCTGTAAGTGGAGAAGGCGAGCCAGGTACATCACGCATGGACTCACCTTTATCTGTTTCCGATTGTGGATGTCATGTGACCAGGTCCCTCAAGCTCCCACCTCTGTGTCTTCCCTGCTATGACATACTGTAACCTGGAATTGTGAGCCAACCTAAACTGATTCTCCTTGAGTTCCTTGTTTCAGAGTACCTTATCATCACTGCAACAGGAAAAGAAACTAAGGCATTTCTGGGAATTCAAGTCACCAAGATGAGTTTATGGAGAAAACTCAAGTCCTAGAATTAAAAGGATCACTGGGCTAAGACTGATTTAAGACCTACTGGTGAGGTAATACCGTGACTCTGAGGCAGCACAGATGAGATCCACATTTTAAACAGTGTAAATATAAATGTATCGACAATGAATACAGACAACACACAATCTTGCCTGGCAAGATGGCAGGCAATAAAGGTAATTGGTGCCAAGCCTGATGACCAGAGATTGAACCGCCAGGACTCACACGGTAGAAGGAGAGAACTGACTCCTGCAAGCGTCCTCTGACCTCTACATATGTATAGTGGCATGACATACCTCTAATAAATAAATGTGACTTTCAATTCTTTTTGTTTCTAAATTGATCTTTGTGAGTGTAACAAATGCAGGGGATAGTTGTTCACTGATGTGATACTATGTAGTTTTTCTAAGCTGTTTGCTCTTGTATCATCTGTGTAGCTGCTTCAGGGTTTTATATACAGGTGAAGATGCTTTTATTTTGCTTTGTCCCGTTGGCATGGCTTTTTTCCTCTCTTGTCTCATTGCTCCGCTGTGGATCTCTCAGACGATGCTAAATAGCCATGAGAGCAATGTTACTCTACCTACAGCTCTTATAGGGAAATGTCCCCGCTGTGCACTGACACTGGCCGTGGGTTTGTGAATGCTCTGTCACTGAGCTGAAATGGTTTTCTCTTCCCAGTGTTTTCATGTTTTTAATTGGGCATCTTTTCTGCCTGCATCAAGCCGTTCATACGATTTTTTTTTTCATTTTAAGTATTAAACCCAGTGTATAATCCTTGCAAAATACCTTCAGAGCATGATATGTTATCTTCCTAAGGCATATCTGGATCCTGTTTGAAAGTTCCTCGTAAGAGGTTTGTGTCTGTCTATGAGGTATTCTGCTGGGTTCTTTTCTTTGACAGCCTCTGTGTGGTTTGTAGTTTCAGGATAACATTGGACTCATGAAGGGAATTGGAAAGTGTCCCTTCTGTTTGCTGGAACAGATTGTGGGAACTGGTGTTACCTCTCCCTTAAGTGTTTGGAGCCATCTGGCCTTGGAGTTTTCTCTATGGGGAGGTCTCCTTTCGGGATGAGTTTCATTCAATAGATAGAGTCTATATAGGTCACCTGCTCTTCATTCAGGGAACTTAGACAGTTGGACCCTTCCAGGAATTCATCCATTTTGTCTGTGTTACCAAGTCTACTGGCACAGCTGTCCTGTTCCTTCTCACTCCTCAGTATGCACAGTTCAGTATGGACGGTGTCCAGGCTTTGTTCCTGATGTTGTGTGTATTCTGTGACTCTCCCTGCCTCCTTTTCTTTCCTTCCTTTTGTTCTCTTCTGATTCTTCTTCACCTCTCCATCTCTTCCTCCGTTTATTGCCTTTAGAGATCTTTTATGCTGTATTATTATTGTCATTATTATTTATTATCATCATCATCAGTAGTGTGTGTGTGTGTGTGTGTGTGTGTGTGTGTGTGTACATGCACATCATAACACAAGTACAAAGGTCACAGGACAACTTGTAGGAATCACTTCTTTCTCTCTACAGGGGGTTGCTGAAATTAAACTCAGATTATCAAGCATGTACCAATTAACCATCCCTCCCTTTCTACCAATATATTTTTAAAAGTCACGATTGCTTTCACATTTCTATGCTTGTTTTGGGTCCACTTTTGTCATTTCCAGAGCTCCTGGAATGGCATAAAGGACAAGGACACCCAGGAAGACCCTGGTAACAGGGCTGCCAGTCAAGAAGTGACTCGGTGACTTGGGCTCCAAATCTGACATTTCTAGGAATACTTTCATCTTTCCCTTTTCCTATAAAAGAGGTCTCACTATCACTCAGGCTGTTAGTTCTGTGTTGTGTGTCTCTTCTCTCCTCTCCTTTCCTTGTACCCCTCCTGCCTCAGCCTCTTGAGTGCTGAGCTCTCGGGTCTGTGCTGTTTCACTCACAGAAGCACTTTTTAGTATTGCTCTATTTTCCTCTTAACAGACACAAAACTGTTATTTTTGACACAAATCTTGTCTACAATAATCCAGAATATATTTTTCTATATATTTACTGACTCTAAGTGACAAAGGGGCATTGTGTCGTGTCTAACAGGGTGGGAGGGGCTTACATAGTGTTTAGGAGATAACAGTTTTAAAGCGGGTCCCAAGAGAAGTGGAGCAGGTTTGAGAGGTGAGTAAAGGAAATGAGAGCAGATGTGAGGAATGCTTAAAGGAGATGCTGGCCAGGCCGGGCGGAACTTTGCAAGCTAAGAACATTCCTGAACTCGGCATTCTGCAGGTGACAGAAACACTGTGGGGTGTACTGAGAATCCGCATGTTTCAGCAAATTGATGTGTTAACAGGAACAAGAAACTGCAGCTGTGGGGTGAAGGCTCAGTGGGCAAAGTACAAGTGTGAGGATCTAACTTTGGATGCCCAGAACCCACCCCACATAAACTACACAGAGTAGTTTATGGATGTAACCCCAAGTCTCCTGCCATGAGCTGGGAAGTAGAACAAGAGGATGCCTGGAAGCTTGCAGGACAGCTAACCTGGTATATGCACCAGAATACACCAAGAGACCCATCTCCAACAATATGGAAGGTGAGGGAAGACACCTCAGGCTGTTCCCAACCTTCATACACACACCATGGCATGTGTACACTGGCACTCACACACAAAAGCATGAGAACACACACATACATACACATAAATGTATATGTACATACACATACATACACACATACATACATATATGCATGCATATATACATATACACACATGCATACATATATACATATACATACATACAGACACACATATACACATACACAGATACACATGTGTACACATACATATATGCTCATATACACACATACAGACATACATTCATGCATAGGTACATATATAGTAGATACATAGATACATACATATACACATACACATAGATATACACATTCATACATAGATATATACATATATACATACATACATCTATACAAGCATACACACATACATCTATACAAGCATACACACACATACAGACATATACATTCATGCATAGATACATACATACACACACACATATACACATATACACACACACTTTTTTTAAAATTAGGAACAAAGGAAATTGAAGATAAGGGTTAGAAAAGAGGGGGAGCGGTCACCAGAAGGAGCTGGCAATCCCTGGCAATTGAACAAGGAGGAAGGACGAGTTGAACAGACCCAAGTTGTGGTGACAACAAAGACTGCCAGGAGAGATGCCAGGAGGGCATGGTGGTGGCAGTGGTTGAGGGAAAATAACCTCAACATGGTGACAGGCTCAAGGCTGCACCCTCTCTCTGACCACCCCAGCATCACGCACCACCAGACGGCTTCTGCAAAGTCCTGAACTACAAGTAGATGCTGAGGGGTAGGGACAATTTTTCTTTTAACCTAGAAGTACTACATGCCACAGTGTGTGGATTTAAGGCAATGAGATTTGTCAATAGGAGATGATGTGACCAAAAAAAAAAAAATGAAAATTTGGGGCCAGTGAGAAGGTTCAGTGGGTGGAAAAGCTTGTCATTAAGACCGAATAGCCAAGTTCAAGTCCCAAGCCCCATGTAGTAGAAGAGAACCTGCTCCTGCAGGGTGTCCTCTGACCTCCACATGTGTGCTACGACATGTACACACACACACACACACACACACACACACACACACCAAATAAATAAATATTTTTTAAAGAGAAGAAAATATGACTCTGAGCTAAGCTGGCTGAGCCCTCTTCTGTGCTGAGCTAATTAAATGCTTTTCAGACACCAGCTCGGTGGATTCCCAATCCTTCTGGGGAGGAGGCACCATCACGAGTGCACTGCAGAGCTGGTGAACCTCATGAGATACAGGGAAGTAAAGCCATGTGCACAGGGTCACCCAGCTGTAAAGTCCTGAGTCCAGGCTGCCTGGCTTTAAACCTACTCAAGAGGCTGCCTCTGACAAGAGCAGAGGGATCCTTCTGGAATCATCCATTTGGGAGACGTTGACGGCGGAGAAGCAGTAAAGGAGGTACGCTGTGACACAAATGTGCTTCTGGCCTGAGGATTATAAATACACACCATGCCAGATGGTCCTTACAGGGAGCACGGGGAGGAGGACCACAGATCTGTGGTACAAATGCTATTTAAACCAGCTTCAGCCACCATGTCCTCTGTGATCTCCATTTTTAAAATTCCTACATGAGTGGGCTCCTTTGAAAAAAATAAATAAGTGGACTCATTTCCAAAGCTGTGGTTTCAGGGATAGTCATTGCACTGCATGGTTCTGAAGTTAAAAATGAATTCCAGAGATTTAACAAAAAAATAGTTTTTCACGGAATAAAGAATAATACTTCCCAGAGTGGGTTCCTGGACAGAATTAGCACCTCAAAAACGTGTTGGAAGCTGACACTCATGTGGTCCGTCTTGTTCCTCTTGCCACGTAGCTTTGCTCACTAAGTTATCTCCATACCCCCAATTCCTTAAGCTGAACCCTAAGGTCAGAAGTCCCATCCTTCCAGTGTCCTCAGCAAGGGGAAGATGGAGTCCCTTGGTTCCTTATCATCTGAAGCTAAGGCAAAGGTTCTCTTGGGAACATCCTGACCAACCCACTGCTACAGTTTGCATCCTGATGTTACTCTCTGCCCCCCCCATCCTTCCACTCCCCTCCCCCCATCAGTTACTCTCTGCCCCCCCATCCTTCCACTCCCCTCCCCCATCAAAGGCCCTGTGCTTGGTTCTCAACTTGTTTCTATCCAACCTGGTGTCAATCACTGGGAGGCAGGCCTCACAGTAGAGGGTCTTGGGCCAGGGGGAGCATGTCCTTATAGGGGATTGTGGAGTCTTGTGTCTTGTTCCCTCCCTCCTCCCCTCCCCCTCAGCTCATGATGTAACTGGTTTTGCAATACCACCAGCTTTGGCCATAATGAACCGCCTCATCCAGGGGCCAGTCAATCATGGAGTAAAACCTTCAAGACGGTGAGGAAAAATAAACCTTTTCTCTGTGTAAGTCAATTGCCTCTGCTGCTTTGTTATACTGACATCAAGTGTGCATGTCCCAGAAACAAACTGTCTCAGGGAGACCATCCTCCCATTTCCCCAGCCTAGAATGTGGCATTCCTTTCCCAAAATGCCTTCCCCCAACAGATAGTTTTGCCAGGAGGCAGAGACACCTTCCTAGGCAGTCAATAAACAAACAATGAATCAATCTAGAGGCAGCTCTTTGACATCTGGTGTGGTTGACACCATGTCACTATGACAAATACCTTCTGAAACAGTTTAAGGGAAGAAAGAGTTATTTAGGAGCATGGCATCAGGGGACTTCAGGCCACTGTAGTAGAGATGGCCTGGGGGAAATTCATGCTGTCAGGAGTATATGTCAGAGACTATTCTCATTGCTGACAAGAGAACAGGCCAGACCCAGGAGTGGACACAACCTTCAAACTCTAACCAGCTGCTCCAATGGGCTTCACCCGTTCTCTGCATGCACTTGCCCCAGCCAGCGGTCTTTCTTTTCTTGTCTTAGTCACCCAAGCTCAGCCAGTTTCCAACACCCATGCCAGTCCACCTTCCACCTACACTTGCACATTTTAGAATTGTTTGTTCTGGAGGCAGGAGGGAGACTCGTAAACTCAGGAAGTAAACAAAACTTACAGGACTCACAAGACCTCCACCCAAGGTTATATAAGCCAAAGGGATTTCTGGGGAGAGGACCCTCTTGTTAGCCAAGCTGCTTATAAGTCATATGGGCACTTCATAACTCAGCTTCCATGGGACTTCTGTCTCCTAAAAGCCTCCCTATATCATATCTTGGAATCTATTGGTGATTAAAGAGAGTATGCATATTAAAACACGTGCACCTGAGGTCTAATCAAGGTAACACCTGTGGGCCCTTACTATCGGCCATGGCTGTCATGGTCATTGACACACAGTAATATCTTGTCCAACTTTCACAATTGAGAAGAATCTGGTATCATCATCATGGTCAAGGGACTGAACACAATATCAGAACAAGGTAAGAACCCTGTTCTCCAGGATAGAACCCAGGTCCTTGTGCCCCATGGTTGCTTCATAACCTAATATTGAGGCTTACGGCCAGGTGGGTGCAGTGTACCATGGTCTCTGGAGCTAACCCACTTCCTCACAGGGTGCCAATTCAAAGTTCTGCCCAGAATGTCTTTGCACAATCACTCGTAACTAGTGAGCGTGGTTCAACGAGAGAGCCTGCCTCATTCAACCAGGTCAAACAATTGCCACCATGTTCCCTCTTCAGTGAGACTGGAGGAGAAACATGCCAGTGTTTGCTGCTCCCTCTTCAGAGAAGTGTTCTTGGACTCAACCCCATCAAGGGGGACCCTCTTACACATTCCCAAGTCAACAGCCCCTCACCTTCATGAGTGCATATATAGGCCATTGCCCTGAACTCTGGGCCACCAATGGCCTCTGCTGCACCTCCTGTAAACACAAATACCACTAGATCAGAGGAGACCAGAAAACACAAATATTCCAGCTGAGGAAGCCAGTGTTCCAATGCCACCTGAGTTTCATTCCAAAGGCAGAGTACACACACACCACCGGTGACTTTTGAAAAGCCACCCCTAAACACGGAAACACTAAGTCCTTCCCGCATCCTCTTGACCTCATTGGGGTGAGGGAGGAGACAGTCAATCTGGAAGCATGTGTTTTAGGATGAGCACACTTAGAATGAGCAGGTAGGGCTCAAATCCAGAGACAGCTATTCTGAGCTGCCTGAGTGTATAGGGTGCAGAGAGGGCCAATTCACACTGGTGTTCTCTCTCCTCATTCTGAGACTTGCCCAGCTTCAGAGGAGTTAGTTATAAAAATAGACTCTCTCCTTTCTCTGGCACAGCTAACTGAAATCAACATGAGGGCTGTTTGTTTTGTAGCAAGAAGGGAAATTTGGGATCGGAGAATTGACTAGCTCACTGGTAAAGGTGAAATGGTGATTTGGCTCCTTCTCAGTCCTAAGGGAGCAGGTGGACATGAGTCACCTTTATCAGCTACACCATGGTGGGTGGCCAAGGACAGAGCATAACATGTTCTGTGTGGTGGCAAGACTCCCTAGTATCACCTCATCTGGTGTTTCTCAAATGAGAAAGTTACCCTAATCTAGTTAAGATCACCATGCTTTCAGGGACATGAAGCCCCTGGAATACTTCCTGCACACTTAAAAGAGTTGGTACCATAAACCTCCAGGAGGAAATAATTACCAGGAGGCCTGGATAAAAAGTGTTTGGCACCCACCAAAAGTGTCACGGGGCCACATGATCCCCAAGGCTCGCACTAACCCAGGCCTCACCTGTCCTTCTCCCTTTCCTTCATCTTCACAGACAAACCTACTCCTGATGAGGATGAGGCTGAAGAAAGCAAACCCACTGTAAACAACACGAGCCACTTGTTAGTAAATGTGCCCTTTTGTAAAACCCACTGTGCTGTTGGAGTGCAGTGCGGGGGTCAGAACGCCGAGACTCACCGGTCTGAAGGCAATGGAGGAAAAGTTTTACCTGGAGTTAGAGAACGTGAGAAGCCGGTGGCTGAGCTTCCAGGTGAAAATTGGAAGGTGGAGTCGAGGCACCATGCTGGGGTCTGGTCCAACAGGTCCTCCTTCAGCTGGAGAGGAATTGTCCCCATGGAGCCAGATGTGAAGAGACCAGGCCCACACAGGGGCAGGTGTGAGGAGACCACACCCACACAGGGGCAGGTGTGAGGAGACCATACACACTAGGTAGGTATGTTGAGGCCATGCTCATAAAGGGTCAGGCAGACAAGACTACACCCCAGCGCACACATAGAACTGCCATTCTGAAGAACAACACCATTCAGGCCTCTGCTTCCTTTTCATAGGCCAGGCCTTATCTGTTCTTTGCTCAAGTTCAAAGCCGTTAACTAGCAATGATGTATCTCTGCTTCAGATCAACACCATGTGTTCATAACCTCTACCTTCCAAGTCAAGCCCCTTGCATGAACAGACTTCGTGTCCCAGCTTGGCACCAGATCCCTCGTTCATGACAGACTGTGTGTCTGTGGGTGTCTCTACAGCGTGTGTTTGGTACCACGCAGGCACATCACTTTAAACATCCACAGATGTTAGCATCCAGAGGAACTCTGAGACCCCACCCCTGAGCAAGGACAGACAGAAAGGGAAGAAAGATGCTTTTCTTTCACAGCTGTTACCAGAACAGAATCTTCCTGCTCAGAAACAGTGCAGAGCGGCCACAAAGCCCTTAAGGGATGTGCTGATGTGCAAGGCTCCAGAACTCACAGGCTCTAGAACTCACAGGGTCTAGAACTCACAGGGTC
>JANHMN010000006.1:11999073-12017243 GCA_030674055.1 Rhabdomys pumilio | reverse complement strand
TGTGTGTGTGTGTGTGTGTGTGTGTGTGTGTGTGTGTGTGTGTGTGTTCTATTCATGAATCGGAGATAGCTCTTTGGGGCAGGTGAACGCGTGCAACCGTCCTGGAGCACAAAGCGGTACAGACAAAACTACACACTACATAGAAGCAATTAAATTTAGGTTTTTTAAAGTTATGGATTAGTTGAAAACAGTTAAAAGACATGTTTTAGTTGGAAATCCATGACTTCTATTATTTAAAAAAATCAATAAATTTAGTTGCCAGGAATAGAATGAAATTAAACCTACCTTGAAAAAGGTCTGTGACACCACTATCAGTGCCTCCAAATGATATATGGGTAAAATTTTTAAGTTATATTTAAAAGTGCAGTAAACAGATGCATAGAGGTTATTTGCTTACAAAATGAACTTAATTAAATATCGTGGCTGAAATACTTTTAGAAATAAGTTCACCCAGCACCTCCATAATCTGACCATGTGAAGCTCCCTGAAACCTTTCAAGAATATCTTTGTTATATAAATTATGGAGGAAGCATTTAATTAGATAGGCAGGCATAGTTAACATAGTTGCCAGTAAGGCCTTAAAAGCTCCACACTGAAAGGAAAGCAGGTGGGAAGGGCTTAAGGAATAAAAGAGAGAAAGAAAGTGACATAATCCTATTTCTATTTAAAACATTTTTAAAGCTCTACCCTGTGGTGAATCTGCAAGGCACGGCAAAACATTCCCTCTGGAGGAAAACAGCTCCTTTTTATTGCTAACGGATCAAATTGTTATTTTTGTGTGAGTATGCTCCAGGAACAAACTTTGACAAGAAACATGCTATGTAATAGAGATAACACCAGGATTGAGGGCATCACAGAGAAAATGACATAGCTCTCAAATGTCTAATGAAACCCCAGGCAATGCTGCTGAAACCAGAATGCAGCACCACCTTTTCTGAGCCTATGATTGACATTCCCCTTGCCTTAGTGTGCTGTAGCATTTTCACACCTCGGAATGGGACTGGAGAAAGGCATCTGAACTCCATGCCCACCAGTGCTAGTCACCTGCTGTCTTCTATAATGTGAGTCCTTCTGTCTACTTGGATTTCACCCACAGGCCCCTAAGAAGAATATCCTCATCTTAGGAAAAACTAATTATTTACTTGCTCCCCTTACTACCACCCCAGAGGAGCAGGGTGGTACTCCCTTAAGTGACCCTCAGTCATTTGTGCATCATCTGGATCCTCAACATTGGTCACCTGGGCAGAGCAGACAGCTCATGTTCCTCAGCACCACAACTCATGGTGGAATTTAATAACCAGGTCAGTGCAACAAAAGTCTCTCCGAAATCCAAAGAGGAAACCCAGTAGAAATGATTGCACTAGAATTTAAAGACAGCCATCACACAGATGAATGTGAACACAGTTCCCGCATCCCTAGGCAGTGGGATCACTCTGCACGTGTGACAGTGTGTGCTTTGCCAATGAGAGAGAGTCAAAATGGCCACTGTGGTGGTTTGATAGGAATGCCCATCAACCCCCATAGGCTCATATACTCGAATTCCTGTCATTAGGAAGTGGCATTACTTGAGAGGAGTTAGGAGTTAGATGTGGCCTTGTTGGAGAAGGTATGTTTCTTGGGATGCATTTTGGGGTTTCAAACGCTCAAGCCAAGCCTCGTCTCTCTCTGCTGCCTGTGTATCTGGATGTAGAATCTCAGCTCCTTCTCTAGCACCATGCCTGCCTGTCTGCTGTCACACTTCTCACCATGACAAGAATGGACTAAATCTCTGAAAACGTAAGCAAGCCCCAATGAATGCTTTCCTTAATAAGAGTTGCCATGGTCATGCTGTCTCTTCACAGCAACAGAACACTCTAAGACAGCCATCTTATCTTCTGTTTCTGAGACACAGGAAGGAGAGACCAGCCTCAATGATATCTCCTTCCTGTGATTAAGCTTCCCCCTCAGATCTTCAAATCACCACAAATACTGTTCTTGCCCCTCCTGATTTAACCATCAACACCATCTGCCCTAATCCATATTCTAACACTTCTGAAAAGTCCCCAGCCCCACAACCAACCCCCTCACAAGCCCTAGTAAGAACCCTAGCCTGTAAGGGAAGCTTACTCAGCCTCTCTCACCCTCCCCTGAAAAGCTTCTTTACTGGTCGGCTGTCCCTGCCATCCTGAGCCCAGTGCATGAGTATGTGACCAAAGAAACAGACTTTTCTTTTAGAAACTCTCACTTCAGAACACAATTCCTCTGTCTTTTCACAAACTGGGTGGGGATGGAGCCCTTTAGTTTAGTTCACTGGTTTTGATATGTTCCCACCAAGTCTCTTGAGTTGCTTTAGGGAAAAGACAAACATCAGTGCTTGACCATGGACTTCCCCTGTGAAGAGGAACAGGCATTAAGTATGACAGTACTTAGGGCAGTGGTCCAGATGTAACAGGTAATGACTACACATGATGACTTAAACCTTCAGGCGTGGTTTCCTGACTCAGAGAAGCACAATACAGTGACCTGGATGAAATAATCAAGTGTCACTCTCTGAGGAAGTTGTCTGAGCAATTTCACAACTGAGACCTCGGACCACAGGAGTGCTGCTACGTCACAGTCTCTGTTGTCTTCTGTATCATGACGAGCAATCAGTATTTGAAAAAAAAGGCTTGACTTTATTGGAAACTATATTTAGCTATAACGTTTCACTGAAAAGTGCTTCAGTCCTGGCTCATGAGAAGTTTAGAATGTAGGAAATACATAGAAAATACTTTAAATGATGGCCATTTGTAGGAAAAATATGTGGAACCAGAGATCGCTGTGTTAAGTGAAATAAGCCAGATTAACAGAAGTGTGTGTGTGTGTGTGTGTATGTGTGCTAAAAGTGAAAAGGGGGGCTATGCCAGAGAAGAAGGCAAGGGCAATTGGGGAGGAAACAAAATCACATATTTTCTCTCATTTGTAGAATAAAGATTTAAATATATGCAACATTAAAACAGAAAGAGTATTTGGGGACAGAAGGGGACAAGTTGCTTCCGGTCTGGGCCCAGGAACTGAGCAGATCCCGGATGGCAGCTCTACCCCCATTCACATAGAACCCAGAGAAAGCGGGGCTCCCAGGTGCTCTAACTCGGGCAGTATCTTAGGTAAGCAGACAGCAATGCCTGCCCCAAACAGGGAGCAATTGGAACCCACAAGGACCCTGGAAGTCACTCCCAGCCCAGAGCACTGGTTCGTTCTGGTCTGGGCCCAGGAACTGAGCAGATCCCAGATGGCAACTCTGTCCCCAATTACATAGAACCCAGAGAAAGCAGGGCTCCCAGGTGCTCTAACTTAGGCAGTATCTTAGGTAAATAGATAGCAACGTCTGCCCCAAACAGAGAGTAACTGGGACCCACAAGGACCCAGGAAGTCACTCCCAGCACAGAGCACTGGTTCCTTTCAGTCTGGACCAGAGCACTGAGCAGATCTTGGGTGGCAGCTCTGCCCCCAATCTCTAAGAACCCAGAGGAAGCAGGGCTCCCAGAGCTCTAACCTGGGCAGTATCCTGTCTGCTCCTGAGCACTGAGCAGATTTTGGGCCCCAGCTCTTACCCCAGTAGTTAGTTACACCTACCCCACACAGTTCTGATACAACCAAGATAATAGAAAAGACAGGCTCCAGTCAGAGACAGGGCAGTAGCACTAAGGAGATACAGATGGCAAAAGGCAAGTGCAAGAACATAAGCATCAGCAACCCAGGGTACTTGACATCATTAGAACCTAATTCTCCCACACTAGAAAGTCCTGAATTCCCCAGATCACCAGGAAAGCAAGATTCAGATTTAAAATCACTTCTAATGATGTTAATAGAGAACTTTAAGAAGGATATAAATAACACTCTCAAAGAATTTGAGGAGAACACAGGTTAAACAGCTAGAAGCCCTTAAAGTGGAAACACAAAAATCCCTTAAAGAATTACAAGAGAACACAACCAAACAGGTGAAGGAATTGAACAAAACCATCCAGGACATAAAAATGGAAGTAGAAACAATCAAGAAATCACAAAGGGAGACTACTCGAGAGATAGAAAACCTAGGAAAGAAATCAGGAGTCATAGACTCAAGCATCACCAAAAGAATATAAGAGGTAAAAGAGAGAATCTCAGGTGCAGAAGATACCATAGAAAATATTGACACAACTGTCAAAGAAAACACAAAATGCAAAAAGTGCTTAACACAAAATATCCAGGAAATCCAGGACACAATGAGGAGACCAAACCTAAGGATAATAGCTATAGATGAGAGAGAAGACTCCCAACTTAAAGGGCCAATAAATATTTTCAACAAAATTATAGAAGAAAACTTCCCTAATCTAAAGAATGTGATGCCCATAAACATACAAGAAGCCTATAGAATGCCAAATAGACTAGACCAGAAAAGAAATACTTCCCATCACATAATAATCAAAACACCAAGTGCACAAAACAAAGAAAGAATATTAAATGCAGTAAGGGAAAAAGGCCAAGTAACATATAAAGGCAGACCTATCAGAATTACACCAGACTACTCACCAGATACTATAAAAGCTATAAGATGCTGAACAGATGTCATACAGACGCTAAGAGAACACAAATGCCAGCCCAGGCTACTATACCCAACAAAACTCTCAATTACCATAGATGGAGAAACCAAGATATTCCACGACAAAACCAAATTTACACAATATCTTTCCACAAACACAGCATTACAAAGGATAATAGCAGGAAAGCTCCAATACAAGGAGGGAAATTATACCCTAGAAAGAGCAAGAAAGTAACCCTCTTCCAACAAATCCAAAAGAAGATAGCCACACAAAGATAACTTCACCTCTAATAACAAAAATAACAGGAAGCAACAATCACTGTTCCTTAATATCTCTTAACATCAATGGACTCAATTCCCCAATTAAAAGACATAGGCTAATGGACTGGATACATAAACAGGACTCAGCATTTTGCTGCATACAAGAAACCCACCTCAGTACAAAGACAGACTCTACCTTAGAGTAAAAGGCTGGAAAACAATTTTCAAGCAAATAGTCCTAAGAAACAAGCTGGAGTAGCCATTCTAAAATCTCCAGCCCAAGAACACAAAGGGAGGGACTCATGGCTTCACCTGTATAGGTAGTTGAGGGGGTGGCCTTGCCAGGCATCAGTGGAAGTGGACAGCCTTGGTACCTGAAAGTTTGGATTCCCTAGTGTTGGGGAATTGCAAGAGAAGGAAGGCGGGAATAAGAGGATGTTGGGAGCACACCCTCATAGTAATTGGAGGAGGAGAGATACGGTAAGGGGACAGGCATCAGTGGAAGTGGAGGGCCTTGGTGCCTGAAAGTTCAAATTCCCTAATGTTGGGAAATTTGAGAGCAGGAAGGCGAAAATGGGAGGATGGTGGGAGCACACCCTCATAGAAACTCCCAGAATTATATGGATTAGACATGACAGAGGCAGGCCGCCAGAAGACTAGATTCCAGAATTCAAACAAACAATTATCTTAATACTAAAATTTGTTTTGAGAATTGTATATTGCAGAATACATAGCCTTGGTGTATCTACTCATCAGGTAAGCTGAGCAGACCTGCTCGAACCTCTGATGTCCTAGAATTCCAGCTGGATGGAGTGAAGACACAGTGTCAGAGGCTTATCAATTTACTCTTCCCCCCATCCCTCTTCTAATATCTCAATGCCCATAATCAGCTTGAAGAAGTTAATGAAGAGTCAGTGCTCCTATCCCTGGGCTTGGGGACTGAGGTGGTTAATATTGGACTATCTTTCTAGGGAAAGTAGTGGTTTTGGTGGAACAGGGAGGATTAGCTAGCATTCATTGCATAGCCATAACCTACTGGTAGAAATATGTATAATTGTTATTAAGATGAAGTTATAATTTCCTAAATGGTACAAAATTTACTTTTACTTCAAATTTAAGGTTTTCATTGGTAAGCTTCTTATTAATATAAAAGTGAAATGAATATTGTTACTATCATAGGCATTGTGCCTATATAACACATTTAGGAATACAAGGCTTAGACCCAGTCCTTCTTTAACTTTTATAACTTATTTGAGATGGTTAGACTGTGAGTTAAGAGCCTATAGCAAATTCATGGTTTTGAGTTTATTGTTAGGGTGTTTTCTATATTTTCTTTAGAAACAGCTGAGAGGAGTTAACAGACAACAGTCCAGATTACCTTACATGGATAATTGGTTTTCAAAACATGAGAAATCCACAGAATTGACGTTACAAACATTTCTGTATTAATGTTCATCTTGATTAGAGACATGTCTGCTCCTGACAGCCTCCTGTCTTGGATTCTATGAAGAAATTGAGCATCTTTGGAGTTATTCCAGTTATGATGAGACAGCCACTAGGCAAGAATTGCCTCTTTCCATCTACAGACAAATTAATGTCCAGAAAAGGACACACTTGCAGAATAGTCAACTGATTATATCTGCCAAGACAGAGTAATCAGCCCTTAATAATTCTGCATCACTAGGTCTGTCAAATGATCCTGGGCCAGGAGGCTGAAGATCGGATGCTCCAACATTTTGTAGTATAGGGACTGTTCAGGTGCTCAGCGATCTCTATAAATTGGCTAAGTTTTAGAAGGTATGCTTTGTGCTTCCCATAATTTCAGTTAACTCAGTCACTCTGGATTTCTGATGGGGTTGAAAACTTATAGTCTCATAGCCAATCCTTGCTATTTACTTTGAGAGAAAAGGTTTGAGAGGATGGTTTTCAGCTGACATTCATTCTAAAGCCAAGAAAAAAAGCCAGGTTCAGAACTAAGTCTTTTATTTAGGAGAGATGACAGAGGTTCTGCTTAGTCAACAAAATGATGGACTGGGTATTAGGTCTATCTTGCACCTTACTGACATTAATTGGTATAGTTATTCTCTAACTGTATTTTGAGAGAAAAGTTTTATTTTAACAGGAAGGGTGATATGTAGGAGGAGCCAAGGTGGGAGGAGTAAGGAGAGGAAGAGTAAGGGGAGGAGGAGGAGAAGGAGAGGAGGAGCTAGGTGATGAGAGAGAGAAAGGGGGGGCCAAACATGGAGGCAGATGTTCACATGTCTCTGCCAGTCAAAGATAGTTGATATATCTAGGTTGGGTATTAGGTTATACTTCTAATTGATATTGAGCATTACCAAACTTAGAAAGCCTTTGGTTAACATTTAAAAAATTGTATAAAAGCAAAAAGGAGGAGGGGGCATGGGTAGGGGTTTTCTAGGGAGGGGAAAATGGGGAAAGGGGATGACATTTGAAATGTAAATAAAATATCCAATAAAAAATAAATTAAAAAAAAAAGAAGGGGACAAGTTGAAAGGGAAAGAGGACAAAAGAGAGTGACAGGAGGTGCATGTGAACACAGCACATTAGCATGTGTATGTGAAAGTATAATGAAATCTAGTATTTTATACTAAAATATTAATAACAATAAAACATCATAAAGAAACCATCATAAAGAAATTTATATACAACCTAAAATATAAATTGGAAATAAACTATTTTAAAAAGTCCATCTCCTTCCTAAATGATCTTCTCCTATGAACACTTCCACCTCCAACCTTGTGAAATTTGTTTTCCCTACACACTTTGGAAATTCACTCTGGATATCTCTGTCTTCGTTTTTTCAGAAAAAATATAGTTTGGTGATTTTAGTATTGACCTTGCATTAGTGGCTCCTATATTAGGGAAACAAACACAAGCACACAGTTATCCCTTAATTATCATTGCTTGCCACTTAATTATAAAAATATCCCAGAAGGCTCAGGTGCCTGTCATGGTGCTCCCAACAAGAGACATATCTCTCCATGCATGGACAGATACACCTATATTTTAACACAGTGTGGGTCCTGACTCCATCGCCAGCCTCTGGTATTGGAAGGGGCGAGCTTTCTTCTAGACATTCCTAGGTTGTGAACTTCTGAGCTCTTTCCTTTCAGAAATAAAGTTACAGGCATCCACTTTGAAAAGAGCTTACCTGGTAACCTGAGTTCTTGTACTGAAGTCAAGAGACCTCATTGAGCGCAGAACTTCGATGCATCCCAAATACTGTAAGGGGAAGAAATAGATCATGAGCTCTGGGAACTGAGAGCAACAGAAACGTCCTAATGATGTAGGGGGGTGGGGAAGCAATATACATTTCTTACGTCACACTGTACCTTTAAATTCAATTCGAAAAGGAATAGTAAGAAGGGTTCATGGTTAAAGGTGTCAACTGCTAACCCTCTTGCCCTGAATTTAATCCCTGAGACCTACATTTTAGGAATAGTAGAAGGAGAGATACAACTCCTACAAGCTGTCCTCTGATTCCCATGTGGATATTGTTATTCTCTCTCTCTCTCTCTCTCTCTCTCTCTCTCTCTCTCTCTCTCTCTCTCAGAATAAATAAGTTGTAATATGACTCTGGGTGTGATTATGTCTCTAATAAAACCCTAAACCTAAACTTGCCTCTATAGGAAACATCTTAAATGCCCTGATTGACAAACCCTTGACTTCTATCAAACCTGTTAGCATTGCCATTGTCACAACATGGATAGTTCTCAAAGCTTTTATTCAAGTATACCTTATACACTGCAAAATGTGGAAATCTTAAATGTTTATGCTAATATTATTAAATCATGTTTTCAATGGGATTGCTTCCCCCCTCAACCTGAACATCATGTTCCTGGGTCTGTATGAAATTTCTGAAAGTTCTTGAATTTTTTTAAAGAAAGAATTTGGCCACGTACACAATGAACACTTTCACTAACATCAACCTTCTGCCTTAGTTAGGTTTCTACTGCTGTGATTAAACAACATGACCAAAGGTAGCTTGGGGAGGAAAAGGTGTACTTCAGCTGACAGTTCCAGATCACTGAGGAAAGTAAAGGCAGGAACTCAAACAGGGCAGGAACCTGGAGTCAAGAATTTAGGCAGAAGCCACAGAGGAGTGCTGCTTACTGGCTTATTCCCATGGCTTTCTCAGCCTGCTTTCTTATCTACCCCAGGACCACCTGCCCAGGGGTGGCTCCACCCACAATGGGCTGGACCTTCACCCATCAATCACTAATAAAGAAAATACCCTACAGACTTGCCTACAAACCCATCTTCTGGAAGCATTTTCTCAATTTAGAGTTCATCTTCCAAATGTCTCTAGCTTGTGTAGTGTTGACATGAAACTACTAGTCAGGACACCTTCATGATTTAGTAAATATATCTATGGGGTTTTGAGTAAGCCACAGAGCACTTCAGTTTAGCAGAAAACCTTCTTCGCTGTTTACCACAAGTTTCTGGAAGTTCAAATGCACACCATGCAGTGCGTGACTTTGATCGGTCTCACCCATGAACACACACAAGTGGACAGACATTGTGACTATAGTCATGACAAGGGAGGCAGCCCCGGTCCTGTAAGCCCTGGGAAAGCTAGAAGACACAGACGCCTTTAAATTTAGACTGAATGAGCCTCATGGTGTGGTGCAGAAAGGGGTTTGTTTGCATTATGCAGAAAACCCAAACTTAGGTCTGGTTTTGTCATCTATTGTTATGTAACTTTATGTAACACTTGACCCACTTCTCAAAACTGAGTCTCTGCAGCTGCAGATGTGGCTGGTCCTCCCTCCGATGCACCAACATCATCGTCAAGGTTACAGAAATCCATCAGCACCTGTGTCAAGGTTATTGACCCACCACTACCAATGTCAAGGTTACAGAATGTCACCAGCTGAACCATCTGAGTCACATGAGTTCTAAGGCCAACACCAGGATTCTGCTCTGTTAGCCCACCACTGCAAATGTATCATCAGATCTCTGTTGGAACCATAATTCTCAGGGCTGGGAAGATAGCTCAGTCATTAAAGTGATTGATTGCTTTCTAAGTACAAGGACCTGAGTTTGGTCCCCCCCAGACCCACATAAAATAAGGGAAACATGATTGCTGTGTGTTTGCACATACGTTTAATCCCCCTTCTGGGAAGGCAGAGACTGGTAGATCCCTGGAGCTTGCTGGGCAGCCAGCATAGTTAGATTTGTGAGCTTCAGGTTCAATGACCCTCTCTCTAAAAGTACACTGGAGAGGTCTGGAGCGGGCTGGAGAGATGGCTCTGCAGTTAAGAACACTGGCTGCTCCTCCAGAGATCTTGAGTTTAATTCCCAGCAATCATTTGGTGGCCCACAACCGTCTTTTAATGGAATCTCATTCCTTCTTCTTGTGTGCATGAAAACAGAGCACTCGTATACACAAAATAAATAAATAAATCTTTATTTTAAAAAAAAAAAGTGGGGTAAAGAGTGACTGAGGAAGACACTCAAAACCAACAGTTGGCCTATACAAACACACACACACACACACACACACACACTCACACACACACGCACACGTACACGCACCTGCAGATACATGCAAACACACAGGAATAAGTACACACACACACACACACACACACACACACACACACACCTCTGTGCACACACCTCCACACACACCCATAACTCTCATTCACGAGTAAAGCATCCTGAGCATGCATTTTGGTACCACGCTTGACTTTCCTAAAACCTACTGGCATCGCCATTTTTTGTAGAAGTACGTTTTTCAAACTACCGCAAAGTTATGTAACCACAGAACCCAATGTTGCTCCTGTGACTCCTGTGACTAACAGGCCAAATGTCACATACTTACATGATAACTACCATTATCAAAGTCACCACAGATACCCCAACCATATTGCAGAGACATGTGGAACTCATGACCAATGTCAAAAAGTTAGCTGAACACACTCCACTACCCAGGGCTATGGTGGATGCCAAGCTCACTGGTGTCCTGGGACAGTGGAAACACCACCACCACCACTGTGGTGACATTGATACAGGTCCAACATAGCAGAACTGTCCCACAAAGCAGTGTAGCAGAGATCTGAGAACACTGTGAGCATTGTTATGATCAGATTCCAAGCTAGTCCAGAGACTGATGCAGGACGAAGCTCAAGGCCTGACCAGGGAACGCAGTGAGTTCAAGACCAGCCTGTGTAACTTAGTACAAACCTCTCTCCAAAGAATAAAGAAAAAGGGGGCTGGGGATGTAGCTTGGGGATAGAACACTTGCCTAGCATGTGTGAGGCCCTAGGTTCAACCTCCAATGCCATAAAAAAGAATGAATGAATGAATAAGTGAATGAATGAAAATATTTGATTTTGAGAGCAAATATGGAGACAAAGTGTGGAACAGAAACTGAAGGACGGGCCATCCGGAGACTGGCCTACCTGGGAATCCATCCCATGTGCAGTCACCAAAGGCAGCTGCTGTTACAGATGCCAGGAAGTGCATGCTGACAGGAGCCTGATATAGCTGTCTCCTTAGAAGCTCTGCCAGAGTTTGACATATTCAGAGGCAGATGCTCACAGCTAACCATAGAATTGATCATGAGTTCCCAATGGAGGATTTAAAAGACTGAAGGAGCTGAAGGGGTTTTCGGCCCCATGGGGAGAGCAATAATGCCAACCAACCAGAGCTCCCAGGGTCCAAACCACCAGCCTGGGAGCACATAGGAAGCACATGGCTCCAGCTGTATATGTAGGGGAGGATGGCCTTGTCAGGCAAAGGTAGAAGAGGAGGTCCTTGGTCCCGTGAAGGCTGGATGCCCCAGTGTGGGGGAATTTGAGGGCAGGGAGGTGGGAGTGGGTGGGGGCACACCCTCATAGAAGCAGGAAGAGGGGAGATGGTATAGGGGGTGTTTGGCTGGCGGGGAGAATGGGGAAGGGGATAATATCTAAAATGTAAATAAATAACATATCCAATAAAAAATAAATAAATAAGAAGGCTGACATAAATTATGAATAGTAAAAAAAAAAAAGAAAATATTTGATGCTAGAAACACACTGGTGTTGGCATTTTCTCAAAGAAAATATGAAGAAACATTCATTCACAAATATGTGGAACTAACAGCTCCATCTTAGGAGGAAGAGATTAAGAGAGAAGACTCCTAAAGCTTGTGGTCAATACCATATGGAGTGTCAAGAGGTGAATGCATTCCCACTAAGGTCTGGGACTTGGTAAAGATGTGCATTTTTACCAGCGCTGTTTAACACAGAGATGGAAGTCCCAGCCAAGACAATCAGTAAGTCAAAGAAATACACCATATTGGAATGGAAAAGGAAGGAATCAAACTGACACTGTCTGCATGTGTGTGTGTGCACACACACCTAGTAGAATAATAAATAAAGATTAATTAATAGTGATAACAAATTCAGCCAAATGGCAGGACACAAAATCAATGCAATCAAATCGATATCTTGTCTACACACCCCTAACAAGTTACCTGAAGAAGAGCTCAAGAAAGCAAAGACATTTATAACACTTACCAAAAATAACATCCCCAAAGATAGGCTAATTAAAGAGATGAAAGTTCTCTGCATTGGAAAGAATAAAATGTTTATGGGGGAAAAAAATGGAAGAAGGCACATACAGGCTGAAAGCCATCCCTTGTTTGTAGATGAGAAAGAAAAATCGTATTAAATGTTTACACTGCCCACAGAAATATTGATTCAATGCAGTCCATATGAAAATATCAGTCATGTTTCCGCAGAAGAACATCCTAAAATTCATATAGAATGACAAAAAAAAAGAAAGAAAGCCAGAGAACAAAGTCATCATTAGTGAAAACAGCTGGAGACATCACTGTATCTGACTACCTCAAAACAGGCTGCAAAGCTGTAGTCGTGCCAGCTAGCTTGATGGCAACTTGACACAAGCTAGAGTCATCAGTTAGGAGGGAACCTCAATTAAGAAAATACCTTCATAATGTCAGGCTGCAGCCAAGTCTGTAGAGCATTTTCTTAATTAGTGATTGATGTGAGAAAGCCCAGGCCACTTCGGGTGGGGCCGTCCCTGGGCTGGTGGTTCTGGGTTCTATAAGAAAGTAGGCTGTGCAAGCCATAGGGAGCAAGCCAATAAACAGCACCCCTCCATGGTCTCTGCATCAACTTCTGCCTCCAGGTTCCTGCCCTGGCTTCCCTCAGAGATGAACTTATAACTTGTAAGGTGAGATAAATCCTTTTACCCCCCCAAGTAGCTAAAAGCATGGCATTTTATCTGAGTGATAGAAACCCTAAGCCGAGGCTAGACCAATGGCTCATTAGCTAAGAGCACTTGCTGCTCTTATAGAGGATTCAAGTTCAGTTCCTAAATCTAGTAGCACACAACCACCTGTAACTCCAGCTCTGGGAATCCAGCGCCCTCTTCTGGCCTCCACAGGTAACTCCACAGATACACACACACACACACACACAATCAAAAATAAAATCTTTTTTAAAATGTTCACCATCACTGATCACCAGAAAAATGGAAATCAAAACCTTAACAAGATATCACTTTGTCCCAGTGACAATGACTGCTATCAAAAACAAAACATGACAAGCACAACAAAGACAGAGAGAAGAGAGAAACACCAGCATAGCATTAGCGGTAGTCTAAATGAATGCAGTTGATATTAAATACTGCATGTAGACTCCCAGGAACATAAAACTGCTATATGGTCTAGAAATCTGGCTTATAAATATATATGAACTTAAATCAGTATGCCAAAGAGACATTCCCCCATGTCCTTATGCCGCCATTCCCTTTAACCACGGAATGGAATGCTAGCCTAAATAACTATCAACTGAGGAGTAATTACAGAAAATGTAATATAAATATATATCCATAAAAAGTATGAAATACCGTGATATGCAACTACAAAGGTGGACCTGGAGATAATGTGTTACATTAAGTAAGCCATATACGGAGCAGCAAACACCACATGATCCCCCTGGATGTGGATACAGAAGAAAGTACTGAATTTGAAAGCACTAGTTACCAAGGCTGGGAAGAGTAGTGGGAAGGGGGGTGAGACGGTCCATCAGTGGGAACTAAGGCATACTTAGAAGAGATGAATCCTGCCGTTGCTTTGAGCCGTAGCACGAATTTAGTGGCATATCCTATGTTAGAAGTCGTCAGTATGGTGGTGTACTCCTGTCATCCATTTAAGAGATGGAGGAGGGAAGATTAGATGTCCAAAGCCATCCCTGGCTACACAGGTCATTTAAGGCCAGCCTGGGCTAAATGATATCCTATGGATCTCTTAGCAGAGTGTTTGCCCAACATGCTCAAATCCCTGGTTCAGTCCCCAGCACTGCACATACCAGGTGTGGTTATGATGCACTCCTGAAATCCCAGCACTCAGGAAGTAGAGGCAAGGGGACCAGAAGCTCCAGGTCACCCTTAGCCAAACATGGAATTCAAAGACCTACATGAAACCCTGTCAAAAAAAAAAAAAAAAAAAAAAACCACAAATACTAAGACCGAAGAATTTACAAGAAAGAACTTTGAAGGCTTCTATTTGGGAAATGATAAATGTTTAAAGCGATGAAGACACTTATCTCGACTGGAACACTGTGTGCATCTCACAGCGCCGCCCCTCCCCCACCACGCACAGTTTCTATGGATCAAATCATAGTTTTCTCCTGAAAAGGTGTTACATGAGTGGGTGGGAAAAGCTCAGTTGCTTACAAAGGGATAAACCTGGCACAGCAATGAAGCTCTTCCAACCCAAACTCGAGACGACACCACAGTGGCAGCAACATTAGTCTGAAGATGAGAAGCAACCACACCAGAATCT
The DNA here is from genome assembly GCA_030674055.1 of Rhabdomys pumilio. Lineage (NCBI taxonomy): Eukaryota > Metazoa > Chordata > Mammalia > Rodentia > Muridae > Rhabdomys > Rhabdomys pumilio. Next base: position 12,002,622 of record JANHMN010000006.1, on the reverse strand, counting down.
GATTTCCACTCCAGACTACCACTCAAGTGGGAGGGGAAGGGGAAGACGCCGAGTTAACCACCCACAGACGCTTGCTGTAAAGAAGAGTCCAGAAAACTTAATGGAGACGACACAGAGGAACACGTGGGCTGCTACAAGATGAGAAAAAGAATCAACAGAGACGCAGGTGTAGCCTTGGTGATCTTGTACAACCTTCAGGATGAGATTTGATCATTGTTAACGTGAGCGGCAGGGAGCAGATAGAGCGGGATGGGTGTGTTTAGGGTACTGCTGTGTTTTATGAAGGCTTCTCCAGACGTGCTCATTTCTAGATTGTGGCAGAAAAATATGGCTAGGGACAGGAAGACAAGTCAGTTAGTAATGTGCTGCCCATGAAAACACAAGAATCTGAGTCTAGTCCCCAAAACACATATCAAAAGTAGGGTGGGGAGGTGTGTATGTATAATCCCAGTACTCAGGAAGTTGAGACAGGAGGATGTGGGTTTTGAACCCAACCTATGCTTACACAGCAAGTCCCAGGCCAGTCTGAGCTAAAGACAGGAACCTCAGTCTCTTCACCCAAGAAAGAATTGAAAATATCAAGGCAATCGTGAAGTTGTAGTCACTGACAAATATCAGTATTTATTTGGTAATTACCTGAAAAAGTTTTGACATCATTCATGATCTCAGTTATAAGCACATTTCTACATCCGCAAGGAAGGGATTCAGAGAAACGGAATTCATCTCAGTTTCTCAGTAGGATTTACCACTGCAGCCTCTGAGAGTTAGCCAGCGCTGCCATAAAAGCTGTCCCGTGGAACAGTAAAGGAAATGGACTGTATCAGCTGCTAGTCTCATCGCTCTGATAAAATATCCTCACAGAAGCGACTTAGAGAAGAAGGATTTATTTTACTCATAGATCCGGGGTACAGTCCATCACGGCGGAGAAGGTGCAGCAGCAGTTGGCTAGTCACACTGTATCCACAGGTGGGAAGGAAAGATGGATACCCCAGTGCTCAGCTAGCTCCCGGTCTTGTTTCTAAGCAATCCAGGACCCTAGAACAGAAGGGTACTTTTGCCCACCTTTCCAGTGGGTCTTGCCTTCTAATCAAGATAATCCCTCACAGGCATGGCCAGAGGCTTGTCTCCTCAGTCATTCTAGACCCTGTCAACTTGACAGAATTCCCCCTACCTGTGGAAAGGTAGCCTCTCAAATGCCCAGACAAAGGCAATTTAAGGAACAAAGGTTCACTCTGCCTCCTGCTGGGCCACTTCCTCCAGTAAGGCTCCACCTCCTAAAGGTTCCACTTTGTCCCCAGACAGCGCCACAGGTTAGGGACCAGCTATGTAAACACGTGAACCTATGGGAGACTTCACACTCAACCTGCAGCATAACCTTGACAACCCAGGATTTCATAGAAGTTGCTGTTTGCAACTGTTAGTACTAACTTGAAGATTGTTGCTTTACAAGTTGAAACCCTTAGCAACACATAGGTGTGTGTGTGTGTGTGTGTGTGTGTGTGTGTGTGTGTGTGTGTGTGCGTGTGTGTGTGTCCCCAACATCCACACGACAGCCACAGGAAAAGCTCCAGTTCATTTCTTCAGAACACTGTCTCACCCTGGTTTTCCTGAGACAAGGTCTCTCACTGACCCCGAGTTCACCAAGCAGGCTAATCTGCATCAGCAAGTCTCAGGAATCCTGCTGTCCCAGCATTTCACTGTGTCTTGCTTTTTATGTGGGTTCTGGATAAAGGTCAGGGCCTGATGCTTACAAGGCAAATTCTTTACTTTTACTGACTAACCCCCTTCCCAGTTCACATGGAAATTTTTTAACAACTACAAGATCCACGCCTCCTGCAAGCCCTCCAAAGCCCAGAAGATTCAACCATCTATTTCTGTCTGACACCTGTCTACAGGGAGCCCCATCTTAAGTTCCAAGGTTTCTTTTCTGGCTCCAGAAGTTTAGATTGTCCATGGGTTGTTTCAGCTCTAGTTCCCTAGGGTGTTTGTCACAGTGATCTTCTCTGAGTTTCAGTTTAATTAAGTGAGAACTAGAGAGACGTTGTCTCAATAGTTAAGAGCAAGCACTGCTTGTGCAGGGACCTGAGTTTGCATGTCAGTTTTTCCAGAAGCTCACAATTACCTGTAACTCTAGCTCCAGGAGATCCAATGTCTTAGTCAGGGCTTGTCTTCAAACATCATGACCAAGAAGCATGGGGAGGAAAGGGTTTATTCAGCTTACACTTCCACACTGCTGTTCATCACCAAAGGAAGTCAGGACTGGAACTCAAGCAGGTCAGGAAGCAGGAGCTGATGCAGAGGCCATGGAGAGATATTACTTACTGGCTTGCTTCCCCTGGCTTACTCAGCTTGCTTTCTTATAGAACCCAGGACCACCAGCCTAGGGATAGCCCTCTCCCTTGATCACTAATTGAGAAAATGCTTTCCAGCTGGATCTCATGGAGGCATTTCCTCAAGAGAGGCTCCTTTCTCTGTGATACCTCCAGCTTGTGTCAAGTTAACACAGAAAACCAGCCTGTATAGTCCTTCTCTCTGGCTTAAGGATACCTTCACTCATGTCCACAAACCTTCCCTCAGACAGACAAACAGACAGACAGACAGACACCCCCCACACACACACACACATACACACGAATGCATGCATAATTTAAAATAAAAATAAAATCTTTTTTAAAAAATCGAACAAGGGCCTGGAGAGAGAGCTCTGTAGTTAGGTGCACATGCTGCTCTGCCAGAGCACCTGAGTTCAGTGGCCAGCACTCATGTCAGGTGACCCACAAGTGGTAACTCCAGCTACAGGGAGGGGTATCCGATGCCCTCTTCTGACTCCCTTCCACAAACCCACACATAGTTACAACCCCAATCTAGCTGCTGAGAGCTTTTGCTGAGAAAGAGATGGAATCCAGGAAAACAGCACCACTATTAAAAATAACAACTCAAGGGCACCAGATGAAATTGGCTTTCTGACTAAGACCTGCTAAAAAGCAAACACACAAAGAGGTGGGCACAGCTCCTGCCACAGAAAGCAGATTGATAAAATACACCGAGCTAGCTTGCTGGAAAGGAACAAAGCAATAAGGAGGGCGTGGAGGTAAAATCAAATAGGAGCCATGGGGAAAGAGCTGTGATCTGCAGAAACTGGGGGGGGAAAGCCTCGATTCTTCCAGAGCAAGAGGAAAATAAAGGAGAATGGCCACTCAGAAGAGAGTGTTAATAGCCAAGACCTCGAGACACACAGTCTTGTGAGAGTCCTGCTGTAGACTCTGATCAGCAACTATGAGTGTGAGCTGGCTGCAAAAGCAAACGAAGAGGCAGGAAGCCAAGCCACTGTTGGGAAAGATGACTCACTGTGGCACTGTCTGAGGTAGGGACAAAAGGATCAGGTCACAAGAGAAAGGTTTTTGTGTTCATGAGTTCCAGGAGACCTGGAAGTTCAAAGGTGCTTCGATGTTCCAAACCGATATCTCAAAGTTAAAACCGATTCCACTCTCCCTGTTGTTTGGAACGTCCAGAGGGCCAAGACATGACAGTCTCTTCTGCATTAGTATG